>JBAWJQ010006595.1:0-13172 GCA_037783105.1 Bactrocera zonata | reverse complement strand
TTTTATAGACAAATTATCACCAAGTTATTGAATAAAAAATTCTATAGAAACATTTAGGATTAGAATTAAGGAAGATATATTGGTATATTCCTCAAGACGACGAAAAACTTGTTAGACAGAATGAGAGAGAATTTATTATTTTTAAAATTTTCCCAGAATTTTTGTATGCTTTATTTTTAAACATTACAGAAAAGGTTTGCAATTTAGAAGATAATTCATCTAACAACTCTTAGTTCGCACCTTTTCCACCTTAAGTAAAGTTTCGATATTCATAAACGAAGCTACTTTTTAGCATATTTTCTAAAAACAAAAAAAAAAAGGTTGAAGGTGAAAACTTAGGGCCGTTTTCCCCAATGTCTGGTTAGCAGTCATCCTTCAATTAAGTTGTGAGTAAAGAAGAGGATAAGTTGTGGGCAAAGAAGAGGTTAAGTGGTGGGTAAAGAAATGGTTAAGTTGTGGGTATAGATAAGGTTAAGTTGTGGGTATAGACAAGGTTAATTTGTGGGTAAAGAAAAGTTTAAAATATGCGTGAAGGAACGCTTAATTATTGGGTAAAGAAGCGGTTATTTACCGAAAAAAGTAGTATTGGTTAGGTTAACCACAATGACAGATGTCTGCTAACCAGATATTGAGAAAACGGCGTTTAGTCTAAATAAACACTTTTTTAAAGTCCGGAGCGCCAGACATTCCCAAGCTCATAGAATTTCGGGGCATTTCGAAAGAAATGGCAAACCTTTATTAGCTGTTGGGCACAAAAATGATAAATAATGTTGAAACATCATTTCGAACATCTAGACTCATAATTTTTTTTTTACTAAACTACCGTTATTTGAGCTAAAATAATATATTTTTGTTCATAGTAGAATGTATTTGATTTGAAACTGGCTTCGAAATACCAAGCTTCTCATAAACATTCATATCTAGTAACGCATTTCAAACTTCAAAACACTTCAGCGCGCCTCCCATTCAACAGATAAGATAACAGCGATGAAATGTAAAGTTAAATAAACAACAATTCGAAAGCAAACCTAACTGCCGCTGCTCAAGTCCACCCGCATAACACAGCTGTTGGTCTTACAGCTGCTCCATTGCCAACGAGAGGGAAAGCATTTGCATTCAACACACAGTAACAGTGGCAACCACGCGCACGCTGTATGTGGCATAATCCTGTTGAATTCATGACAGCGACTATCATTCCACCTACCCCCGCGGCGCCCAACCCCCAATGCACGCGACCATCCACTTTTCAGTTCACACGGCCGGTTGGTCCTGAAATCATCGCATGCGTCATAGCTTCAACAGTGGCACACCGCGTCGCGCCGCACCGTTACTCCGCTGCCGCGTTGTTGCTGTGTGTGGCTGTCGGAAAACCGAGCATTTCCCATTAGACGGCATGTTCGCTTGGCCGTCCGTGCATGGGGGTTGCACCCATTGTAGCGCTGCTAACAGTACCAGTACCAGCAGCATAGTTAGCCGGCGCTCGGCTTTCACCTTCGTGCCGCATCGCATTGCATCGCATCGCCTAACAAAAACGACAAAACGCGCGCATTGTGTGCCAGCACGCTTGTGCTGCTGCCCACCCGCTTGCCAGCTATTGATGCTTGTCGTTGTCGTTATCGTTGCCGTGCCGTTGCGTTCATTGTTATTGTTGGCGTAATAATATTACTGCCAAATAACCGAGACAGATAGCGCAGACAACAGGTGCGAGCGAGAGGCAAACATACGCAGCTAACTGTTCAACAGCACACACACGCTCATACAAACGTCAATAGAAGCACATGCGTCAAAGAAAAATCAACGAGAAAATAATTGTTACACCTGCTTGCACATTTCCGACGACAAAACACAAGCACGCACACACACACACACCCGAATTCACTCGGCGAGGTCGGCTATCGCAGGGGAAAGCAGCGCAAGCACAGGTGAGTATGCCATCCGCACTCATGCCACCCCGCCAGCCAAGCAAAGCCACATGCTGAACAATCAACACGTAAAGTCTTCGCAGCGCGCCACCCCTCACGAACCCACCGAACATCTGCCGAACGTGTGGCACTATCAACGACTTACTCCGAATGGTTAGTGCGCAGGCTCAGCAAAAATACGCGCCCCACCAAGAACAGCTGGGGAAATGCAAAACAGTTGGGGTAGATTACCGTTATTTACATTGCCTGCACTGATAGATATCAGTGGTTGTTTTGCATAAAGCAGCGCAATCAACCGAAGCTTTCACACTGTCAGACATGCCGCGCCGAAGCTTTTAAAGCTGTTTGGTGTGAGTCGGTAGCTTTCTAAGCTCTGCCGTACTATTCTTACAAATGACGTTAACATTTTTATTTGAATTTGAATAAAAGTTTATGGGGGAAGAAAAAGTCATGCATATTTTCGATAAAATCTTAGCTTCCAATAATAAAATAATAACTCAACATCAGAGAACAGTGTTTTTTCAGTATGCGCGTTAAGTTAACAGCCCTTTACAGTATACCATCTGATCAAATTTGACCCGGACTGTTTAAAACGACTTGTTTATAATAGTTCATAGTCTTACAATCTTTTTTATGTTCCTGGGAAGTTCTGTATGCCAATTAATTAGTTTTTGGTAGCCGTGTTTTACGACACGAAAGGTATTGCTGGCGACTTTTACCAAAGAGAAATATTGAACAACGGGTTTGGTTGAAATTGTAAGCTTCCAGTAGAATGAAGGCTACGGAATCGTTGAAAATATTATGGGAATATTTTTGGCAGTCTACGTTTTCACGAAAATAAGTTTTTATGTGGCATAAAGCATTCAGGAAAGGTCCTGAAGTCATCGTCTTGTTATGAAATGATAATGAATATAACATCGAAAAAGTTGAAGAAAAAACGCTTGAAAATATTTGTGTTGGCATCGGAAAGATACCAGAGAATTTCAACATATCTTAAGGATCTTCTTAACACAATTTGGTTAATGTTTCGGGTATGAAACATATCAATGCTAGACTTCTACCAAAAGAGCTGACTCTATTGCCAAAACGTCGTCTAGAAGATGTCGCAAAAAAGATCTTGACAACATAGCTCACGACCTAACATCTATCAAATAAGTTTATGAATATGAAACTATGCAAGAATGGCGCTCGTAAATGAGCCGAAACCGAACACCCAAAGTTTGCTAAAGGCACTCCCAACCGAGCCTCTTAATAAAAGTATGGCAATTTGGTTTACGTAGGTTGCCTTTTAAATTTCCGGATAGTGAAGCGATCTCGAAACTCACAACTTTATCATAAATTTTTTAGTACGTTCGGACTTACGAGCGCTAATTGTGTTGTTTACAGTAACTTAAAATATTCATGTTGGCCACAAAAAGACTCGCGATTTAGAATATTTTCGCGAGTTTTTTTTTTCTACAATTTTCGAAGGGGATTAACTCAGAAACAGTGGAGCGACGAAGCTCCATCAAAGCCAGTGTTTACCGATGGTATGGTAAATTTAATTGCCGTCGTAGACCACTACAAGACGCATTTCCGAAAGGTTGTTTAAAATCAGTTGTTCTTCCGCAAATGATTGATGCTGTGATCAAACTGATATTACAAGATCGTGAGATTGAAACAACTACAGGCGTTACTGGGATCAGCATTTAGCACTGGATCACACACTACTTGTCAAGCGCTCAAAAAAAAAAATCTATTGGTCGAGAAAAATAATAGAGGAATACGATTCGAAACACGTCAATGAAATCGACGTGAACAGCAGTGGGTGTTTCCAAATAAGCCGAATCCAACAAAAAAGGTTCGCGTACGAAGCAATTCGAGACAAGTGGTTGCTTGCATTTCTTAAACTGAACATGTCGAAACCATACCATTGGAACAACGCAGATCAGTAAATTATGAGTGGTATACAACCATCTGTTTGCCAAAGGTCTTTTAAAAAACGAGGAAAGCCAACCGCCGAAGATTGATCACTCTTCATCCTGACAATGCAAGCTCATATCAACTGAAATAACTGAATTTTTTAGCACTCAAAACATCGAGTTGATGAGTCATACACTGTAAAGTCCTGACCTCCGACCTATTTTTTATTTCCGTAAGTAACAAATAAACATAGAGGTCAACGTTTTGCGACACCTGGAAAGAGGCTTGATGCGTTCAAAACGCATGTTTTGGAGATATATCAATTAGAGTCGAAAAAGTGCTTCGACAATTGTTTCAAAGGCATGCAAAAGTGTACAGATCTTAATGGAGAATATTTTGAAAAACAATAATGAAATATTTGTTGATTAATATTTGGTTTTGTTTTCTAATCCCGGCATATTAAAGATAACCCTCATATCATCTGTGGCTGCCCTTAGCACGCTTAACTACCTTTCCTTAATGCTTACCAAGCCGAAGTTAGTTGCGATTCCATTGATTGGTATCATGCAATAACTCAATAAAAGTCCAAATACTTTTACCACAATTAGAAACAATTACACATTTTTATTTTTCATTAAATTCAAATGAGTTCTAGAGTTTCTGAACAAGTTGATAGGCGTTGGAAGCATGAAAATTTGGTCAAGTTCTCAAATATGGCTGAGATGTTAGTCAAAATTCGATGTACATCTGAAATGGTTTTAGAGACACTTTAACAATTATGTGAATATCTGTTACAACAATATGAACTTTAGTTATAGACATCAACCTGATATTAGACGAACAAATTATTTTTAATGAGGATAGAGTTGTCACGTCTATGTATTGCATATCAAAACCTTCCACTGTAAGTAGATCACTCTCAATCATAGACACAACATATTTCTTGAGATATTTAAGAATACCATAAGTTACGAACAACTTCTTTGGAATATTCTTTGCTAACAACATTATATAAGAAAATATTTATATATTAGGTAGTCGAAAAAGTCTTTTCGTATTTTTGTCAATAGATGTCGTTTCGTCCAATAATTCACGAAAAGCTTATAACATGACTTTAACGTGTTCCATTTCAGCATTACGAGTACGTAATTTAAATAATGGTCTCACAGCGCCATAACCAAAGTCCATTAAAAACGAAGCGCAAGTCATACTACACTCAAATCCTCATGTTCAATTTTATTCTAATACCAATTAAAGTTTACAACGCGCTTTTCCAATCATTCCGCCACTATATTTTTCTGCCATTTTACCTGCGTTTCCCAGCATTTGCAACAACTAAGCCAGCCAAACGAAGCAGCGATTTAACTATTAAAAAGGCACCAGCACAAAATACAAATCTCACAAAATAAAAGCTTGGACTTGTGCCCGTGGCTGTGCGTCGAGAATGAAAATGGACGCGAAATAAAGAATAAAAATAAAAAAATTAAATAAAAAATAAAATAAAAACTCGTAGAAAAATAACAAATGGTTATATAAATACACGATGCGACTACATGACTAAAGGACTAAGGGGGACGACGACAACAGGACACCATACATGATGACTACACGAATAACAAAGCGCCAATGTGTTCGCATTGTAATCACTGCGCTGCAGCGTGGCAAAGCGCGCGCGACGACAGCACAACAGACTCATCGTGCGCTAGAATGACAACGCATGAAGACAGAAATAGCGGCAGCACTACGCGGGAATTGTGGACGCACCGCGCGCCCTGCCACGTTATAACGATCACGACAGCGTTCAGCTTGACAAGGCGCAGGGCGCGCACTGCATTTACTATGTATGCTGGGTATGCTATTGTTGTGCAAGTGGGCGTATGTTGGTGTGCGCGCTCGTGGTATCCTTTTTCAATAGGATTACCACAGATTTACATGAGAACGCATCGAAAGTGAATTGCACGAAATGGCATGGATGAAGTGGTATTGCGAAAACGACTGACCCCCAGCAACACATTGCCACAGATAGCCAGCCGGCCAGCGTTGCTCAGCCGTTCGATGCGCTCAATCAGCAAATCGCGTCGCCACCTTCACCAATGCCGCACCAATTTGCGCTGCTTTTTTGCTCTTGTTACAGCGCAAAGTTTTTATCTCCATTTGAAACATTTTGCGCGCCGTTTTCCCGCTTTCCGGCATGCAACATTTTTTGCGCAGTTCTTTGTACATTTTTTTGTGATTTCATTTCACTTTTTTGCGATTTTGGTGCAATTTTTATTGTAAATTTTTCATTTCCTGGCGCAGGCGGCAAAACGAGCGCGCTTTTGCGTATTTACATTTGTGCGGATTATGGTGATTTCCTGCAGGTGGAAATGCCAACAGCGCGTAATACTACCCGTAGGGTGGGCATGTGGGCGCGCGCTGGACTGGAACCAGCGAAGTTGATATAAAGTTTAATAACTTAATGACATCTAAATTGGAAGCGATGACACTCTCTGCCTTAGCCCTTGTTTTGCGCGCGGATTTTCTTAAACATATTTATTTATTTGTATGCGCGCGTTTTAAGCCAATTTCCAATGCTGCCACACATTTTTATTTATGAAACAAGCAAAATGCGATGTCAGCATTAAATGCAATTTAAAATGGCGTCAAATGAATTTAACAGATGATATCGTCAATAAACTTGCAACGCGTCGCGCTTCACCCAAGCCACGTCAGGTGACCTAAAAGCCACGTACACAGTAGAAACCGTCAGCCGTTCCACTAAAAACACACCCCGCTTACTTATTACCTGCGCCTATGCCCCAACCGCCACCAATGCGGGAGCGAGCGCCAGCGTCACCCACTTCATTACCATCAACCTTAACAGCAACACCGCCAGCTCCACGCCATCGACGACTTCAACGGCATCGTTTTGTACGTACATAAAATTGTTATTGATTCAGCAGCAGTTGTAGTTGCGAGCGATTTATGCGATTTCCGCTTAATTTGTTTGCATAAATGCGAGCAGCAGTTACAACAACGCAGCAGAGTCACCCCACCGCCAACGCAACATCAATGCAACAAACACAAACAAGTTCACAACACTCAGTCACCACGCTGCTGCTGTTGTTGTTGTACTTTCCTGTTGCTCATAAAATTATTTGCGTACTCATTTCAAGGATATTTATACGTATTTTTATGCAACTAAATAAATAAATAAGTGAAACATAAATACAGTTACATGCAACAACAGCTCACTGGCATTTGCCCAGCTCGAGATTCAGGCGGCTTACGGCGACTGTGTTGGCTCTACAAGGCTTACCTGCAACGAGAGGAGAGAGAGAAGCATATAAAAAGTGGTATTAAAAAGCCGTTCGTCTCGAAGATTTCAAGCGTAAAGCAACAAAAACAATATAAAAAATAAAAATACGAGCGTAAAAGTGAGTGAAATTATTTCGCGGCCAAAAACAGGAGGCCCCGACCCTACAATTTTCGGTATGGTGCAATAGTAAAATTTAAATACTTTGGGTTATGGAGGCAGTAATAGACTTTCATGTCACGACCACTTATTATTAGTCGTTTCGGTTTTATAGTGCAATCATTGTTTTCCTCTTCTTTTTCTCTTTGCTAAAAATTTGAGAGTGCTGGCAGATAAAACAAGAAAAAACGTTAACTTCGACTACATTTTAGCTCTAATAGCCTTCCTAGGTACAAGTCTTATGCCCAAAATGGTATATAAAAATCTCCATTTTGATTTTGATCATTCAGTTTGTAAAGTGTGATCCATTTCGAGATACCCTACTTTTTTAAGTAAAAAACACATAAACTTCAATTGTAAAAGGGAATGATTATTATCATTAGAAAGTACATTCTTTGGCATTTATTTTGCGAAGATTATTTCTTTCAAATATTGGCCGGCGCGACGTCTCAGATGGTCCATCCGTAGAAACCAATTTTCGACGACTCGTTCGAGCATTTCGACTGGTATCTGGCGAATGTGTCAAGCATGTTGTTTTGCTCCAAGGGCTGATTCAAAGCGGGATTGTCCGCATAGACTTTAGGCTTTACAAATTCCCACAGGAAAAAGTCTAATGGTGTGATATTCACGACCTTGGTGGCTAATCGACCGGCCCAATACATGAAATTAGCTAAGCATTGAAGTGTTCTCTCAATAAATCCATTGATTGATGCGATGTGTGGGAAGTGGCACCGTCTTGTTGAAACCAAATGTCGCCGAGATCACTACTTTCAGTATCAAGCATTAAATAGTCGGTTATCATCGCGCGATAACGGTCGCCATTGACGGTTACGTTCACATCGGCATCACTTTTGAAGAAATACTACTGTGCCCAATAAGGTGACATTGTATTTATTTTGAAAATTCTTTATTTATTCTCCCAAATAAATTTCATCCCCTTCAAAGTAATCCCCTCCCGATGCAATGCACTTATGCCAACGGATTTTCCAATCTTCGAAACACTGGTTGTAGTCGTTTTCCGGGATGGCCTTCAGTTCCGTCTTCGCTGCGGCTTGAATCCCCTCTATCGTATAAAAACGGTGTCCACGGAGCGGTCTTTTGAGCTTGGTGAACAGCCAGAAGTCGCACGGCGCCAGATCAGGTGAATACGGTGGTTGCGGAACGATATGGGTTGAGTTTTTGGCGAAATGATCACGAATTACGAGGGCAGTATGGGATGGTGCATTATCGTGGTGTAAAAACCAAGAATTGTCTTTCCACAATTCCGGCCTTTTTAGGCGGATAGCGTTACGGAAACGACACATAACGTTCAAATAATATTCCTTGTTGACTGTTTGACCGGTTGGAAGGAATTCATAATGCACAACACCACGATAATCGAAGAAAACAGTCAACATGACCTTGATTTTTGAGCGACTTTGGCGCGATTTTTTTAGTCTCGGCTCTCTTTTGGCACTATATTCGCTCGATTGATCGGTTGTTTCGGGGTCGTAAGCATAGATCCAAGTCTCATCGTCAGTTATAATGCGTTTCATGACACCCTCGTAGTCGGAAAGCACCGTTTCACACACTTCAACGCGACGCCTTTTTTCCAAAAAATTCAATGTTTTCGGTACCAGTCGAGATTTGACGCGCTTGAGGCCCAAAACATCCTTCAAAATGGTATTGGCAGAGCCTTTCGATATGCCAACTTCATCAGCAAAGTCTCTAATTGCTAATCGACGGTTTTTCAACACCAAATCTTTGATTTATTGAACGTGATTTATTGGACGCTCTTCGTCTTCGACACGTTCACGGCCGGCTTGGAACTCACTATACCACGTGTAAACATTTTTTTAGACATAGCCTCATCACCAAACGCTTTCTGCACCATCCTCAACGTATCCGCAGCAGAAAATTGATTCCGTAAACAAAATTTAATGCAAATTCTTTGCTCAACAAATTTCGACATCGCAAAAAACGTATCTCAAACACTAATGAATATTTTGACATGAAATTTGTCATAAATGTGACTGACAGTACTACCAACCTAAAAAAAAAATAATTGTCGAAATTATTCGACGCGTGCAGTTTAAATTCAAATGTCACCTTATTTTTTGGACACAGTAGTATAACAGATAATTCCACCGACCCACAAGCCCCACCAAACCGTCGATTTTTTTGGATGAATTGGCAGCTATTAAATTTCTACAGGTTGCTCTTCGTCCTCCATACCCATTGAGAAAAAAATGGAACTCATCGCCGAACAAAATTTGGGTCGAAAACTTCAGATCTTTTTGGAACTTTTCAAGAGCCTATAGAGTGGTCAAGCGGCTTCAGTTCTTGCAAAAGCTGTATTTTGTACGTTTTCATTTAATAATATCTTAACGTAAAATGCGCCAAGTCGTTCGATACGTCCGTCAGAGTTGCTACGATTGCTTTCGACTCAACTCTTCACGGTCTTCGTGCACACTCTTAGCTACGGTTGCTATCTATTCTGTTGAAAATTATGTAATAATGAATGGTGGGTCTCAAAATGGGTGATGATGTTGCGAACAGTATGTTCAGTGGGCCGATTATGTTGACCATAAGTTGAGTGAAGTGCTCTCAGTAAGTCTTTCCATGATAAAATGTCAAACAGTACTGAACAAAAATAGCATGACACGTCTTACATGAAAAAGGCTATTGAAAAAAGTATATTTACTTGGAACACCCGTTATAATAATAGCCATAATCTATAGCGGTCGGATGTGACCGCTTTGTTAGGATATTGTAGAGTTGTAAAATATCGTAAAAATAATTTCTGAAATAAAAGGGTTTCCTTACAAAGACAGCTGGATCCTTAGTGTTTTGCTATGATGGGTTCTGTCCAATTTTGGCACAGTTTTCTATCGATATCTCAGCAAAAGATATATAGATAGACGAATATGGCTAAATCGGCTCAGCTCATAACGCTGATCATATTATGTGATATCTGATAGGATCTGCAGCGTTTTTTTCTGTGTAACAATTTGGATACCAAGTTTACTAGGTCAGGAGATAAACATCAAGAGATCGAAAAGCTGAAGGCGCTAAAGGTACCCAAATGCCTTACTTGTGGCCAAATGGGTCAAATAAACTAAACTAGGAAGATTAGTTTCTGGAAACAGTCTTATTAATGATTGTAGGTTCAGATATCGGATGAATATTGTTTGTAGGTTCAGAGATCGGATGAGTGAAACCTACAAGTATATCAGTAGTAATTCGGATACCAGAGGCACAGTCTAAGTGGACCATGAGTTGAAAAATTCTTCCGAATTGGATACACATAAAATTTTTAACGTTCATACTACGGCAGCCTTACGGAAGTGCTATGTATTACTTATGTCTAGTAAACTATCATACCAGAGGCTTTATCTCTTGAAGACGTTCTAAGGATGCATAAAACAGAAAATTTCCATTACTGTTTATAAATAAATAAGTCTTTGCAAAAATGCGGCAACATTGAAAATTATTGGAATAGGAGTTTAAAACCCAAAAATTTAAACTCTGTTGGCTAAGCTGATTTCAAAGAAGAAATGCGCACCACACCATAGAACTGGAGACGAAAACCCGAGGTTGGGGTATTTACTATACATCTTATTTATGTGATCCTTCCTAAGGCAACAACACATAAAGCAGTAAAATTCAGAACAGAGAGACTGTTGTTAAGTCATCAGCAGAGATCTGATGGCTTAAGACAGACAACTAAGCTGGCAAGCATAGCAACAACAACAACAACACACATGCACGACAGCAATGTTCGTAGTGACATCAGCAAGTGAGCGAGTTAGAAACCGCATTATTGCCACACAGTCAATGATGCCACCATGTTGCCATATTTTGATTTCAACTTCAGCAATTGCTGCTTTCAACTGTAATTCTCCACTACTAACTGCGATGTACGAGTCAACAGCTCGTGCGCTGCATGTTGCACGTAGCTTATTGCAGCTTACTGGTCGTTGCAAGTGAGTGCCGAACGAGGCGCTTGAAGCAAAGACACAACCATAAAGCAAACCAACCGCATTTTTATTGATGCAACCAGCCGCTGTGACTGCTGGTTAAGCGCGCTTGTGTTTGTGTGTGCCTGAGTGTGTCTATACAAACGTGTGCTCGTATGTGTGTTGTACAGTGCAAAATTTCGCTATAAACACGATATATAATGGTTAAAAACGACTAGTTACTTACAAATATTTGCACTGTGTGCTGTATAGCGCAATTAAGACCTTGCCACATGCAGTTGCCACTTTCTGATTTCTTTCGAATTCTCCACACTTCTTGCTCTGCTGCGCACGACAAGCCGAAGTTGTCGATTTGTGGAATTGGGTTTATGCTTTGTTGACTGCAGCAGCAATGAATCGACATGCTCGGCTACTCGTACTTGCCACAAATACCTAGCTGTAGATAGAACCACGAACGCAGTGCATCATGAAGTAAAGGTTTTTAAATAACTTAAGACTTTTCATAGCAAACGCATTGATAGAATCCAACTAATGTACTCCACATTAGGGTGGTTCTTAAGTAAAAAAGAAACTATTAAAATTGTATACTCAAATCGAAAATAACAGAGATATCGTTTAGGATGTTAATTGCGGCACTGTCTGAAGACAGGTAGGGCTCGTTGCAGAGCTGTAGGACTTCGGATCTTCGGCATCGGATCTTTAGAACCACCCTAGTGCTCATAAAAATGCCGGCAAGTGCATGATTGTGTGCTGTTGCATGTCGCTACTGCAGTGGTAGCTGGTTATGGCCGACACGGCGTTGGCGGCAGCGGCGCAGGCGCGTTCGCCACCACCAGCCCGTTGAGGCGGCGCAGCGACGGCCATGGCCAAGGTAAGTAAAGTAAGAAAACACTAAATTCCAATAATGTGTAGTAATGATTATTATGCACTACCTTTCATGCAACATTCTTGGCATGTTACAAGTTGCATGGCAACCGACCGCTTTTGCCAGCCAACTTTTTGTGGTTGCCACCATTTAAGTGCACTTTAACACACACACACACACACACGAGCGCGTAGAAAATAAGTGTGATATAAAATAATTCTCTTTGAAATTAGCAGAGCGTGGAAATACGTGTAAAACAAAAGCATTACACAAATAAAATAATCAGCACTTATTTGCGGAGGAAGAAAAGAAAATCAAGTAAAAAGCAAAGAAAGGGAAAGAAAATGCTAAGCTCCGGTACGAAATTGCATGTAAACGCTAATTGTTGCATGCTCAAGTGTTTGTGGTTGCATGCACACTCTCACACTCTCAGCGGACACACTCCACTTCGAGTGGCAAAGCGGAAGAAAATCGTGCAGCCACTTTTGCTGTTCTTGCCAGTGAAACTTCGCGAAAGCCAGCAGTCAGCAGGCAGCCAACGCTAGGGAGGCAAAGGAACGGCGGCGTCTATTTTGACCATGAACCCGTAACAACTGAGTGCATTCGCTTTGCGTCGGGCCAGCAGCAGTGCCGCGTTCGCTAAGTTCATTGTCAGCAATGCAATTTGAGCATAACAATAAAGTTGCAGCATCAAGCGGCTTTGGGGCAAAGTGTAGGTCTGCTGCTGCGGGAGCGATGCGAGTTCTTAGTCACCGCTGTGCAATGTGTTGCGTCGTCATTACGATTCGCTTATGCTCGTCTTTTGGGTGTATTTTTGGTAAGTGCTTAACGAATGATTTTATTTTCCATTTTTTTCTTCGCAGATTTATTTTTGGTGCTATTCAAGTTGAGGATTACTGTCCACAAATTTACACAACATACAGTACGACCTCGAAATGTTGAACTAAGATAAAACCCAAAAAATAACTGCATATGTAAAGAATGAAAGCTATTCTCTAGATAACACAATGATACCTAAAAAGATTTTATTTAAAAAGAATTTCAAAATATTGACGATTGGAATCCCGTTA
>JBAWJQ010006594.1:0-13241 GCA_037783105.1 Bactrocera zonata | reverse complement strand
ACCTAACCAAGGTCGACATCCCAACGCTTCTGCAACCGCCCAACAGCCCAGATGTAGCCACCCAGACTTTTTTTGTTTCCTTGCCTGAAAATGCCGATGAAAGGCAAGCATTTTGAGACGACAGAGGAGATCCAAGCAGCATGCACCTCGGCTCTCAAGGCTATTCCGGAGAATGCCTTCCGTGACGCTTTCAATGCTTGGAAATCGCGCTGGGAGCGCTGCATCGACGCAGAAGGAGCTTATTTTGAAAGTTTTTAAAGAATTGTAATTATTGTTTCACACAATATAAGTGGATTGATAAAAAAGTGTACAGAATTGCGATATATGTCAAACTAGAGGATCATTCATGGCGTGGAGATTTGTTTGCGGCTTGAGCTCGGTGTCCATCAACACATTTATCATGTTGTGTGTGTGTGTGATTATTTTACCATTCTCGAGGAAACATACATCACAACTCTCGACTCGAACTCAGTATTTGTATAAGTAGGTACACTGCGCCTCATATCTATGTAAAAGAGAGCAAGGAAAGCATTTTTTGCAGAGGAGTTAATGACAAAAGGTGGAGTCTCTAATCGAAAGTAGTCCTCTAGATATGACAAGCCCATTACATTTTGAGGACTTATCAGCATGTGTGGTCCACTTAAGATCTTTCTGCAGTGAAATTGTGTGGCCAAGAAAGTTGGTATCAGAATCAGTGAATCTGGGATTCTAAATGACTTCATACCGGATCTCATGGTTCATGGATTCTGCAAACCAAACTCTGCCGACATGCTTGCGATGGAGTTATGCATGGGTAGCATCTGGTAGAGAAAAGAGGCAGTGAGGCTTCTTTTCGGCTGGGTCAAAGGTAGAAGAATGTTGGTGGAGGGATTTATTATCACTCGTACCGTGTTTTTCACCATTAGGTAGCTGGACTCCGCGAAATCTTGGTCAGCGCTTCGTGCGCTGTTGTAAGATACTTTTGGCCCAATATCGATTGTAAGAGTGAGTGTGGATCACTGCACTATCGACATTCACGCAGTAAAGTTGAGAATCTTATGAAAAAATATGAGGTGGAACAATCTCAACACTTCCTTCCTGATTTTCACAGATCCAGACTTAAACACTTGGAAGCTCACAATATCAGATGTCGAACCATGCCCGTGGGAATTGAAATTAAACGTCTAAGCAAATTTGTACTGGCCACAAGACGCTTAGACGACTTATAAGATCGGATGCAGGTGTTTTATTTTTATGGCTCCACGGAGGACTGTATATAGCAAAAAATACTTGGATCTAAACAAAAGTTTAATCGATGAGGTTGAGCGCTTATTTCTATTGTAAATTTATCGTTCTTATTACTTAGCACGAGTACTATTAGCGTCATTTAGTATAAATAAAAGCTTGGAAAATATATTCATAACCACGTAGCCATTTTAGCCGCTTAAATATACACAATTTTACACTAAACTTCATAGACGGCTCCTCTGTACTGAAGTACACTCGTGCACATAACGGTGTATACATGGTATATACCTAATGTAAGCACATTTCAACTCGGATTGCGAGCGTGCTACAACTATAAGTAGCTCAGCTTAAACACACATAACTTTATAACTGTGCATATGTTCACACGTGCGAAGCGCTTGGCATGCACAGACACTTCTAAATATTTCGATATACACAAATCTGTCTGTCTGTGTGTGCGTCTGCATGTATGTCAGCAATCAGAATTTAGCGCCCGAAGTATGCAATCAATGCGCGTTCAAAAAAAATTGGCCGCTGGCAATGCAGCGATTACTATTCCGAATATCTACAACTGCAATTAAATGTTTTTTATCTCATATATCAACACAACGATGCGTATGTGTGTGTGTGTGCGTGTGGTGGCATGCATGAGCAGCTGCAATTGATATTTAAACCGACAACCGAGTTGTGAAACATTGTGGCCAATTGCGTTTCAATTTTCGTGCTGAAGACTCGGCACAAACAACGACACACACTCACATATGCACGCGCAAACACACAGGTGTGCATGGCACACACTCATACACGCTTCTGTGCAAATTTACCTGTGGCACGAAGCTTACATTTGCGCTCATTAATGCTCGGCAATTGGATAGCTGTATACTTCAATGACCAATTACTGCTTTCATTATTCGCATGCACAATACTGTCTGTTCGTTGACTGCTGCCAATTTGAGCAATTTGCTCGTGCACGTCGCTGTGAGCTGACATTCATTAATTTTCGGTTTTGTTTTTGAAAATCCATTTCAAATCAGAATTTCACAAATGCTTTGCATTTATACGATTTGATTGATATTTTGGCTATAATTTGAAAATGGCAAAGATGAAGCAAAAAACACAAACCAAAAAAGCCAATAACAACAACAATATGTAATTGGCTCGAAGCACTCAGATTTTGTGTTTGATAGATGGATAGACGGTTGATTTGGCGTTGGAGCAGATAATTTGCGGTTTTCAAAAGATTTCCAAAATGAAATATGAAAATATGAATGTTTTTGAGCAGAAGTGGCTTTATTCTGCGGTCGAATTCCGTTATTTGTAATATGTATCTATTTTTTTTTTGCTGGTAAATTTCTTTTTGTTATTTGACTTGAAAATTTATATTTTTCTTGAAATGAGTCTTTCTTGCAAAAAAATACTTAAAAATTTTCGTTTCACAATGGATGAAATATATAAGTTTTCTTCGTGTAGAGAAACCACTATTGAATTTTGTTGTTGTTGTAGCGGCAGAAACATCATTGAAATAATTTGTAAGAATTCAGCCGCATCGACATTCCTTTGCAGCTTAAAAATCATAGTCCATTCCGGTTACGTAAACCCGACTGCCAAGGGAACCAAGGTAATAAATATTCTGCCATGCCTACATACTTGGAGTTCCCTAATTTGATGTCCTTTGATACCAAAAATTTCTTTTCTCTAGCTCTATAAACAATAGTAACCAATATATGCATTATAAGTCTTCTAGCGTTTTGAGTTGATACCAACTTAAGTTCGAAGTCGATCAATAACAAAATCAAATCGTTAGAGAAAACTCGTAGACGACTCATCCTCTCTGTGTATTTAATCTGCATTAGTTGCCTATTCAGAACGAAATAGAATCGGTTCTTGATCAAAAAGGATTTTCAAGAGGTGAGTATAAGACAAAACTTAGCATCGATCTCTCGGTATCCAACCATACCCTGGCAGCAAAGGGATTAGCATTCTTAACTTCCAAAATTTAACAACTCTTATGGGATCAAGTCCGCAAAATGATTGCTGAATCAAGAAAGCTGGGTTTATGAAGAGGTCCGAACAAGGACACACCGAGATTCTCTTCTCCTTTAATTATTTTTCTGAAAATTTAGATCACTGTCTAGCAGAGGCTACTCGAGTCGGGTTTTTCTTTGTTCACCTACCATCGAGGGATATGTGGATGGGAAGGAGTCACTGGTGAAAAAGTTCAGAAAGTTTTTTATGGATGGCTCGAAGATAGAAGAGAATATTGGAAAGGGAGTTTCTTATATAATGCTCTCCTTCAAACTTAGTGTTTAAATGAGTTAAGCATCCACCCCCTCTAACCGGTAAAACTGGCGCATCTTAATGCACCTGAGCAATTCACCACAGCTGATACCACTCAGCACAACTCAACACCCCTCCACATCAATCAACGTACATAACAAAAAGGGTGGAAAAAAGGATAGGGGACACATTCGTTTCTGATCCATATACGCATATACACACTGCGCCGCGTCAGCACCGACAATCGACAACATTCGAGTTCGAGTTGCAGGATCCATCCCTCGCGCAGCATCAGCGTCCGATTCCATACTGCGCCGCATCTACCTTTGATCTGATCGGCATCGTTCCCCCCGCGCCGCCATGTAGCATGGCGAAATATTGGACTGTCGTATCAATGCAATTTTATAATATACATATGTATATAATAATGACATAATTATAAATATATTGTGCTTTTTATAAATACACTGGTTTTTCTTTTTGAACACTCGCGCGAATGTGAGTGTAAGTGGAATAATTTAAATTGAGTGGTTGGTATTTCCAAAGAAATTAATAAATTATTACATAATTGTTCATGGTCCTTCGAGCCTTAACGAAAGGCACCTATAGTAGACAAATGAAAAACATTAACAATCAACATAATAACAATAATAAATAAATTTGGTGGCAATCGAAGTGCGAAAGTGAAATATATACTCGTACATAAGTGCCGTGGAGAAAACCAATACAAACCAATACCAAGTGCAGTGACTCAAACAGAACAAAATAAAAATAAAAGAAAATAAAATAAACAAAAAAAGAAACCAAAGAAAGTGGAGTGCAGTACTTTTAAAAAATATAAAAGGTGAACTGACAAGCACAAAAATAAATTACAAGGAAAATTAAAATATAAATAACAGCTCCAACAAAAAAAAACAAAAAAAAAAACAAGAGAGAGAATATTAGGCGCGAAACACAAATCGGGCGCGAAATCTAAAAACACAATAAAACAATAAAATTCAACAAAAATCCACAAAAACGGAACAAACGGGCGGGAACAATTAAAATAAATATACAAATACCTACCAAAAAGTATCGAAAATTCTTCATTCGCCACCCCCCCTCTCAACTCCCGCTTACATGGAATGTACCAACAAACAAAAGAACAGCGCAGTGTGGTAGCTGGAGCACAAAGAGGGACAAACGCAGAAGGCAGCACAAAACCATACAAACAAAAACCCCTGCAGGAACTAAGTGAGCGTATTCAATACAATTTTCTATAATTTTTAATATGCATATATGTAAACAAAAAAACAAACTACTGATTTACATACTATTAAAAATCGGTAATCAAAATCCGTTTTAATATCACTATTAAATGGTTGCCAAATTTATAAGGTCCAAGTTCAATCTACGGGAAAACCTATAAAAGTTTGATATAAAAATACATTTATCTAAATATTTACAAACTTAAATAAACAAATTTTCAATTGCCTATATGTTAAGCTTACCTTGGTGTTCAAACACAACCACTTAACAAAAACAAAACGCAGCCAATATTCAAGCATTCACATGCGAAAAATTTCCGGCAGCCCCTTATGCTTGATAAAGCAATAAGCACAAAAAGCAAAGGCTGAAATATTTGAAAACATAAAATAGAAGACAAAACCACAAACAAAACTAAAATAACTACATTTACCTACATATATGCATATATAACTATTTAGTGGAAACAGATATTCATTATATATATATATCATATATATGTTTGTATAATTGCCAAGCGCAAAATCTATATATATACATATATATTTACATACATATATCTAGACGACGATTCTAATAGACACTACGTAAAAGTGCATATTTACTTGCATATGAACATCTATGTACATACATAATTAGTTAGATACGGGAAAATTACTTTTAATACCGTGTTCAGTCTCTCTCTCTCAAAAATAAATATTATAACATTTATTTACAAATTTACATACATATAAATCATACGGCAAAACCTGCCTGTGACGCAAAACACAAAATCTCCAAGAAAACCAAAAAGTTCAAAGTCCACATTTGCAACTATCCAGCAATACCTCTTGTTCTTTGGCAAACAAAAACAAGCAGGATTGTGGACAAAAAGCTAATTGATCTCTCTAACGAGCTCTCAATTGCTTACGAAAAAGCATAACAAACAATTCGTGCATACTTAGGCACAAAGCGAATTGATCTCTATAACGAGCTCTCAATTGCTTAAGAACAGAAACATAATTATAAATACATAAAAACAAATTGTGCATACTTATGTAAATAGCGCATTGATCTCTTCAACGAGCTCTCAATCGCACAAAACATAAGTACCTTAATAAGCACATATATACATACATACAAGTCCGAGTATTAGGGTGTACCTAAATACAAAATTTCGGACATCAAATATTTTAATTAATAAAAAGCGCGGTTTTTTAATACAAATTCACAATTCAAATATATTTTCGAACTAAAATATAAATAGATATTATTTTGCAAAAATGGTTAACAACAAAAATAATCAAAATACACCTGCAGGAGCTACACGCCCAAAACAGGTTGCTAAATTTATTTCAGAAAGTGACAGTTTAACAAGATACTGCACTAGATTTGCCTCTTCACCGATTCAAGAAAACTCTGAATCGTTATTAGAAATAAAAAGCCAAAATCTTAAAAATTTCTGGTCTCGTCTCCAAGCGGCTCATGACGCCATAGTAGAATCTGACGATTCAAACGTACCACAAAATTTGAAACAATCGGCTTACGCAATATATGAAAACTGCTTAGACCAATATGAAGAAACAAAAGCTATGATCTCCGATCAATTAAAGCTAATAAAAGCAATTGCACCTACTCCACATCCGAGAGTAGAGCTGCCACAAATGCAACAATATCAAGAGGCAAGTTCAGGCATCCAACTCGAGTTGCCCGCTTGTGACACAGAAACCTTTTACGGAGGTTATGAAGAATGGCCGTCCTTCCGGGACATGTTCAGGGCCGTGTACATAAACCATCCTCAATTATCACAAGCGCAAAAATTGTATCACCTCAGATACAAAACAAAAGGTCAAGCAGGCGAAATAGTTAAACAGTTCGCATTAAATGACGACAATTTCAATTTGGCTTGGGGAGCTCTAAAAGCTAGATTTGAAAACGAAAGAATACTGGTCGACAAGCAAGTAACGACACTAATGAACTTGCCAAAAATTAAAAAAGAAACAAGTGTAGAATTCAGCAAACTAGAATCCACTGTTTCTAATTGTTTGTCGGTTCTATCGACACTTAATATTCCCACAGACAGCTGGGACCCAATTCTGGTAAACATTTGCACCGCCGCATTACCAGAAAAGTCGTTACTTCTATGGGAGCAATCGCTCTCATCACGAAAAAAGTGCCCAACGTGGCAACAAATGAAAGATTTTCTCACCACCCAATATGAAATTGCGGAAAGGTTAGAAGAAAAAATAATAAAAAATAAGAACATTAAACACGACCTCAATGTAAGCTTTAATAGACCCCAAGCTAGAAGCAAAAGCAAATCAAATATAATTTTTAACAAAACACAAACGTTCACATCCGAACAGAGAAAACATACGTCGTGCGAACTATGTAAAAGAGGGCATAAACTTAAAACTTGCGAGAAGTTTAAAAAATTAAACATTAACGAAAGGAACAACTTTGTCAGATCAAAAAGACTCTGTACAAACTGCTTGTCCCATACACATAATCTTAAAAATTGCAAAAGCAAATTTAACTGCCTATATTGTCATAAAAGACATCATACAATGCTGCATTACAGCACACATCCCTCACCTCAAAGGAGCGCATATACAAAAAGAAACACGGGTTTAATTACAAAAGCAAATACCGAAAGCCAAAATACTAAAAATTGCCAAGAGACACCATGCTGTTCAAAGGCACAAAAATCTCAAACGCGGCACAGCGAAACACAAAATGGACTAGTCACAGAACTAGTCACCACCATACCAACTCAAGTTGAGTATAATAAAAACAAATACCTTAATTCACAATTAAGTGAACTGCAAACGTTAAGAAAAAATAAAACTATAAAAGATCAGTATTGTGAGCACTTCTCTAAAGCCACAACAACTCGATCAAATAATGGCCGGTACGTCGTACGACTACCACTAGAGCCACAATATTCCAACACTCCACAAAGTGGTATAAAAAATAAAGTTAGAGTTACCTCTGACAGTCCCTATATTAAAAGGACATACAAATTTTCGGCCCCGCAGGATGGCTTTCGCCAATAATGAAAAAAAAAAAAACATTTCTGAACAGATCCTAGAGCGGTGGCAGGCGAGTAAACGCCAAATTAGTGCATACATAAACACAGAAAATATAACACAGTTGTATCAAAAAGTCGAAAAATCGACATTTTTCGTAAATGTTCAAAATAAATAAAATCTTAAACAAACTTAAGTTTCAACGAGCACCAAATGCCCAACGCGATAGTGTGACGCACCTAGACTTACAAAAACCAAAGGTCGTTCTTATCGTTCTTACATAAGCGCTCCTCATAAGGGTAGTGGATGGCAATCTGTTAACAAATTTTGACATTCTACTTCAAAAAAGTAGCTAGAAATTACCACAATACATTTCGAAATGAAGCCGTTCGCAATTCACGGCCATTCTCTCGCAAGATCCCTCTATTGGCACAGCCCTAACTCCAGGGCTAGGGAGTACCCATCCTGGCCACATCTGAGCCAGGCGTGGAGTTACTATCCTTCATAAGCCAAGAATAAATTAAATGCAAACAATTTCCGATAAAACAGAAAAGGCAAATACTAAGCAATCGGCATACCAAAACGATAAAATAATAAATTGTAAATAACCGCTAGTAAAATAAATAAAATCAAAACAATTTTACAAATTTACGATAATAATAAGTCGTCAAAATACGCAAAAGGAAATTACTACCTCAACTGACATAAAATACAATTTTCTATTAAAACCAAATCGCTTCATACTGCTAATATTCTGCGCCCTCGGCTACTCCACCAACAGTAAGCCGAATTACCGGTCTCAGATTATATATATAAAACTAGGCAAAATATTCGCCTAGGGGGCCCAGGATGTTTAAATGAGTTAAGCATCCACCCCCTCTAACCGGTAAAACTGGCGCATCTTAATGCACCTGAGCAATTCACCACAGCTGATACCACTCAGCACAACTCAACACCCCTCCACATCAATCAACGTACATAACAAAAAGGGTGGAAAAAAGGATAGGGGACACATTCGTTTCTGATCCATATACGCATATACACACTGCGCTGCGTCAGCACCGACAATCGACAACATTCGAGTTCGAGTTGCAGGATCCATCCCTCGCGCAGCATCAGCGTCCGATTCCATACTGCGCCGCATCTACCTTTGATCTGATCGGCATCGTTCCCCCCGCGCCGCCATGTAGCATGGCGAAATATTGGACTGTCGTATCAATGCAATTTTATAATATACATATGTATATAATAATGACATAATTATAAATATATTGTGCTTTTTATAAATACACTGGTTTTTCTTTTTGAACACTCGCGCGAATGTGAGTGTAAGTGGAATAATTTAAATTGAGTGGTTGGTATTTCCAAAGAAATTAATAAATTATTACATAATTGTTCAAGATACAAGCGAAAATCCTGATTCAAGAATTATGGCTAGACGGAACTGACTGGGACGAACAAGTGAAACCTCTTCGCTTAGAAAGATGGTCCCAGTTCGCTAATAACCTAAAAGACATTTCGCAGATACAAATTCCACGGTGGGTAAATTATTCCCCCGAATACAAAGTGGAACTACACGGCTTCTGCGACGCCTCTGAAAAGGCATATTGTGCCGCTATATATGTGCGCACCCAAAGCGATATTGCAACTACAAGCCACCTACTAGTGGCAAAAGCAAAAGTTGCGCCTCTAAAAACCATAAGTCTACCACGACTTGAACTCTGTGGCGCTCTGCTCCTAGCAAAGCTAGTCTCCATGGTGCAGACCCACTTAAACATGGCAAAATATAAATTATACCTCTGGTCCGATTCCGAAATAGTTCTAGCCTGGTTGGAAAAACCACCACATGCGTGGAAAACATATATTTCCAACAGAACGTCTCAAATACTTGACCTAGTAGGATCAGCCACTTGGCGACACGTAGCCAGTGCTGACAATCCTGCTGATCTAGGTACAAGAGGATGCAAACCTCTGCATCTCGCCACCTCCACCCTCTGGTGGAATGGCCCCCAATGGTTAACAGAATCTCCCGATTCTTGGCCACAATCGCCAATGCGCAACATAATTGCTCCAGAAGGTCGAAAAATCGCCACTTATCACACAACAATGGATGATGCTGACATCCTTGAACGATTTTCATCGTTCCCCCGAGCACTCAGAGTAGTCGCCTATATTCTCAAATTCGCAGAGCGACTCAAACTTAAGGTAAAGGGAGCAACTTGCCCCCAATGCGATACATTGACGCACCAAGACTTACAAAAAGCGAAGGTCGCTCTTATCGCATCAACCCAAACGCGCTACTTCAGCCGCGACCTAGGGTTACTAAGAGAATCGAAGCCAATTGACAAAAAGAGCTCACTCTTAGTACTAAACCCATTTATAGACACGAAAGGTCTGCTTCGTGCAAACGGCCGGCTTGCTAATTCCAGCCTTACGTATAACGAACGCCATCCCATAATAATACCAGAGAAATCCTCATTTGCCACATTATTCATCAATTATATCCATATACTGATGTTACACGCCGAGCATCGCCTCATGCAACATATGGTACGCCAAGAGTACTATGTTCCCCGCCTTAAGCCCCAAATCAAGAAGTGCATTTTCACGTGCAAGGTCTGCACTATGCACAAGCAGAAAATGCGAACGCAGATTATGGCAGCACTTCCACCGGAACGCTGTAACTTTGCTCTGCCTTTCACCACTACAGGTGTCGACTTTGCAGGCCCTTTTCAAATAAAGGCGTCCATGCTAAGGTCTCCCACCCTGATGAAGGGCTATGTGGCTGTCTTTGTCTGTTTTACGACAAAAGCAGTACACCTTGAGCTATGTTCCAATCTGACAAAGGAGGCTTTCCTCGCGGCATTTGCTCGCTTCGTCGGACGACGTGGCTTTCCATCCAAAATCATGAGCGATAATGGCAAAACATTTATCGGAGCTCAAAGAGCCACAGAGAAACAATTTGTGGATTTTATGAAACAAATCTCACCTGACATTATACAAAAATATGCTCCCCAAGGCATCAATTGGCAGTTTATCCCCCCAAGCGCTCCACATATGGGTGGTTTATGGGAATCAGCCGTAAAAAGCTTCAAATCACATTTTAAGAAGCTAGCTGGCACTTATAAATTCAATTATGAAGAGTTCACGACACTCTTAACTAGAATTGAAGCCGTCCTCAACTCACGGCCTCTCGCAGCCCTCTCGCAAGATCCATCAGACTTTACAGCCCTCACACCAGGGCATTTTCTTAAAGGAGCGCCCATTCTGGCCACACCTGAGCCAGGCGTGGAGTCGCTTTCCTTATTAAACAGATGGGAAAGAATTAAAATTCTCCATCACCATTTCAGTCTTCGATGGAAAGAAGATTATTTAAAGGACCTCCACAGAAGGTACCGGTGGAAAACACCAGAAAACGCGCCTAAGCTTGGAGATTGTGTCTTAATTCATGACGATTGTCTCCCCCCCACTGAATGGCGGCTTGGCCGCATAGAGAAGCTTTACCACGGCTCCGACGGTCATATTCGCGTAGTTGATCTCCGTACGCAAAACGGAACACTAACTCGGCCGCTCGTTAAACTATGCTTTTTGCCCACAGCCGATAAAACCGACACGTAAAACGTAAACAAAAAACGATAAATCGATAACCCGCAAAACAAACCACAAATCCTATCTTAATAAAAACCGCAAAAGTAGTAATAGATGGGTGGTCCACATGACTACCCACCAGTGCCACCTAACGTAGCACCAACTATCATATCCGTATACCACAAATATATAACGTAAATATCTTTGACAGATTAAATGGATGTCGATATGCCGCCAGCACCAACGCCAGCCGTTCGGTCGACCATTCACGTGCCACGAACGGGGCCTACACCAGCTCCTCGAAACACCACGGCCACAACGCAACCAACTGTTGCCCGAAGTGCAACACGCGCAAATCCGACGCCGGTGCCAGCAGACCCACAGCGCCTCCGATGCCCGCTTTGCCGCCGCCCCCACAGGTTGCCGCATTGCGGCATTTTTAAGAGGATGCTGCCTCCGCTCCGCCAGCAGATTGTACAGGCACATGGCCACTGCCTAAATTGTCTGGCACCTACCCACTCCACATCGGAGTGTACATCCGGGTATACGTGCCAAATATGCATGCGGCCACATCACACGCTCCTTCATCGGGACGGCAGACCATTACTTGCCCCTCCAGTCGTGCTACGACCCGACGACCGCAGGCGAACCGTGCTGCACGAACACGAAGAGCTGAGCCATCACCAGAATCCCGAACACGCACTCGGCGCCAACAACACAATACCTCTACGCGGCGGCGTCAACCCAGGCCGCGGTCTCGCCAACCCACTGGGCTTAGTAACGTGGTGGCCACATTGCAGCAGTTGCAAAGGCTACTAGGCTAATAATTTGCCTAGGGGGGCCGGGATGTCTAAATGACTCTCGGCTTACCCTATCATGAAACACAGCCACACCACATTTCAACACACGAAATCACCATAACAGCACACCACACTCACCACTCACCTTCCACATCACACCAATACACTCAAACGTGACACCACACTTCCAACTAGAACACAAAAAAAAAGGGACGGACAACTCCAGCCAGACACACTTCGTTTTTGGCTTCCGCAAGGACTCAACGCTTGTGCGCATACGCTTTTCGCAGCATCGCCTTTTTCTTTTCGTTTCCTCCCACGTACATCAACGGTCGTCGATTCCGCCGCCGATTGGAATATCCGTCCAAATTTTACCTTTTGTAAACATTGAAAACGTTTGTAAAGTTAATAAAAAGAGTATTCCGAAAACCTATTCTTTTAAAAAATATTTTATAACAAGTGAGTTCGGAAATAAAGGTGAGTTCACCACTGAGTAATACACTTAGCTTTCAGCTATAGTGGTTTTCAGGCAAAAGTGATGTAATTAAGGAGGCGGTAGAGGCACTGAGTTCACAAATTATGCACTCTAAGCTAGTCAAGGAGTATCTGACCGCACTAAAATAGCACTAAGCTACTTCATCATCAGGCTCGTTTGGATGTCTGGTCACAGCGAAACCGATGAGTTAGCCAGAGGATGCACCTTTACCACATTTAGAACGGTATGGGTCTGAGATAGATCTCCATCGACATCTTGCGTTGTTGCTCTTGATCAAAGGACGTCACGTGTGTTTAGCAGGCCATGATCGACGACCAGTCACATCTTCGCTGAATTATCTTCGCTGAATCAAGAAATTTGTGATAGGCTTAAGCCGCTTTGTCGATATGTAAGGGTCTTATAATCGAGTTTTTTAGGAGTTTTAGGTAACACAAAGAACTGGCGTTCTAAGCTGTCCAAGGGAGATTCCAGTAATTAACGACCGTCTCAAAAAGTGCTAAACTCGGGCCTATCACATTCCGAGCATATATACCGATCTTTAGTAAAATACCGGTTAGTCATTACCAGATGTAGACATTTTTTACAAAAATTTCTGTTATA
>JBAWJQ010006593.1:0-13776 GCA_037783105.1 Bactrocera zonata | reverse complement strand
CCTCATACAAATAATTATATGTGCATCAACATTTTGCAAAAAAAGAAAAGATTACAAAATTGCAAAATATTTCTGGGTATGCAGGTTTATTTTTATTATTACATAAGATATAAAAAAACAAAAAATAACAAATTTGAAATATTTTTTTAAACTAAAAAACAAAATTTAAGTTTATGCTCATAGTAAATATTTATATGTGCATTTTTCTATTTTTGCCTGTAAAACTTATTCATTTGAGTTCAACTAAAAGACATCTCTACTTTAATAGTCAATAGTTTTGCTCTTATTTTTTAAAACTAAATTTAGCAGCTTTGGCATAAAATTAACTAATGACTGTAGAATAGTTATGTCAATATTGGCCCATTCTTGCTCTATGGCTAATTTAAGGTGACGTACTGTCTCAAACTTCCTTCCGTTTTGAGAAACACGTACAGAGAGGATCCCCCAGGGATCTTCGATCGGATTAGGTCCGAACTTAATGCTGGCCATTGTAATACGGGAATTTGCCTGTCATTAAAGAAGCGCTTCGTAACCTGTGCCGTGTGGATTGAAGCGTTATCCTGCTGATATATCCAGTTATCGCCATAAATGTTTCCAGCAAATTCTATCTACTCACTGTCCAAAAGATTTACATACGTACTAGCATTCATTTGAGTGGATATATAGCATATAGATGTCTTTCCATTGAAGCAGATTGCAGTCCATATCATCAAGGTACCGCCTCCGAAGCCTCGCTTGTAGCAGGAACGTCGTTCCTGACGCGAATCTCTCCAATATTTCTTGCAATGATCTGAGCCGTCCAAATTGAATTTTTTTTCGTCACTAAACACTATATTCTGCCACTCTTCGGCCCAGAATTGGTATTTATTTGCAAACTGCAAACGTGCTATAATATGCCTTTGGTTTAGGTACCATGGAGGTGTGTTTGATAAACTTATTTTCATGAATAATTTGAACAATTCTATTCCTTGTTATTTGCAGTCTTAACTTGGTCCGTATTTGACCGCTACTCATCGAATCCGCTACTGCTAGCCGTCGAATCATCCGTTTGCACCGATCATCAATGTTAGTTTTCCGTCCGCTGCGTCGCACTGTACCATAATTGGTGGGGTTTTTAACAAATCTTGATATACAGTTTCGATGCCGCTTTAGTCTGGATGCAATCTCGTATATTTTGGAACCGCTTTCATGCATTCCTATAATTATTCCTTGTTCCTTGGCTGACAAGCTAGTACCACGAGGCATTTTAGGCTTAAAGTTAAATAAATGTATTAAAATTTCAAATAATTCATCAAGTTAATACACCTACAATAGTTTTGCAAACAAATTTTCACGCAAAAAGATTTATCCGCGACAATATCAGCAAGAAAGATCAGCTAGACTGATTTTGCACATATAAATATTTACTACGCAATACCCAATGCACAAGCACACTCTTAATGTAACGGTACAACGAAAGAGAGCAGAATGAAACAATTTTCGTTGCATATTAACGGCAACATATCAGCCGTTAATTCTACATTCACCAAAATTCAAAAAATACCAGTGAATAAAAAATATAAACAAAATCAAAAATGCACATATAAATATTTGTATGAGGTAGTAAAGTGGATTTCTACATTAATTTTAAAAGCATACGGGAACAGAAAATGCAAAAAAAAAATTTTTTTTTGAAAAAAGATTACTCTACTGCCCCCTTAATCAGTTCTTAGTTTTATCAAACAAGTGCATCGCAATAATTAGTACGTTAGTGTATGTCTTGACTTCTAATGCCGTAGGTATGATAACGTTTTTGTTGTTACTCTTTACAATCGCATTCTAGCGAATGTAAAGATTGGACAAATAAGTAGCACAAATTTGGTTATTTTTACAAATATTTATTACAAATTGGCAGTCGCGGGAAAAGGCCCTTGTAGCTCTTAAAAAAGGATAATTACTTCAGTTCTACGCAAAAAGGCAAAAATCCAATTTAGTTTGCCAAAATCATGAATTGTTCGAGAAAAAAAAATTAAAAAAAAAAATAATTTTTTGTACATAACTTACTTATTACTCCATTGAAGCAATGCTAATAAAAAAATCAATTTGTTTTCTGTTTATGTAATTATAAACGTCGTGTTTTACATGTTTCAAGTGTGCTATCCTGTGTTCATGACCTTCCTTCAGCACTTATGTAATCAATATACCCAATTAATAATTCAACATAAATATTATTGGACTAAGTGATTATATGACCTAATTTCGTCGAATAATGAATGTTCAATTCTATCGTAAAATAAAGTTTTGGAAACACCATATTTTCCTCCATCTGTTCTAATTATTTATATTAGACTGGTTTGGGTGCCTGGTCACAGTGATGTTGCAGGAAACTGTAAGGCTGATGAGCTTGTTAGGACAAGTACCTTAGTCTCAACAATTGCGGAATAGGAACGGGTAGCAGCTCCGTTGGCTTCCTGTGGTTTGCTATTGAACCACCTCAGCAAGCGCTGGACAACTACCACCAGGTGTGCAGTCGCAAGGTCCTAGGATGAGGTTAATCGGAAGAGATCTAGGTTTACCTTTCAATGCTTATAGGACTTTTACCTGGACATTGTCCCATCGTACCGGATGTCAGCTGCATCAGCTGGAAGAATATATAATAATAAAAACTGAATACTTTCTCTTCGAATGTCCCGCTTTTGTCAGAACAAGGCAAAACACCTCGGGTTCCATACACTTAGACATCCAGGCTACGAGGTTTGACAATTAAGTAATGAGACTGCCTTTATTGCCGCTCTTGTGGTAAACCTGTGACCTTGAAATTCCCTTTCTCTTTTTCCGGCATCCCCCCCCTCTCCATTGATATATGTACCAAAGCTCTAGCTTGTTTAGTTCACCTGCTGCGTCAAGTTGAGTAGACGTGTGTTTGTAGTGCTCGTCACGAAAATGGAAAAACGAAATCAAGAGCAACGCGTCGCGACAAAAATTTGCGCCAGATTGGGCGACACAGCTTCAGAAACGTACGTTAAAATTGTAAGAGTGTATGGTGATCATAGAGCACTATATGACCCGGAAACCAAACGCCAAAGCTCACAATGGTTGTCTCCGCGCGCCCCCCGCGCGAAGAAAGCTCGCATGAGCAAGTCGAAGGTGAAAACGATGATTATTGCCTTTTTTGATAGCCGTGGAATCGTCCACAAAGAATTCGTTCTACCGGGGAAAACTGTGAATCAATCTATTGCCAAGTACTCGAAAGATTGCGAAAACGAGTCAACAGGGTGCCCCCAGACATCGCTCGTAACTGGATCTTTCATCACGACAACGCGCCGTGCCACACCGCCCTCAGCGTGTTCCAGTATTTGGCCTCTAAAGGGATCGCCGTGTTGCAACAGCCGCCTTATTCGTCCGACATGTAACCCTGTGACTTTTTTTTGGTTTCCTAAAACAAAATCGGTGGTCAAAGCAACCCATTTTGAGTCGATTACGGACATCCAAGCGACCGTGACGAGAGTACTCGCGGACATCCCAGTCGAAGCGTTCCAGAAATGTTGCGAAGCATGGAAAACGCGCTGGAGTCGCTGTATAGCTGCCCAAGGGGACTACTTTGAAGCCGATGGCAGAGTTGTAGAATAATTTTCAAATATACGGTTTTTATGGAATCAGTCTCATTACTTAATTGTCATACCTCATATATATCAAAAATAGACACATAGTAAAACACCTTAGCAAATTTGTCGTAAGTTCAGGACGGTTTGCCGACAGCTAATATCTACTCACAGACGTTTTCCATTTGGATTACAAAGCACTGAATGAACAGTCTAAGTGTGATTCCTCCGCCACGCTGTTGGATCAGCCTTCTAACCTAACCTACTTAAACAGTAATTACATGGACTTTGTGTTGCACGCGGTAAGATTTTTATTGCAAAGGTGATTCCGCCTTCCCAGACACAAAGTATTAAGTTAAAAGAAGTGTAAAATCTCAACTAGCCAACACCATATGGTATGACACAATGTGCTTGGTTGCACTGGAGATATACGACTACAATGACATCTATTGACAAAATACGAAAAAACTTTTTCGACTACCCAATATACACAAAGATTTTCTAATAATGTTGTAAACTTACCTTTCTTAATCATTTTATGATTCAGTAAATAAAATTCGTAAAATTTGTTTAGTTTGCTCTTGTTAGACTGGAACAATGCATTTATTATGTTTTCTTCCTCTGTTGACTATACCAATAGTTACATAGACAAACTGATAATATAAGTGTCAGAGCAGTGTTAAGCATTTTCCCTCTATTGTTTGGCAAAGTGAGGTTGTGGTGGTCGTGCGGAAGTTTGGGAGTGGAGAGTAGAAGGAGTGGTGATTGGAAAGAAATATGGTGGGTGAAGGGGAGGGGAGGGGAGGCAATGATATATGTATATACACCACTTGTTAAGTGGTGCCTGTGTGAACTGATTGATAATTTAATTTACATTTGAGATTTTTTCTTGTGTTATAAACTGTTATAAACTAGGCCGGTGATTTTCGCAACAAATTTTATCATTAGTAATTACTTCGCCTTTCATAAAAGGATACTACAAAATGTGACAATAATGGCAATTGCATAATCGTGCAAATTCACAATGAGTATATAATTATTTAAAAGATGTGCAGCAAAATATAAGCATTAGACCGAGCTTCCGTATTTGTAAACAAAAAACAAAAAAAAAAAAAGAAAACAATGTGTAAAGTTATTAGAATTAAAGTTTTTGCCTAACAAATACATACAATCACAAGTAATAAGGCTTCCACAGCTGTGCGGTTATGAATGATATACTTTTCCGCTATTTAAATGTAACTCTTTACGTTGCAAATTATTCGAGAATCTAATAATACTTTTTTTTGCTATTTGCTTGACCTTTCGTTCAATTTTTCTTCTATGAAATGTTTTTGTACATAACCGCAAATTTAATTTGTTCAAACAATAATTGTGAATTTTTAGGGCTTTTGAAGACCTTTTAATTTCCTGCTGATAACATGGCCTGCACATCTTTTGTGGAACAATTTTTTAGCACCGGAAGCTAATTTATTTGTTGCTTTCTTTAATTCTGAACTTATTCAATCCTGAAGAAAGGTTGCTTTAAGGCTATTTGGTGTAATGTGTTATAAATTAATCTAAGACCTTCATGGAAGGTGTACAGAGTATTTAAGACGGTTCAAATGAACGCGTCTCTTGACAGTGCATTAGTGCAGCCTTTTGCCCCTAAACATTTAAACATTCTTAAACTCACATGGGTTTTGTTAATTTCATAAAGTGGCCTTCTAGCAGTTGGTAAATTGTTTGGGTGTTTTGATGGGCCAAAAGGCTGAATGAGCAAAGGCAAAGTTCATGACTATGCACTGCCATTACAAATGATACTTTATTTAACTATTTAGTTTTTTTGGTTTGTTTTGTTTTTTGTTTTTTTAAGTTCTACAATACATTACATTGTGTAAATATATATATTATTATTTTTTTTTTTAATTTTACATTTTGGTACAAAAATTCTTCAAATTACTCATTTTTTGCTTTCCTTTTTTCTACTTTTTTAATATTTTTTTTTACATTTTTGTTTTCGCTTTTAAAATTAGATACTTAACATTAGACAGATACAAATACAATAATATTGGAACACTATTTTTTCATCCAGGTAATTTGTTACATTCGATTCAACGACATTAGTTGTTAGTGTTTTCTTTTTATTTTACTGTGAATTATCTTTCCATAGTTTTTTATCATTACAATTATTTTCGTTTTTATTAGCATTATATATATTTTTTTAATGTGAGGTGGTGAGTTTACGTCCATTGATGGACACATCTATATATTAACTTATTTTTATAGAATTTGGTTTTTTTATGTAACGAGACATATTGTTTAATATATTGTGCGCTTCTTTCTACTTCAGTTTGGACTTCTTTTTTGTTTTTTTTTTGTATTGTTGCGTTGATATATTTCAATAATCGAATTAACTTAAGCGGCAAATATGTAACTTTGAATCTCAAATATTTTTTAAATCATTTCAGTTGATGCGAGGTTCCTTATGCTTAGCATATTTTAAAATAACGCTTATTTAATTCTGTAAAAAATATATATACACGTTTATAAACCCTTATCTTTTCAAATTTTGCTTTTAATTTCCTGAGTTTTTTATTTTTGCTTTTTAACTTAACAACTAAACACATTGTCACCTCCAATGCTTCGACGGTTTTAACAATAATTGTATAGAAATAAAAAATTACTAAAGTTTAAGAATCATTTACTTTATTTCAATATAGTTTTTAGTCAGTTAAAATTTCTCATGCACAACACGAAATTATTGGTTGGAAATAAACAAGTGGCAATACTTTTTCTATATAAGCTTTCCATATGACATAAGGAACAGCTAAAAATGTTCTTCAAAGGAAGTAATTAAAAAAAAAATGTTCAAAATCGAGACAAAATCAACCCCTTACAGCTCCAAAAAGCGACTTAAGGAACGTATTCCTTATCCCAGTCACGTCTCAAAACATCTATATCAATAACGAAAAAAAACAATAAACACTACACATCAGTGCCGTTCAGAAATAAACATGTGCTTTGGTCCCAAGGGGTGCCACCTAGCGGGAGCGCAGCAATAAAGACAATTATTATTAGCTGCAGTATTACTAAGAATATTCAGCAAGTTCAATAAGAATTTAATGGTAATTATCCCTACGTGACGTATCTGTAATTTTTCCCTCCATCAGAGGTAAGAAATTATTGATACAGCTCTGACTTCATTTGGTGTAAACGAGCTTAAGAGAAGAGCTCAACCAAATCTTTTAATTGGAACTGACTTGTTTCCAAAGATATCGAAACATGGTAGTACAAAAGTATTGTATCTGGTAATATCACATATATGTGGGATGGCATCCCTGGCAGAAAGGGAAAAATAGGAAAAGGGACAACATAGAAATAACATAGCGTGGGTTGCTCCGATTGCGATGAGCAAAAAGAGTTAGAGTTAGAAGTCAGTCACCTGAACTGAACTGAACAGACGTGCGCAGCAAAGTAGAGAAAATAAAGTTGTTAGAACTAAGAAGTATTTTAACTAAAAGTGGAAAGAATAACGTTTTGTAACTAAGAAGAAGTTTATTGCAACTAAAAGCGGATTGTATCTTTTAAATAAAACTAAACTAATAAATATTTTCAAACAAAAGGAGACATATTTTAATATTGTGGACTGAAGAGGGTAGCGAACCCCACATATATCATCATACAAGGAAGATATAACAATGATTACACTTAAACTAGATGACTTGGAACGATTCTGGGAAATGAAAAAGGATGAAAAGTTATCTAAACCATAAGAAGTCAAACACGCAAATTCGAAAAGGCGTTTCAGACTGCTTGGAAGTACAAGGCCAAACGTGTTTTCAAAGTCGATTAACAAAATTACTTGAAAACGGCTAAACCGATTAGTCTCCAATTTTAAAACGAGCTTCTTAAAAATATTATTTAGTAATGAAACGAAGATTTTTTCTAATCCATAAATATTCTTTATAAACAATTTAAGGGCGAAATTTTGGTCAAAAATCGATTTTTTTGAGAATCCGCCATTTTGTCGCAAAATTTTATTTTGCTTATTTCTTTAACTATTTTAACGAAATCAGTTTGGTTTTTTAAGTTCAGAGGATCCAGTTCAGAGGTATATAGCTCGGAGATCAGCTGTAATTCCTTTCCAAATAAATACTAAAATAATAATGTAATATGTGTACAAATTTTGGATCAAGGACTATTTGGTAATACTTATTCTTTCTGTGAAAGAAATACTTTCAAATCACACCAGAGTTAATACATGAAATGATAAGTCCCAAGAAACAATACCATATGACTGATGTATGGCGAGTAGTTGGAGTATTCTTATCACATGTCATAAAACCACATCCTGTTGCAGCCATGTATCTTTACTATAGTATAAATGTAGGACTGTGTAAACGGACAGTAAGACTAAAACAGAAATGCAACACTGTGTAGGAACAGATGTGACAGCAGCGGACGGACTGGAATGACAATGGAACAGTAGGTACGAAGATGATTTAAGGACAGATAAACGGAGACCACGCAAGACCACCGGCAGCCACGGACCACTTAACGCAACTTAACTTAATTTAAATTAGATTTTGTGAATAAATATTATGGAAGTATAAAGAAAAACGGCATTTTAAATAGAACCCTACAAGTGGTGGCAGAAGTGAGATAAGTGCGATTTTAAGTGAAACTTTTTGATAAATCGAAACGCGTTCGTATAAGTGGTCCGTGGTGTGCAAAATTGCGGTACTCAAACCGCATAACGGAGTGGTGCAACGGGAAGCGCTAGCAGCAGTGGCGGTAATAGCACCAGCAGTAGTACAGTAGCAGCAGCATCAGCACCAGTAACAACAGCATCAGCAGTAGCAGCAGCATCAGTAGTAGCATCAGCGTCAGTAATAGCACCAGTTAGTAGTAGCAGCAGTAGCAGTAACAACAGCATCAGCAGTAGCAGCAGCATCACCGTCAGTAACAGCACCAGCAGGAGTAGCAGTAGCAGCAGCATCAGCGCCAGTAACAACAGCATCAGCAGAAGCAGCAGCATCAGCAGAAGCAGCAGCATCAGCGTCAGTAACAGTAACAGCAGCAATAACGGCGGGTATACACAGTGCGTACGGTAAAAGTACGGTTCATCGTTGGAAAAACAGATAAGTCCTTTTGATATACAATTGTACAGTTTAACGTAAAATAAGATATCGAATATTTTGTGAAAATTTTGTGAAATTTATGGCGAATATCGCAACAAACCTTTATGGGTGAAAATACGTTTTTAAAAATTCTTACGTGAGATTTATAAGAATATAAGAAGTTAAATGCGGATATGCGGATATTGTAATAAAATCCGAGTTACAGAAAATATTTTACTTCATTTGTATACGAAAGATTAAAACGAATATTGTAATAAAGTTCGTTTAACAAACAAGTTATTAAATTTGTATACGGAAATTGTAAACGCGGATATTGTGATCAAATTGAATAACATAAAAGTTATCAGAATTGTATGCGGGAAAAAGTGAATACTGTAACGCAAGCTAAAAGGAAATATTATTATTGAAATTAAGCTTTTTTAGAATATTATCGATTTTTTGTACAACATTGTAAATTATGAACCGCACCGAAATTTTTGAGCTGACTGTTGACGGTTTGAAGGAAAGGTTGGGTGATTTAGGGCTATCGACTGTTGGACGGAAAGCGACACTACAAGACAGACTGATGGAGCATTTCGGCCTGACTGTGAGTGACGGTTCCGAAACTGATGTGGAAGAGGTAGCAAGCCAACGAAGTGTGCGTGAGGTTAGAGTCGAATACCACAACTTTACTCTCCGAGATGTTGAGGACTCAATGACTTCGTTTAAAGGAACAGGTCGTCCAAGTTTCGAACAATGGCTTGAGGATTTTGAGGCAAACGCATCGGCAGTGCATTGGAACGAGCTGCAGAAATTCATCTACGCAAAACAGCTATTGAAGGGTGCAGCAAAGATTTTTATAAGAAGCCAGAGAGGAATAAGCAGCTGGAGTTCATTAAAACTAGCGCTGCGGCAGGAATTTGGTATAGCACTTTCATCGATTGAAGTACACCGTACTTTACGTAGTCGTCGGAAGCGACATGGGGAAGATCTTCGAGAATATCTATACGTCTTAATGGAGTTGGGGAAACCGATAGAGCTAGATGACTCAAGCCTAATAGAATATTTCATCGAAGGCATACCGGATTCAAGATCGAACAAAAGCAACCTATACCAGGCGAAAACTATACAGGATTTGAAGGAGCAGATCAAAGTATACGAGAAGATTCGTCACAGCCAGTCACAACCCGTGAATGGGAACCAGGAGAAGGCATTGTCGTCAAACAAGGGTTTCCAGAAAGCAGTTCCATTTAGCAGGAAATGTTTTGTCTGCGGGGATTCATCACATCTCGCTAGAAGTTGTCCACGCAATAAGACATCGTGTTACAATTGCGGTGAAGAGGGTCATCGTGCAGCCAACTGTAAGGCAGGAAGGAAAACTCCTAAACCGGAACGTAGCAGCGTCAATAATACGACGGATGAAGGAGAAATCGTAAAATCGGAGAAGCGAAGTGGATTGATTTTTAAGGATGTACGTTTCAACGGAAAATCTGCGTCGGCATTAATCGACACAGGTAGCGACTTATGTATTATACGTTACGATACATTAAACATACTTAGTCTGGATGTTGATTTAAGTAGTGAACAGCGACAGTTGATGGGTATCGGTAGCGGCAAACTTACAACAATAGGTAGCCTTACCACATCCATCGAGGTAGACAACATAAGGTTGGAAGTAAAATTCCACGTAGTGAGAGAGCGAGACATCAAATATGCACTCGTGATTGGCAACGACGTTCTGAGGCAAGTCGATTTATTCGTTACGCAAGATGGCGCCGAGTTCAGACAGAAGAAGGTGGAGGAAAAGCCACAGAGCAAGGAGGAGGTGAATACTGGAGCAGTAAGGAAAGATCGTAGTGTTGGGTCAGTGAAGCGTAAGAAGTTCGATGTGGAATTAAACGTGGGCACAAGGGTGCATGAAGATGAGGAGCAGTATATGGGAGCCGTTGGGAAGGATCGCAGGAAAATCCGTGATAGAAGGGCTTTGGAAGTAGCAAACAATGAGAGCGAGGGCGCTGTTGTGGCTAAGGAGCCGAGAGAGTTCAGGATTTCAGAAGCGAGTTTGAAGTTGGTTCATGAGACTGCGGAGATGGGCACTGATGCTAGGAACAACCCAATTAATGAAGGTGATAACAGGATTGTTGAACTGAGTGAAGAGTTTGGAACCCTGTGTATGGTCGCAGGGATGGAGAAGGTACCTGTGGGCGAAGTCGATCTTTCACACCTCAACAAAGAGCAAGCAACTATAGTAAGAAGAATGGTAGCGAATTATAAGCCTACAAGCAATTCGAATTCGCCAGTAGAGATGAAGATCTTACTTTCGGATGACACCCCAGTATATGAAAATCCCAGACGGATGTCATATACCGATAGACAGGAAGTGGATGAACAAGTTAAGGAGTGGTTGAAGGATGGGATCATTAAACCCAGTAATTCAAATTATGCATCACCAGTAGTGTTAGTCTCGAAGAAAGATGGAAAGAAACGTTTATGTTGCGATTATCGGCGATTAAACACAAAGATAGTTCGCGATAACTTCCCGATGCCAAATATCGACGATGTTATCGAAAAGCTACAGGGTGCTAATGTATTTACGACACTGGATCTTAGGAATGGATTTTTCCATGTCCCAGTGGAGCCTTCCTCAAGGAAGTATACCGCATTCGTTACATACAACGGGCAATATGAATTCCAATACGTGCCTTTTGGCATATCGAATTCACCGGCAGTTTTTTCAAGATTTATTTCAGCAGTATTTAGAGATCTTATACAAGACGATATTGTGGTGGCCTACATGGACGATTTAGTTATTCCCTCCAAGGATTACACTGAAGGCGTACACAGTTTAGAACGAGTTCTTCGAAGAGCTGAAGAATATGGCTTGCGGATTAAATGGGACAAATGTCAGTTTCTTATAAGTAAAATAGATTTTCTAGGCTATGTTATAGAAGACGGTTCAATAAAACCATCCGATGCAAAAACGAAAGCGATTAGGAATTTCCCATTGCCACGTGACCAGAAGGCTTTGCAGAGATTCCTGGGATTGACATCATACTTTAGAAGATTTGTCGATGGATATGCCGTAATAGCCAAACCGCTGTCGGATCTACTCAGGAAAGAGGCTAAGTTCGAGTTGCGCGACAAGCAGTTGGAGGCATTCCAGAAGTTGAAGTCAGCATTGATCAGCGCACCAGTCCTAATGTTATACAATCCGAAAGCAGTGACTGAGGTACATACAGACGCTTGTATGTCCGGGTACGGAGCAGTGCTACTACAGAAGGATTTCGACGATCAAGCGTTCCATCCAGTTCAATACATGAGTCGGAAGACGAGGCCAGCAGAGGAGAAGTACCATTCGTACGAACTCGAGGTACTAGCGATCATAGAAGCACTCAAGAAATGGAGAGTATATTTGTTGGGGATAAGTTTTAAGATAGTAACCGATTGTAATGCATTCGCAATGACGATGCGGAAACGAGATGTGCCATTAAGAGTATCTCGTTGGGCAATGTTCCTACAAGACTTTTGTTACGAGATAGAACATAGAAACGGTTCAAAAATGCGACATGTAGATGCGTTGAGTAGGGTATCTTGTCTCATTATAGAAGATTCCCTAATCCACCGGCTGAAGCAAGCACAGGAAGAAGACGATTGGATACGAGCTGTGTTGAAAGTTCTGGAGAAAAGCGACTACGAAGACTTTTATATCAAACATGGAGTACTGTATAAGGATTCAACAAGAGAACTCCTAGTAGTTCCATCAGTTATGGAAAACGAAATCATCAACATGGCACATAGGCAAGGACACTTTTCCATCAAGAAAACGGAAGAAGCAGTAGAAAAATCATTTTATATACCAAATTTAAATAGGAAGGCAACGAAGGTCGTAAGAAGCTGCGTAGAGTGTATCGTCAACGATACGAAGTCAGGAAAGAAAGAAGGTTTTCTAAATCCCATTAGTAAAGAGGACAAGCCTTTGGGAACACTACATCTCGATCACGTTGGGCCGCTGGAGTCGACAAAGAAGGCATATAACTACATCCTTGTGATGGTGGACGCATTCTCCAAGTTCGTTTGGCTATATCCAACTAAGAACACAGGAGCTGATGCAGTCGTCGAATGCTTAAAGAAAAGAGCAGCTGTTTTCGGAAATCCAAGACGATTCATAACAGACAGAGGCGCGGCCTTTACGTCGAATTCGTTCAAACAGTACTGCGCGGATGAGGAAGTCCAGCATTTATTGATAGCCACGGGAGTGCCACGAGCAAACGGGCAAGTAGAGCGTATGCACCAGATTATTATCCCGATGATAGCTAAGTTGGGAAACGAGAGTTCGGGAAACTGGTATAAGCACGTGGATCGTGTGCAGCAAATAATCAACAGCACGCCGCCAAGAAGCACTAGACAATCACCTTTTAGGATTATGACTGGACTTGAGATGCGATTGAAAGGAGTACCACCTTTACTCGAACTGCTGGAGCAATCAGCCATCGAAGAGCTCGACGCAGAACGCGAGGTAATTCGTCAGGAGACACGACACAATATTGCTAGGATTCAGCAGGAAAATAGGAGAACATTCAACAAAAGGCGAAGAGTAGAGGTCGACTATAGTAAAAACGAGCTAGTAGCCATCAAGCGAACGCAGTATGGCGCAGGATTGAGACTTAAAGCAAAATTCTTCGGGCCATATAGGATTGTTAAGAAGATGGCACACGGAAGATATGAAGTCGAGAAGGTCGGTGATCATGAAGGACCAAGACGTACAATAACAATTGCGGAATTTATGAAGAAGTGGAACCCATCATTCGGGGCCGAATGAACAGTCAGGATAGCCGAATGTAGGACTGTGTAAACGGACAGTAAGACTAAAACAGAAATGCAACACTGTGTAGGAACAGATGTGACAGCAGCGGACGGACTGGAATGACAATGGAACAGTAGGTACGAAGATGATTTAAGGACAGATAAACGGAGACCACGCAAGACCACCGGCAGCCACGGACCACTTAACGCAACTTAACTTAATTTAAATTAGATTTTGTGAATAAATATTATGGAAGTATAAAGAAAAACGGCATTTTAAATAGAACCCTACA
>JBAWJQ010006592.1:0-14108 GCA_037783105.1 Bactrocera zonata | reverse complement strand
AAATATAAGATTACGGAATTCTTCTAAATGCACTGCCGTTATGCCGTTATGGCTTTATGTAAACTTCAGTAAGTTAAAGAAGGTTAATTAACTTAAATATGTTAAACTAATGATTTGAAGCATTTCGATATCGATTGCTAAATGTGTATATACAAGAAAATCGACTTTATACCTAAATATAAGATTACGGAATTCTTCTAAATGCACTGCCGTTATGCCGCCATGGCTTTATGTAAACTTCAGTTCGTTAAAGAAGGTTTATTAACTTAAATATGTTAAACTAATGATTTGAAGCATTTCGATATCGATTGCTAAATGTGTATATACAAGAAAATCGACTTTATACCTAAATATAAGATTACGGAATTCTTCTAAATGCACTGCCGTTATGCCGTTATGGCTTTATGTAACTTTAATAAGTTAAAGAAAGTTTATTAACTTAAATATGTAAAAGAAATGATTTGAAGCATTTCGATATCGATTGCTAAATGTGTAAATACAAGAAAATCGACTTTATACCTAAATATACGATCACGGAATTTTTCTAAATGCACTGCCGTTATGCCGTCATGGCTTTATGTAAACTTCAGTTCGTTAAAGAAGGTTTATAAACTTAAATATGTTAAACTAATAATTTGAAGCATTTCGATATCGATTGCTAAATGTGTATATACAAGAAAATCGACTTTATACCTAAATATAAGATTACGGAATTCTTCCAAATGCACTGCCGTTATACCGTTATAGCTTTATGTAAACTTCAGTAAGTTAAAGAAGGTTAATTAACTTAAATATGTTAAACTAATGATTTGAAGCATTTCGATATCGATTGCTAAATGTGTATATACAAGAAAATCGACTTTATACCTAAATATAAGATTACGGAATTCTTCTAAATGCACTGCCGTTATGCCGTTATGGCTTTATGTAAACTTCAGTTAGTTAAAGAAAGTTTATTAACTTAAATATGTAAAAGAAATGATTTGAAGCATTTCGATATCGATTGCTAAATGTGTATATACAAGAAAATCGACTTTATACCTAAATATAAGATTACGGAATTCTTCTAAATGCACTGCCGTTATGCCGTTATGGCTTTATGTAAACTTCAGTAAGTTAAAGAAAGTTTATTAACTTAAATATGTTAAACTAATGATTTGAAGCATTTCGATATCGATTGCTAAATGTGTATATACAAGAAAATCGACTTTATACCTAAATATAAGATTACGGAATTCTTCTAAATGCACTGCCGTTATGCCGTCATGGCTTTATGTAAACTTCAGTAAGTTAAAGAAAGTTAATTAACTTAAATATGTTAAACTAATGATTTGAAGCATTTCGATATCGATTGCTAAATGTGTATATACAAGAAAATCGACTTTATACCTAAATATAAGATTACGGAATTCTTCTAAATGCACTGCCGTTATGCCGTTATGGCTTTATGTAGACTTCAGTAAGTTAAAGAAGGTTAATTAACTTAAATATGTTAAGCTAATGATTTGAAGCATTTCGATATCGATTGCTAAATGTGTATATACAAGAAAATCGACTTTATACCTAAATATAAGATTACGGAATTCTTCTAAATGCACTGCCGTTATGCCGTCATGGCTTTATGTAAACTTCAGTTCGTTAAAGAAGGTTAATTAACATTAAATAATGATTTGATATCGATTGCAAATGTGTATACAAGAAATCGACTTCATATAAATGCAACTGCCGTTTTACCGTTAAGGCTTAATGTAGACTTCAGTAAGATAAAGAAAGTTAATTTACTTAAATATGTTAATCTAATGATTTGAAGCATTTCGATATCGATTGCTAAATGTGTATATACAACAAAATCGACTTTATACCTAAATATAAGATTACGGAATTCTTCTAAATGCACTGCCGTTATGCCGCACATGGCTTTATGTCACCTTCAGTACGTTAAAGAAGGTTAATTAACTTAAATATGTTAAACTAATGATTTGAAGCATTTCGATATCGATTGCTAAATGTGTATATGCAAGAAAATCGACTTTATACCTAAATATAAGATTACGGAACTCTTCCAAATGCACTGCCGTTATGCCGCCATGGCTTTATGTTAGCTTGAGTGCGTTAAAGAAGGTTTATTAACTTAGATATGTTAAAATAATGATTTGAAGCATTTCGATATCGATTGCTAAATGAGTATATGCAAGAAAATCGACTTTATACCTAAATATAAGATTACGGAATTCTTCTAAATGCACTGCCGTTATGCCGCCATGGCTTTATGTAAACTTCAGTACGTTAAAGAAGGTTAATTAACTTAAATATGTTAAACTAATGATTTGAAGCATTTCGATATCGATTGCTAAATGTGTATATACAAGAAAATCGACTTTATACCTAAATATAAGATTACGGAATTCTTCTAAATGCACTGCCGTTATGCCGTCATGGCTTTATGTCACCTTCAGTACGTTAAAGAAGGTTAATTAACTTAAATATGTTAAACTAATGATTTGAAGCATTTCGATATCGATTGCTTAATGTGTATATACAAGAAAATCGACTTTATACCTAAATATAAGATTACGGAATTCTTCCAAATGCACTGCCGTTATGCCGTCATGGCTTTATGTAAACTTCAGTTCGTTAAAGAAGGTTAATTAACTTAAATATGTTAAACTAATGATTTGAAGCATTTCGATATCGATTGCTAAATGTGTATATACAAGAAAATCGACTTTATACCTAAATATAAGATTACGGAATTCTTCTAAATGCACTGCCGTTATGCCGTCATGGCTTTATGTAAACTTCAGTTCGTTAAAGAAGGTTAATTAACTTAAATATGTTAAACTAATGATTTGAAGCATTTCGATATCGATTGCTAAATGTGTATATACAAGAAAATCGACTTTATACCTAAATATAAGATTACGGAATTCTTCTAAATGCACTGCCGTTATGCCGTTATGGCTTTATGTAAACTTCAGTTAGTTAAAGAAAGTTTATAACCTTAAATATGTTAAAGAAATGATTTGAAGCATTTCGATATCGATTGCTAAATGTTTAAACACAAGAAAATCGACTTTATACCTAAATATAAGATTACGGAATTCTTCTAAATGCACTGCCGTTATGCCGTTATGGCTTTATGTAAACTTCAGTAAGTTAAAGAAGGTTTATTAACTTAAATATGTTAAAGATAATGATTTGAAGCATTTCGATATCGATTGCTAAATGTGTATATACAAGAAAATCGACTTTATACCTAAATATAAGATTACGGAATTCTTCTAAATGCACTGCCGTTATGCCGTCATGGCTTTATGTAAACTTCAGTTCGTTAAAGAAGGTTAATTAACTTAAATATGTTAAACTAATGATTTGAAGCATTTCGATATCGATTGCTAAATGGGTATATACAAGAAAATCGACTTTATACCTAAATATAAGATTACGGAATTCTTCTAAATGCACTGCCGTTATGCCGTCATGGCTTTATGTAACCTTCAGTAAGATAAAGAAGGTTAATTAACTTAAATATGTTAATCTAATGATTTGAAGCATTTCGATATCGATTGCTAAATGTGTATATACAAGAAAATCGACTTTATACCTAAATATAAGATTACGGAATTCTTCTAAATGCACTGCCGTTATGCCGTCATGGCTTTATGTAAACTTCAGTACGTTAAAGAAGGTTAATTAACTTAAATATGTTAAACTAATGATTTGAAGCATTTCGATATCGATTGCTAAATGTGTATATACAAGAAAATCGACTTTATACCTAAATATAAGATTACGGAATTCTTCTAAATGCACTGCCGTTATGCCGTCATGGCTTTATGTAAACTTCAGTTCGTTAAAGAAGGTTAATTAACTTAAATATGTTAAACTAATGATTTGAAGCATTTCGATATCGATTGCTAAATGTGTATATAAGAAAATCGACTTTATACCTAAATATAAGATTACGTAATTCTTCTAAATGCACTGCCGTTATGCCGTTATGGCTTTATGTAGACTTCAGTAAGATAAAGAAAGTTAATTAACTTAAATATGTTAATCTAATGATATGAAGCATTTCGATATCGATTGCTAAATGTGTATATACAAGAAAATCGACTTTATACCTAAATATAAGATTACGGAATTCTTCTAAATGCACTGCCGTTATGCCGCATTGGCTTTATGTCACCTTCAGTACGTTAAAGAAGGTTAATTAACTTAAATATGTTAAACTAATGATTTGAAGCATTTCGATATCGATTGCTAAATGTGTATATACAAGAAAATCGACTTTATACCTAAATATAAGATTACGGAATTCTTCTAAATGCACTGCCGTTATGCCGCCATGGCTTTATGTTAGCTTCAGTACGTTAAAGAAGGTTAATTAACTTAAATATGTTAAACTAATGATTTGAAGCATTTCGATATCGATTGCTAAATGAGTATATACAAGAAAATCGACTTTATACCTAAATATAAGATTACGGAATTCTTCTAAATGCACTGCCGTTATGCCGCCATGGCTTTATGTAAACTTCAGTACGTTAAAGAAGGTTTATTAACTTAAATATGTTAAACTAATGATTTGAAGCATTTCGATATCGATTGCTAAATGTGTATATACAAGAAAATCGACTTTATACCTAAATATAAGATTACGGAATTCTTCTAAATGCACTGCCGTTATGCCGTCATGGCTTTATGTAACCTTCAGTACGTTAAAGAAGGTTAATTAACTTAAATATGTTAAACTAATGATTTGAAGCATTTCGATATCGATTGCTTAATGTGTATATACAAGAAAATCGACTTTATACCTAAATATAAGATTACGGAATTCTTCTAAATGCACTGCCGTTATGCCGCCATGGCTTTATGTAAACTTCAGTACGTTAAAGAAGGTTAATTAACTTAAATATGTTAAACTAATGATTTGAAGCATTTCGATATCGATTGCTAAATGTGTATATACAAGAAAATCGACTTTATACCTAAATATAAGATTACGGAATTCTTCTAAATGCACTGCCGTTATACCGTTAAGGCTTTATGTAGACTTCAGTAAGATAAAGAAGGTTAATTAACTTAAATATGTTAATCTAATGATTTGAAGCATTTCGATATCGATTGCTAAATGTGTATATACAAGAAAATCGACTTTATACCTAAATATAAGATTACGGAATTCTTCTAAATGCACTGCCGTTATGCCGTCATGGCTTTATGTAAACTTCAGTTCGTTAAAGAAGGTTAATTAACTTAAATATGTTAAACCAATGATTTGAAGCATTTCGATATCGATTGCTAATGTGCATATACAAGAAAATCGACTTTATACTAAATATAAGATTACGGAATTCTTCTAAATGCACTGCCGTTATGCCGCATGGCTTTATGTAAACTTCAGTAAGTTAAAGAAGGTTAATTAACTTAAATATGTTAAACTAATGATTTGAAGCATTTCGATATCGATTGCTAAATGTGTATATACAAGAAAATCGACTTTATACCTAAATATAAGATTACGGAATTCTTCTAAATGCACTGCCGTTATGCCGCTATGGCTTTATGTAACCTTCAGTACGTTAAAGAAGGTTAATTAACTTAAATATGTTAAACTAATGATTTGAAGCATTTCGATATCGATTGCTAAATGTGTATATACAAGAAAATCGACTTTATACCTAAATATAAGATTACGGAATTCTTCTAAATGCACTGCCGTTATGCCGTCATGGCTTTATGTAACCTTCAGTACGTTAAAGAAGGTTAATTAACTTAAATATGTTAAACTAATGATTTGAAGCATTTCGATATCGATTGCTAAATGTGTATATACAAGAAAATCGACTTTATACCTAAATATAAGATTACGGAATTCTTCTAAATGCACTGCCGTTATGCCGTTATGGCTTTATGTAAACTTCAGTAAGTTAAAGAAGGTTAATTAACTTAAATATGTTAAACTAATGATTTGAAGCATTTCGATATCGATTGCTAAATGTGTATATACAAGAAAATCGACTTTATACCTAAATATAAGATTACGGAATTCTTCTAAATGCACTGCCGTTATGCCGCCATGGCTTTATGTAACCTTCAGTACGTTAAAGAAGGTTAATTAACTTAAATATGTTAAACTAATGATTTGAAGCATTTCGATATCGATTGCTAAATGTGTATATACAAGAAAATCGACTTTATACCTAAATATAAGATTACGGAATTCTTCTAAATGCACTGCCGTTATGCCGCATTGGCTTTATGTCACCTTCAGTACTTTAAAGAAGGTTAATTAACTTAAATATGTTAAGCTAATGATTTGAAGCATTTCGATATCGATTGCTAAATGTGTATATACAAGAAAATCGACTTTATACCTAAATATAAGATTACGGAATTCTTCTAAATGCGCTGCCGTTATGCCGGCATGGCTTTATGTAAACTTCAGGTTTACATATTAACTTAAATATGTTAAACAAAAGATTTGAAGCATTTCGATATCGATTGCTTAATGGGTATATACAAGAAAATCGACTTTATACCTAAATATAAGATTACGGAATTCTTCTAAATGCACTGCCGTTTTGCCGCCATGGCTTTATGTCACCTTCAGTACGTTAAAGAAGGTTAATTAACTTAAATATGTCAAACTAATGATATGAAGCATTTCGATATCGATTGCTAAATGTGTATATACAAGAAAATCGACTTTATACCTAAATATAAGATTACGGAATTCTTCTAAATGCACTGCCGTTATGCCGCCATGGCTTTATGTCACCTTCAGTACGTTAAAGAAGGTTAATTAACTTAAATATGTTAAACTAATGATTTGAAGCATTTCGATATCGATTGCTAAATGTGTATATACAAGAAAATCGACTTTATACCTAAATATAAGATTACGGAATTCTTCTAAATGCACTGCCGTTATGCCGCCATGGCTTTATGTTAGCTTGAGTGCGTTAAAGAAGGTTAATTAACTTAAATATGTTAAACTAATGATTTGAAGCATTTCGATATCGATTGCTAAATGTGTATATACAAGAAAATCGACTTTATACCTAAATATAAGATTACGGAATTCTTCCAAATGCACTGCCGTTATGCCGCCATGGCTTTATGTTAACTTCAGTGCGTTAAAGAAGGTTAATTAACTTAAATATGTTAAACTAATGATTTGAAGCATTTCGATATCGATTGCTAAATGTGTATATACAAGAAAATCGACTTTATACCTAAATATAAGATTACGGAATTCTTCTAAATGCACTGCCGTTATGCCGCATTGGCTTTATGTCACCTTCAGTACGTTAAAGAAGGTTAATTAACTTAAATATGTTAAACTAATGATTTGAAGCATTTCGATATCGATTGCTAAATGTGTATATACAAGAAAATCGACTTTATACCTAAATACAAGATTACGGAATTCTTCTAAATGCACTGCCGTTATGCCGTTATGGCTTTATGTAAACTTCAGTAAGGTAAAGAAGGTTAATTAACTTAAATATGTTAAACTAATGATTTAAAGCATTTCGATATCGATTGCTAAATGTGTATATAGAAGAAAATCGACTTTATACCTAAATATAAGGGTGATTTTTTAAGCTTGATAATTTTTCAAAAATAAACGCATGCCGTTATGCAAAATCGTCATCGGCTCTATGTATTTGAAACGTTAGATTGGTTCATGAACATTTAACATGTTAAAGATAATGTCATTTGAAATGTTGACACTCGATTGCGTCTAAATGTGTCCATACAAGAAAGTCCAATTTTGGTACCTAAATATTACGGATTACGCGAATTTCTTCTGAAATGTTGTCTTCCAATGCTGGAATAGTTGCTGGCTTATTTCTGTAGACTTTAGACTTGACGTAGCCCCACAAAGTAATTAGCTCTAAAGGCGTTAAATCTGCATGATCTTGGTGGCCAATTTACGGATCCATTTCTTGAGATGAATTGTATATACCGAAAGATTTTCCACCTAAATGACCATAGAATCGCGAGCTGTATGGCATGTAGCGCCATCTGTTGACACCACATGTCATTCATGTTACTTCAGTTTTTGCAATAAAGGTTAATTAACTTAATAATAACTGATTAGCATTACGTAACGATTGCTCAATGCATATCTACAAGAAAATCGATTTCATACCTAAATACAAGATTACTGAATTTTTCTAATGCATGCAGTTATGCCGATATGGTGCATGTTCACCAAAATCGGCAATTTAGCTTAATTACTTAGCTATTCAACTAGTGAATGAGCCTTTCGATATCGATTGCCAAGCGCATTGCAAGAATCGATTTTACTAATATAATCATGGCATTTGCAAATGCATTGCCGTAATCAGCAAGGTTTATTCATTAGACGTTAAAGTATGTTAAGCATCTTAAATCTTTGAATTATGATTGAGCATTTCGATATCGATTGCTAAATGTGTATATACAAGAAAATCGACTTTATACCTCAAATATAAGATTACGGAATTCTTCTAAATGCACTGCCGTTATGCCGTCATTGGCTTTATGTCAGACTTCAGTACGTTAAAGAAGGTTAATTAACTTAAATATGTTAAACTAATGATTTGAAGCATTTCGATATCGATTGCTAAATGTGTATATACAAGAAAATCGACTTTATACCTAAATATAAGATTACGGAATTCTTCTAAATGCACTGCCGTTATGCCGCCATGGCTTTATGTCACCTTCAGTACGTTAAAGAAGGTTAATTAACTTAAATATGTTAAACTAATGATTTGAAGCATTTCGATATCGATTGCTAAATGTGTATATACAAGAAAATCGACTTTATACCTAAATATAAGATTACGGAATTCTTCTAAATGCACTGCCGTTATGCCGCCATGGCTTTATGTAGACTTCAGTACGTTAAAGAAGGTTAATTAACTTAAATATGTTAAACTAATGATTTGAAGCATTTCGATATCGATTGCTAAATGTGTATATACAAGAAAATCGACTTTATACCTAAATATAAGATTACGGAATTCTTCTAAATGCACTGCCGTTATGCCGCCATGGCTTTATGTAACCTTCAGTTCGTTTAAGAAGGTTAATTAACTTAAATATGTTAAACTAATGATTTGAAGCATTTCGATATCGATTGCTAAATGTGTATATACAAGAAAATCGACTTTATACCTAAATATAAGATTACGGAATTCTTCTAAATGCACTGCCGTTATGCCGTTATGGCTTTATGTAACTTCAGTAAGTTAAAGAAAGTTTATTAACTTAAATATGTAAAAGAAATGATTTGAAGCATTTCGATATCGATTGCTAAATGTGTAAATACAAGAAAATCGACTTTATACCTAAATATACGATCACGGAATTCTTCTAAATGCACTGCCGTTATGCCGTCATGGCTTTATGTAAACTTCAGTTCGTTAAAGAAGGTTAATTAACTTAAATATGTTAAACTAAAGATTTGAAGCATTTCGATATCGATTGCTAAATGTGTATATACAAGAAAATCGACTTTATACCTAAATATAAGATTACGGAATTCTTCTAAATGCACTGCCGTTATGCCGCCATGGCTTTATGTAAACTTCAGTACGTTAAAGAAGGTTAATTAACTTAAATATGTTAAACTAATGATTTGAAGCATTTCGATATCGATTGCTAAATGTGTATATACAAGAAAATCGACTTTATACCTAAATATAAGATTACGGAATTCTTCTAAATGCACTGCCGTTATGCCGCCATGGCTTTATGTAAACTTCAGTTCGTTAAAGAAGGTTAATTAACTTAAATATGTTAAGCTAAAGATTTGAAGCACTTCGATATCGATTGCTAAATGAGTGTATGCAAGAAAATCGACTTTATACCTAAATATAAGATTACGGAATTCTTCTAAATGCACTGCCGTTATGCCGTCATGGCTTTATTTAAACTTCAGTTCGTTAAAGAAGGTTAATTAACTTAAATATGTTGAACCAATGTGTTACAGAAATTCTTCTAAATGCACTGCCGATTTTACCGTTAAGGCTTATATGTAGACTTCAGTAAGATAAAGAAGGTTTATTTACTTAAATATGTTAAGCTAATAATTTGAAGCATTTCGATATCGATTGCTAAATGTGTATACACAAGAAAATCGACTTTGTAACTAAATATAAGATTACGGAATTCTTCTAAATACACTGCCGTTATGCCGCATTGGCTTTATGTCACCTTCAGTCTATTAAAGAAGGTTAATTAACTTAAATATGTTAAACTAATGATTTGAAGCATTTCGATATCGATTGCTAAATGTGTATATACAAGAAAATCGACTTTATACCTAAATATAAGATTACGGAATTCTTCTAAATGCACTGCCGTTATGCCGCCATGGCTTTATGTTAACTTCAGTGCGTTAAAGAAGGTTTATTAACTTAAATATGTTAAACTAATGATTTGAAGCATTTCGATATCGATTGCTAAATGTGTATATACAAGAAAATCGACTTTATACCTAAATATAAGATTACGGAATTCTTCTAAATGCACTGCCGTTATGCCGCCATGGCTTTATGTCAACTTCAGTACGTTAAAGAAGGTTAATTAACTTAAATATGTTAAACTAATGATTTGAAGCATTTCGATATCGATTGCTAAATGTGTATATACAAGAAAATCGACTTTATACCTAAATATAAGATTACGGAATTCTTCTAAATGCACTGCCGTTATGCCGCATTGGCTTTATGTCACCTTCAGTACGTTAAAGAAGGTTAATTAACTTAAATATGTTAAACTAATGATTTGAAGCATTTCGATATCGATTGCTAAATGTGTATATACAAGAAAATCGACTTTATACCTAAATATAAGATTACGGAATTCTTCCAAATGCACTGCCGTTATGCCGCCATGGCTTTATGTCAACTTCAGTACGTTAAAGAAGGTTAATTAACTTAAATATGTTAAACTAATGATTTGAAGCATTTCGATATCGATTGCTAAATGTGTATATACAAGAAAATCGACTTTATACCTAAATATAAGATTACGGAATTCTTCTAAATGCACTGCCGTTATGCCGTTATGGCTTTATGTAAACTTCAGTTCGTTAAAGAAGGTTAATTAACTTAAATATGTTAAACTAATGATTTGAAGCATTTCGATATCGATTGCTAAATGTGTATATACAAGAAAATCGACTTTATACCTAAATATAAGATTACGGAATTCTTCTAAATGCACTGCCGTTATGCCGCCATGGCTTTATGTAAACTTCAGTAAGATAAAGAAGGTTAATTAACTTAAATATGTTAAACTAATGATTTGAAGCATTTCGATATCGATTGCTAAATGTGTATATACAAGAAAATCGACTTTATACCTAAATATAAGATTACGGAATTCTTCTAAATGCACTGCCGTTATGCCGTCATGGCTTTATGTAAACTTCAGTTCGTTAAAGAAGGTTAATTAACTTAAATATGTTAAACTAATGATTTGAAGCATTTCGATATCGATTGCTAAATGTGTATATACAAGAAAATCGACTTTATACCTAAATATAAGATTACGGAATTCTTCTAAATGCACTGCCGTTATGCCGCTATGGCTTTATGTCAACTTCAGTACGTTAAAGAAGGTTAATTAACTTAAATATGTTAAACTAATGATTTGAAGCATTTCGATATCGATTGCTAAATGTGTATATACAAGAAAATCGACTTTATACCTAAATATAAGATTACGGAATTCTTCCAAATGCACTGCCGTTATGCCGCTATTGGCTTTATGTCACCTTCAGTACGTTAAAGAAGGTTAATTAACTTAAATATGTTAAACTAATGATTTGAAGCATTTCGATATCGATTGCTAAATGTGTATATACAAGAAAATCGACTTTATACCTAAATATAAGATTACGGAATTCTTCTAAATGCACTGCCGTTATGCCGTCATTGGCTTTATGTCAACTTCAGTACGTTAAAGAAGGTTAATTAACTTAAATATGTTAAACTAATGATTTGAAGCATTTCGATATCGATTGCTAAATGTGTATATACAAGAAAATCGACTTTATACCTAAATATAAGATTACGGAATTCTTCTAAATGCACTGCCGTTATGCCGCCATGGCTTTATGTAACCTTCAGTAAGTTAAAGAAGGTTAATTAACTTAAATATGTTAAACTAATGATTTGAAGCATTTCGATATCGATTGCTAAATGTGTATATACAAGAAAATCGACTTTATACCTAAATATAAGATTACGGAATTTTTCTAAATGCACTGCCGTTATACCGCATTGGCTTTATGTCACCTTCAGTACGTTAAAGAAGGTTAATTAACTTAAATATGTTAAACTAATGATTTGAAGCATTTCGATATCGATTGCTAAATGTGTATATACAAGAAAATCGACTTTATACCTAAATATAAGATTACGGAATTCTTCTAAATGCACTGCCGTTATGCCGCATTGGCTTTATGTCACCTTCAGTACGTTAAAGAAGGTTAATTAACTTAAATATGTTAAACTAATGATTTGAAGCATTTCGATATCGATTGCTAAATGTGTATATACAAGAAAATCGACTTTATACCTAAATATAAGATTACGGAATTCTTCTAAATGCACTGCCGTTATGCCGCCATGGCTTTATGTAACCTTCAGTACGTTAAAGAAGGTTAATTAACTTAAATATGTTAAACTAATGATTTGAAGCATTTCGATATCGATTGCTAAATGTGTATATACAAGAAAATCGACTTTATACCTAAATATAAGATTACGGAATTCTTCTAAATGCACTGCCGTTATGCCGCCATGGCTTTATGTAACCTTCAGTATCGTTAAAGAAGGTTAATTAACTTAAATATGTTAAACTAATGATTTGAAGCATTTCGATATCGATTGCTAAATGTGTATATACAAGAAAATCGACTTTATACCTAAATATAAGATTACGGAATTCTTCTAAATGCACTGCCGTTATGCCGTCATGGCTTTATGTAAACTTCAGTTCGTTAAAGAAGGTTAATTAACTTAAATATGTTAAACTAATGATTTGAAGCATTTCGATATCGATTGCTAAATGTGTATATACAAGAAAATCGACTTTATACCTAAATATAAGATTACGGAATTCTTCTAAATGCACTGCCGTTATGCCGTCATGGCTTTATGTAACCTTCAGTTCGTTAAAGAAGGTTAATTAACTTAAATATGTTAAACTAATGATTTGAAGCATTTCGATATCGATTGCTAAATGTGTATATACAAGAAAATCGACTTTATACCTAAATATAAGATTACGGAATTCTTCTAAATGCACTGCCGTTATGCCGCCATGGCTTTATGTCACCTTCAGTACGTTAAAGAAGGTTAATTAACTTAAATATGTTAAACTAATGATTTGAAGCATTTCGATATCGATTGCTAAATGTGTATATACAAGAAAATCGACTTTATACCTAAATATAAGATTACGGAATTCTTCTAAATGCACTGCCGTTATGCCGCCATGGCTTTATGTAAACTTCAGTTCGTTAAAGAAGGTTTATTAACTTAAATATGTTAAACTAATGATTTGAAGCATTTCGATATCGATTGCTAAATGTGTATATACAAGAAAATCGACTTTATACCGAAATATAAGATTACGGAATTCTTCTAAATGCACTGCCGTTATGCCGTTATGGCTTTATGTAACTTTAATAAGTTAAAGAAAGTTTATTAACTTAAATATGTTAAACTAATGATTTGAAGCATTTCGATATCGATTGCTAAATGTGTATATACAAGAAAATCGACTTTATACCTAAATATAAGATTACGGAATTCTTCTAAATGCACTGCCGTTATGCCGTCATGGCTTTATGTAAACTTCAGTTCGTTAAAGAAGGTTAATTAACTTAAATATGTTAAACTAATGATTTGAAGCATTTCGATATCGATTGCTAAATGTGTATATACAAGAAAATCGACTTTATACCTAAATATAAGATTACGGAATTCTTCTAAATGCACTGCCGTTATGCCGTCATGGCTTTATGTAACCTTCAGTACGTTAAAGAAGGTTAATTAACTTAAATATGTTAAACTAATGATTTGAAG
>JBAWJQ010006591.1:0-14473 GCA_037783105.1 Bactrocera zonata | reverse complement strand
ATGAGTAAAAACACGTCAAGTGGACCCCCATTTTCCACTTGGTCATCGAATTTGAATGTGAGTATTTTTTCATAAAGTAGTCACCATAAACAAATAATCCCCCTCCCAGTTTTTTTAAATTTTAATTTTAACTACCTTTTTTTTTTAATTGAAAATTTTTACTACTTTTTTTAAAAAATTAATAATTAAAAAACTATTGGTGCTTTTTTGATAAAATTTTCAGGAGTTATAGTTCAATACTTGTACTTTCAGAAAATATATATGAATTTTAATTATTTTTATTTTTTCATATTGTTTATTAACTTTTAAATTAACAAATGAACATTTTAATGACTTCTCCCTCAAAATATAAAAAAAGTTTTTTTCAGTATTTTGCAATAAATATTCAAGTAACGAAATCCGCGAAAAATTTGACTGATCGCAATTAGATTAAGCAAAAAAAATTTTTTAAGACGGGCGGTCAGCGCTGCCGGTATAGCGCTCTGCCCTGTATCATTGACTTACCTTTAGATTTACTCCGTAATTATAGGTAAGGAATAATAGTTAATGTTTTAATTAAAAATATCGTTATTTTATGTTTAATTTTATTCAAACAAATGACAGAGATAATAAATCATATATTTTTTTTAAATAAAAAACAATGTAGTAAATTCTAGCAGTATTTTGCTATTTATTTTATTTATTGTTTTTAAAAAAACTTTACGAGTCGTAATTATATTAGTTTTCTTATGTATATTGTCAATTTAAAAAAAAACCAAAATGTTTATACTTTTAATTCAAAAACCATACTTGAAAGAGACACATAATTCCGCGAACGAACAAGTTGGCTTTGCGTGCATATTGCGCAATAGAAGAGTTCCGTTGAACGAACAACTTGGATTATCGTGCACGCGCTGTATACGAACACGTGTTAAAGATGACCCGGGTAAATAAATGCTGCAATCCATTTAACAAAAAAAATCATAAAAAAGTCATAAAAAAATTAGTTTTAATAACAAAAAATCGCGCACATGTTTTCAAAGATTTTATTGGCAATTATATGTGCAATTCATGTGAACGGACAATTTATTTTGGTCGAAAACCTGAAATTTTTGGTGAATTATCGGTGAATGCATGTCCCGAAGTCAACAATCCTGAAGAGTCGAATGATGTGATCGAAGATGGTGAAGAAAATGATCCCACTTTTCAATGCAAACCGGTAGATGGCAAATTAAAAATTGATAAGGTTAATAAATTATTAACGGAAATTGGTGAACCTCCAATCAAAATCAAGAGAGTCTCGAGTGAGAAAGAATGTCAAAAAGTTTTAACAAACGTTGTGAGGAAATTTACAGATAATATTAACAATATAAATAATGAAATAAATCCAAAAGAGCTTTTGCTTAATAACTTTAAATCAGCTTTTAATGATAAAACTAGTAGAGCAGATAAAATTCAGGTTTTGACTACGCTTCCTACAGATTGGTCGATGAAAATGATAAGAAGAGAGTTTAAAGTTTCCAAACGCATGGTGATAACAGCAAAAAAAATAAGACAAGAACGAGGGTTCGCATCGCTGCCTAAAAGTAAAAAAGGAAAATCTATAAACACTGAAACCCTCGATCGTATTGAAGCTTTCTATCTATCAGATGACGTCAGCCGCGTAATGCCTGGTATGAAGGATTATGTTTCGGTAATTGAGAATGGGAAGAAAATCCAGAAACAAAAACGATTATTATTATATAATGTTCATGAAATACACAAAAAATTTACTGACGCTTATCCTGACGAAAAAATTGGACTATCAAAATTTCAACAAATCCGACCTCGAGAATGTATATCTGCCGGCAAAAGTGGGACTCATAATGTGTGTGTGTGTAAAATCCATCAAAATGTTAAATTGCAATTAACTGGATTTAAAAATGAATTAAAAAAAAGGGGATAATTTTTTCAGAAAGCTCACATGACTTAATTAAATGCTCTGTTTGCCAAGAGTCTGCATCATTGTGTTACTTTTCTGAGTGTACTAAGTGTCCAGGAGCTGAGAATATTATAAATAAATTGGAACTATTGCTCAACGACCATGAAGTAAATGAAATTACATACAGCCAATGGAAAAGTACTGATAGGTAAAAAAATTTTCAGTCAAATGTTCTTTTCTTTTAAAATTCATTTTTAATTTTTTAGAACTGAAATCATTGAAGAAACAAAGACAAAAGAAGATTTTTTTATTGATTTAAGACAAAAATGGCCTGAATTATTAAGACATGATTTTCTTGCACGATCTCAAGCGTCATATTTTACTGACAAGAAGAAATCTGTTGAGGATGGAGAATTTATCGTTTGCCTTGATTTTTCTGAAAATTATACATTTTCTGTTCAAAATGCCATCCAATCTCATCATTGGAATAACAGTCAGGCTACAATTCATCCTTACGTTGTGTATTTTAGAGATAATGGAGAAATGAAACATATAAACTACGTCGTTATTTCGGAAAAAGTTAGTCACGACGCGAGCTCTGTTCACCTTTTTAATTTTAAACTTATTGAATTTCTAAAAAATAAGTTTGGAGCAGATAAGATAAAAAAAATAGCCTACTTTTCGGACGGAGCTGCTTCTCAGTACAAAAATAAATATAATTTCGTGAATTTAATAAATCATAAAAAGGACTTTAATGTGAATGCGGAGTGGAATTTTTTTGCGACTTCTCACGGAAAAGGGGCATGTGATGGTTTGGCAGGAAGTTTTAAAAGACAAGCTCTTCGTGCAAGTCTTCAACGGGAAAGCGATAATCATATAACCAATGCACCTTCATTATTTGAATGGAGTAAGAATGCATTTAAAAAAATTAACTTTGGTTTTTGCTCCCAAGAAGATCACGACTTCCATGAGAAAAAGTTCAAATCTCGTCATGACCAATGTGTAACTATAAAAAATACACGCCAATATCACCATTACAGAGCTGTTAATAATACATCACTCGAGTGCAAAGTTTTCTCCAAAGCCCTTAAAATCGTTACCAATAAAGTTTTAAAAAAAAGAAATAAAGCAATAAGTATGAGTTATAAAATTAATTTAAAAATTATTTAACTTCTTTGTTTTTTATTTATAAAAAAATATATGATTTATTATATCTGTCATTTGTTTGAATAAAATTAAACATAAAATAACGATATTTTTAATTAAAACATTAACTATTATTCCTTACCTATAATTACGGAGTAAATCTAAAGGTAAGTCAATGATACGGGACAGAGCGCTATACCGGCAGCGCTGACCGCCCGTCTTAAAAAATTTTTTTTTGCTTAATCTAATTGTGATCAGTCAAATTTTTTCGCGGATTTCGTTACTTGAATATTTATTGCAAAATACTGAAAAAAACTTTTTTTATATTTTGAGGGAGAAGTCATTAAAATGTTCATTTGTTAATTTAAAAGTTAATAAACAATATGAAAAAATAAAAATAATTAAAATTCATATATATTTTCTGAAAGTACAAGTATTGAACTATAACTCCTGAAAATTTTATCAAAAAAGCACCAATAGTTTTTTAATTATTAATTTTTTAAAAAAAAGTAGTAAAAATTTTCAATTAAAAAAAAAAGGTAGTTAAAATTAAAATTTAAAAAAACTGGGAGGGGGATTATTTGTTTATGGTGACTACTTTATGAAAAAATACTCACATTCAAATTCGATGACCAAGTGGAAAATGGGGGGTCCACTTGACGTGTTTTTACTCATATACATATATAAAATAGTGCTAAATTAAATTATTACTTCCCTTTGTTTACCCTCGTAGAGATAAATATTGCTTGATTATGGGTATACTAGCCAAAATTCTATATGTTACGCCCATAAACTATAGGCTAGGTACATATTAAAACGAAGCACAAAACTTAGTAAACAAATATGATTCATGATATGAAGACCCATTGAAATGAGTAGGCCTTAAGACGAAATGATAAGCGGATATCTTCTTAAATATCCTTTGAAAGAAACTTTGAAGCTTTAAACAAGGCTGCAGTCATCTTAAAGGTCCCTTAAAATAAAGTTTGAAGCTTTATCGATATTAAAACTAGGTGAAAAGTTTCTTAAAGGTCTTTTGATACAAGCTTTGAAGCTTTATCGATATGAAAACTAAGCTGAAGGCGTCTTAAAGGTCCTTTGAAATAAGCTTTGAAGCTTTATCGATACGGAAACTGGGCTGAATGCTAATCGATATGAAAACTAAGCTGAAGGCTTCTTAAAGGTCCTTTGATATAAGCTTTGAAGCTTTATCGAGATGAAAACTGGACTGAAGTTTGCAGATACCGACTTTAGTAAATATAAGTTTGGCAAAATGTTAGCAGAAGCTATTGATTGATTACCGACTAACTGTTAAATTATGCTATTTTAGTGATCGATTTTCAATGTAATAATGCATGATGTGTTAGTGCCGAGAGTTTACATCAAATTTCCAGGATTCAAAAGTAATTATCGATAATCAATGTCCGACTGACGAGACATAAAGTTTTTTGCGATAAAAAATATAAAAATTAAACCTAAACAAAAAAAAAAAGACACTCACAGATTGTAAGATCAGTTACCCATTAAGAGGTTACTATCAATAAGTTTAATAGTTTAGAAAGCGATATGGTAGAGTTTTGCTTTAGGGAGGGTTGTTGCTTAACTAAAAATACAAACAAAAGTAATAAAAATATCAACTTGGAAACAAATACTTTTGAATGCCTCTTCACTTCACGAGCAAAATATATGAAAATAAGTGTCGAAAAATGTCACTAGAATAAGCAAAATAAAATATTTTCACAAGAACTCAAGCGAATAGATCACCAACCCAGTTAAAAAAAAAAAACAAGAAAGCAACCAAAAAGAGCAGAAGATGTGTTGGTACGGAAAAAAATGCATTGTTTATATTTCTTTAAGACAAAATAAATACATAAATACATATTTTCAGCGAGATTTTTTATAATGACTATTATTTTTGACCGTTCTCTTTCAGCGGCTGCAGATACAATGTATTTTGTGCCACCGTCTGCATTGTAATCATCGCCTTAATAATATTCTTATCAATTTGTTTTGCTGCTTTTGTTTTTCACAAAAGCCCCGATGCCGATGAAGAAAACTCGGTTATGCAAGAAATAATGAGCTTTATTTTGAGACCTTTCTCAGGTTGATGGCACTAACATACGGTTATATGGGAATGTTATCTTTAAGGTAGAATAATTACAGTTAACAAATTCGTATTTTAATTAATATAAGAATAGAAATATAAAGATTTGAAGATATCAGTGTTGATGGTATTGCATAGTGGTTTCTATTTAATAAAGCGAGATTGAAAAGTTATTTCATGAAAATATTGCCGACGAGGTGATGGGCATAGGTTTAATAGCATCAAATAGTCATTTTATTAACCGGCTGAAAATTAAATACTTTTGTACTAAGACGAGTGAATTAATCACATAGCATTTGAGCGCCTAAGTTTATGTTAAAATTTTTTGTTTTGGACAATTTCGCAAGACAGAAACTAGTTTAACTACGAGTAATTTATGGAAGTGAAATTTTCTAAGCTAATTTCTTGCCCTCCGTTTTTCCAAGTTCTGATATGCCGTTTGATGGCTCATTTAAGGGTTAATTTGTAACATTGAGAAATATATTGTAAATTTCGAAAATGTAATGTTTCGAGACTTGTGTGTCTCTTTTTTTCATAAAGTCAGTTCATGAAGTTTACAGGCAAATCTGAAAAGCCAATGAAATATTCTTCTATCGTGTAATAGATATATAAGAGATAGTAATTACCACTGTTAGTCGCTGATTACTAAAATATATTGAGATTAGAATAGTAAGAACCCGTTTTAATAAGGAACAATTAAAATGTGTGGTGTGTTGTGCGATTGTCTCAAGGGTTCAGGAAAAGTTGTGTGCTGGTAAGTCAATGTTATGAAAAGAATGCGTGTGGAGTATACTTCTATACAACGTGACCTTACGATAGACTTGTGCTTCGTCTATTTTCAAAGTTTTAAAGTTCAAAGTTAAAGAGATGGTGTTTCAAAATTAATGTTCTCAGGACCTTCTAGCAATAGATGTCTTTTTTGTCTTTTTTGGCTTTTGTCCCATAATGTCTTTTACTAAAAGTAGTACGCGAAATATTAAAATTTCTGACCTCACCAGAACCACAACGTTCTTTAAGAAGAACATACATATATATATGTATATAAACATATACTCCAGATAAAACCAGGTTCTCGATGGCACAAAGCGTGCTATACCGGATGCTCACTGTTTGAATTGTTTGGTTCTTCGCTGAATTGTACACCTCAATCTTCTGGTGATCGTTTTTCATTCGCCTTTCTAACCATTTGATTTGAGTTTTCGATAAAACGGTTTTCAAAAATATCTATAAATGCAAATAAAATATCATACTATTTTCTAAATATTTATTTCTATATCCTCTTCCAGCTGCTGCCAATGTGCCATTACTATCTGCCTCGGCATACTTTGTTCGGTGCTCATACTGTTCCTCATAATTGGTCTTATCGTATACTTTACAGTATTTCACCATAAAGGGGGGGACTCCGATAAGAAAATGAAAGAGGATATGGTGACTGCCGCCCCATTAACTTTTAAAGGACTCTTCCAGCAATACTATTAAAAGGATTTAAGTGATTTGTGTTATAGACTGTGTTAGCTTTTATTCAATTATTGTTACTAAAAATTATTGTTTATATTTACATAGTTCCATTATATTTATTTATTGTTTTATAGCATTATTTTAATGAAGATTATGTAAATTAAAACGCTTTCGTGAAATTTAAGTAAATTGTTTGAATCTTTGGTAATACCTCATGCAAATCTGAAGGCTTCGATATCTTGATCTCGCGATATATACTTTGTTTGTATTAAATGGCCTGAAAGAAAAAAAAGCTACTGTGGTAGTTTTTATTCGAGCCTTTGTCGCATGGTTTTTGGCTTAGTTTATATTCAAATTATCACTAAGCGGCGTCTCTGTTGTGTGAGGGGTTTTCACTTCAAAAAAGTCAATATTGTTATATTTTTAATCAACGGTATCGCTTTTCTTGGTGGATTTAAAAATATGCAGAATCTGGTGAGTTTATATGAAAAATAATGTCAGCATTGCTAAGATCTAATATATCACACTGAAAAGCTTGCAATTTTTATGAAAAAAGAGCTAAGAGACTGATAAATCTCTTCATGGGATCACTTTTTCGTTCAAGCCACTCTTCATTTTCCAGAACATAGTCACAGTTACTCAATTTTCTGAAATCAATGCCTAAGTTAGATCTATCGATTTTGATCAACTCTTCGTCTTAACCTATTCTTTAACCTAAACATTAACGACGGACGAATTGAGTGCAAAGTTAGAACACAGTGTTGGTTCAAAATCATAATATATATTAAACTCACTCAACAAATATGTATAAATAAAATTGTACAATTTTTTCGAAAGCCATTTTTTAATTAGCTGGGAGCTTTGCAACAATATTCAAAAATATGTAAAATGAAATATTGAATATTTTTTTTTTTTGCTTTTTGAGAAACATTGTGTATATTAATAAAAAAAATCGAATAGTGACAAAGAAATATAGCTACGAAGGAAATAAACCAAGCACGGGATGTGCAAGTAAGAAAACCTAAAACCCACTCGGGCTCTAAAAATTTAGATACTGTATTCTTGCATAAGTTCGCTAAAGGATATTTGCGGCTGATTCATTATACGCGCTATGAAGACAGATTTCTAATTGCTATATAAAAAACATCCCATCTCTTTAACTAATTGAACCTTTCCAGATTTTGCATGTGGTTGGTTTGTACTTTTGTCGTCTTGTTAATGCTGTTCGTGGCCCTTCAATTTGTTGGCGTTGTGGAACATAAAGAGAACGAGAACGTTCTGGTAGAATTCTTTCATTATATAACGAGCGCTATGAAAGCTAGTTTATAATTTGTTAACTTCAATAGTTATGTTAAGAATTACTGAATTTCTACCTTTATATTTGTGTATAGTATTTGAAAATGTATGTACACTTGATAAATAAATATTAAGTGCATGATTAGAAGGGACTAACATTTCTGCTCGAAGGTTCACGAATATAATTGTTAAAGCAGATAATATTCTCTGGTTAATCTACCGACCTGAATGGTAAAAGAAATATTAGAAAACCGGGAAAAAGGAAAGAGGAAGAGATGGTGTATGTTTCTCCGTGTTTCGTTGGAACAGTAGAAGTAGTCCGTAAATTCAAGAAAAGTAGGAGAATACAATATTTAGATGTTAAGAGTTTTTCATCGAAACAGATAACAAGTTTTTCTTTAGATGCATTATATTAAACCTTATTTAAACTTTTTTTTTTGTATTTTCATGCCTTATTACTATATTACATAATATTTTGATTTCTATTATTTTAGTCATGTGATCACCAATCCGCTAAAACGAACTATATTTCTCTCTTTTCCATTTATGCCTCCGCATTTTTCGCAACCCTGATTGTACTCCTTTTGCTCGTAGAAACGACGTAGACGCTCCGAACACTCGAACATGGCCTCTGCCATAGCTGATAGATCTGAGCTGTAGCCTCGAACTTTACTGTCAGCATCGCTACTATAACTTTTTCGCCTGCTCAACTCATACTCTGCACGCCGTACATTCTTATGTTTGAAGGCCTCAAAGCGATTGGTCTTTTCCTTGAGAGTCACACCTTGACAATTATCACAATCGATGGTATTCAAAAGTTGCTTGAAGCGCGCAGATCGCGCGGCCATAAGATCAGTGGTTACATTGAATCTGTAATCGCAATTTTGCATTGCGAGCATGTCCTGCGGCTGATGTGGGTTATAGTTGCTCATATAAACTCCATTGCTGTGGGGTAATTGACGCTGCTGATAGTTCGCATGGTCTTCTGCACCCATTGGTTGTTTGTTATATTGTTTGCCGTCAAAGTTATCCGTTTCTGCCATATTTGGCGGTTCCCCACAGCCGCGTGGGCAAATTAACTTATAATGCAGATTTTCCTTTAACACGTCGTCCTTAGTGATATCAGCATATAGATTGCCGCCACATAGCGTACAAATGTGTGTGATGTCTTTGCTGTTCATCAAAGCATGATATGGCATACAGTGCTCTTCCGTGTCATAATTTTTGGACCTCTTGATTGCGGTGGAATCTTCAACCTTATTTCGGTTTTTATTTTTGGATTTTAGTTCCATATCATTAAATTGTGCGTTGAGTTCGTGGATAATGCTTTCAGCCATTTTATAATACGAGTATTTTTTTACCGTTAAGGGAAGAAGTTGGATGTTGATTTGTCGTAAGCAAATGTATTACTAAAGATTTATTTTGAGGCGTATCCTTATATATAGTAAAACACCTGGATATTTCAAAGGCTGAAACATGGTGAAAATTCCTGAGAAAAGCTATGGCAGGTAAAATCTGCGAGGCAGGTAGAAAGATGTAAAGAAAGGTAATACGCTGGTAGTCGACAGAACTTCTGGAAAGCTGCAGTTCTAAGAAACAATGGAATCTTTAGAAAATATAATTTAACAAATTGAAAAATCGTTTTTTCCTTTTAAAAATTGTATAGAAAAGTGTCCGTTATCTATATAAGCCAACCTTAAGGGGTTATGTGAATTAAGAATTTTCCAAAAAGTCATTGTTCGTTATAAGTTCTATAATTTTCTTAAAATTTCAAGGCAATCGCCATAAAAGTGCAGGAAATAGAACCTTTGTGTAGAGCGGCTAGACCGGTCGGCTACTTCACTCTTTAACACTTCTTTGTTCAACAGAGTGTAGAATATTGCATAACAACAAAGAAAACTATTGACAGCATTACGGTTCAAACGAAATTGATCCATATTTTACAACCTTGAGCATGTAAATAATTATTTGTATGAAAGGAAGAAAAGGACCTTTTAAAAAACTGGAACGTTAACCGTTTTTGTTCATACAAGCTTGTAATTAAACTCATTCTTTTTAACCTAACTTCATTGTGCTACGGTTACGCCCAACTAAAAAAAGGGTACAAAAACTTCTTTTCTTGGATATTCTTAAAAATCAGCATACTAAAGGTAAAACGTTCTAGTCCTTAATTTTAGTATAAAAGAAGGTGAAAATAACTTTTTAACATCAGTCGGTCTTCGTGCTCTCACTTAAGATTCACTACGAACACCATCACATGAACATGTGAACATGTCATTCACGAATATTTGGGTATAAGAAAGCTCTGTGCAACGTGAGTGCCGGGCGAGCTCACTTTTGACCAAAAACAATTACGAGTTGATGATTCGGAACAGTTTTGGAGATGTTCAAGCGTAACAAACCCTAGGCTATGCATCAATATATGACAATGTATGCAACAATGCTCCATCATTTCACTCTGAATTCCAATCGACAGTTTTTCGAGTGGACTGCACAAGATGAATCCGCTCCCAAGTATGGAAAAATGCAACAGCCGGCTGGGAAGGTTATGGCGTCTGCATTTTGGGATGTGCATGAAATAAATTTTATTGACTATTTTCCTGAAAAAGGAAGGACTACAACAGCGACTATTACATAGAGTTATTGGATCGTTTGAAGGACAAAATCGGCGAAGAAAGACCGCGTTTGAAGAAAACGAATGTGCCAGATCTGGCGGCCAGCGACTATTTCCTACTCTGCGATCTCAAAAGTATGCTCGCTGGGAAGAAATTTGCGTCGAATGAAGAGATGATCGCCGAAACTGAGGACTATTTGGAAACAAAGAACAAATCGTCGTACAAAAAAGGCATGAAAGGACGCTATAATCATCATATAAAGGGAACTTGAAGGGAACAATGTTGAATAAAAAGAAAAACGAATTTTTGAAACATAAGTCAGAGCGTCATAAAAATATAACTCTTATGAATTTCCTTCATAGTCATAAAATTTGTTGATTTCTGGTGGGATTCACCTTCAAGTGTGTGCTCCAACAACTACACCGCCTAATCGTTGCTATGAAGTGGACTGAACAAACATTCATCTCCATATTGTTACTTTGCGCTTGTTTTTGCACCAATCGATAGTGATAAGAAAATATAAATAACGTCGTTCTTAGGTACACATTTCGGTAACAAATACCATTTTTTATCAACACATAAATACGATTCATTGATATATTGACACTGATAATACAATGTGTCACGTCTAAATGTTGGTTTTGTTTTTTTTTTTTTACACCTTGCAATAAAAGCGATAATTGGCACCGATTACTTAACCCTTAGGTGATAAATGCTAAGTCGCTTTAAGCACTTGAAGCGTTGAAGCATGTTACACACGACTTGCGTTAAAGTTAAAATATGTTAAGTGCACGAATTGCCCGATAATACATTCAAGTGTGGTCTCCTATCTCTATATGTATCACGCATAGGTTAAGGTTTTCCATTATAGAAAAATAGCTAATAACTTTCGAGCGACGCGACAGTTACGGTTTGTGTTTGCCAACGAAATAACGTGTTTCACGCACTTGCGGAGAGAAAAAACGGAAAACATTTACATAACCGTTAAGTACCGTCTAGTGATTCACTGATATCGAACGAAGTAACGAAACAAATACTAATTAAAGTGCCCGAGAGGATTACACGGAGCTCTAAAAATAATTAAATTAAATTAAATTGTGTACTACTTTGTTAAATAACTTCGAATTATTTTTAAACACAAATATTCAAAATGTGCAACTGTTTGTGGGAGTGTTTGAAATGTCCAGCAAAACTTTTTTGTTGGTAAGTTTTTTTATTTAAAAGTATGTAACACTGAAGAAAGTAAAAATAAATAAAACAAGTTCTCAGCAAACAAAAAATTGGTAAAAGAAGTCTCTAGGCGCAATTTTTTTCTTTCAACATAATCGCCTTGAAGGTTGATACACTGATTGCAGCGACCTTCCAACTTTTCGATACCGTTTTTGTAGTACGATTTGTTCTTTGCTTCAAAATAGGCCTCAGTTTCGGCGATCTCTTCATCATTCAGCGACAATTTTTTCCCAGTGAGCATTCTTTTGAGTACTGAGAACAGGAAATTGTGGCAGTGGGCCAGATCTGGAGAAAATGCTGGGCGAGGAAGCCATTTGAAGTCCAATTCATGGATTTTTGCCGGTGTTTTCACTGACTTGCAACACTATGTGAATTCCATGTGCATCACAAAATAAAGACGCCATAACCTTGTCAGCCGACTTTTGCGTTTTTCCCCGCTTAGGAGTGGGTTCACCGTCGGATGACTGTCGATTGGATTTCGAAGTGAAATGAGGAAGCTATGTTTCAACATCTATTGTCAAATGTCGACAAAAACCCGGTTTTATTATGCTTGAACAGAGACTTTTCCATTGATCTGTTCACTGTAAGGAGAGTCGAGAATATTTTTCCCCTTTTGAATAAAAGTATCGAATTCCAATACAGTATGCGACTGTAACTTGCAATACTCGCTGTCATTTGCTTATCAACTGTCACCCAATACATTATGTGGCCACCAAACCCAGTAAACACATTATTAGCTCTGAGCACGTGAAACCCCAGAGACGATTAGTCAAGCTACTTGAGCGATATGAAAGCGTTGAATTGTAAGATAGCATATGCGTTGTAGTAGAGCAGTGTAAAGTGTACGATAAATGAGAGGTGAAATAATTAGCAAAGAATAGATAAATATTCAACTGTATTTATACATATGTATATATGTAAAATATATGAGCGAAATCCCATATGTACTTCACCTGCGCAAAATTGCAAAAATAATTATTGCACCTGATATTATAGGTATTTAGGTTAAGCGCTAAATTTGTTATTCAAACAACAATATCTTCGATAATAGAAGTGTAAATGTGAAATAAATCACTCATAGTCTCGTTTGATAATACATTCAACTAAATGGACTAAGTACAACTGTTAACAAAGTCGATACATTTTATGCAGGGGAAGTCTGTTCTTATTTTTGTTGTTTAGTTGGTTGGTTGAAAAGGGAGGGGCGTAAACGCCGGACCAATGGTAACCGATTTAAGCGTTATCCAAGAACTCAGAGGCTTTAGTGTACACACCTTATACTTTTCCACCCCAGCTGCCCAATATATCTTAAGTTGGAGCATTTGAAGCAGTGGAATATGTTCCTTCTCATCCGGCTGAAGGTTGGGCATTCGAATAAATAAAGTTTCAGTATTTCAACATCCTCCGCTAGGAGTGTTTTCTAATACCTGAGGTGTTCTTCTAGGGTCCACGGCTTCAAACAACCCTTCAAGGAGCTGGTCAGCTCGTCTGCCTTTTCATTTTCTACCATTTTTATATGACCGGGCACAGGGATGATATTAACTGAGTTACCCACTAGAAGTCTAGGGTGTCAACTAAAATGTTTATGGACTTACTGGTTAGGGCAGAAGACCACTTGCCACCTTCTGTTAAGCCCACAATTTCTGCCTGAAGTTCGGCATTGTAGTCATCTAGTTTGAAGCTGCATTCTGTGTTTGTATAACTACAGGAGAAGCCCGCTTCTGTTCCTATTCCTGTTTCACCCTTTGATCAGTCGGTGAATATGTAGATTTCGCCGTTGATACAGTCGTTTATATAACCATTGGCCCAATTTTCTCTACTGGGGAATGATAATAATGTGTTCTCCTTTTCTCGGTTACATTGCCAGCTTAACCGGAGTTCATTAACAGCGTTGAGTACGATAAGATGCCCGTAGTGACGCCTAGCCTGGCTCATACCAAATTTATTGAGGTTATGTTTTGAAAAAAGCGTCTCGAACTTTTATTTAATTATTTGCTTTGTGGGATAACATTCTTCCAGAACCACCCTGGTATATAACATAGTTTGCATATTTTTTTTATTATTTTAGAAGAAAATTATACTAAATACATATTAATTTTAGCTCTTCATTTTAATATAATTAATTATTAATCTCTTCTCTTTATAGCTGCTGCGAATGTGCGCTGAATATGATACTCGACATATTCTGTTCGGTCATAGTATTAGCTGTCATAATCGGTCTGCTGCACCAATTTTTCTTGCTCTCCATCGGATTTATCCTTATGATAGTATACTGTAAAGTATATACTTTACAAGAAAAATTGGTGCAGCAGCTTATAACAGCTGCGCCTACAACCTTTAAGCAATACTTCCAACAACAACACTAAAATGGAATAAATGCGGTTTAATGCTAGTTTGGGGCAATGCTTTTGCATTGTAAACCAGTGTGTGTTATTGTATATTTTTTAAGTGTAATATATGTATTTAATAAATATTTTTAAACATTTATAAAAGAGAATTTTACTGCGTTTTATTGTAGTTACGAATTTAATTAAGAAAAATATGTAATCACATTGCTGCTAATCTAATCAATTTTTTTCTCTGAGCAAATATAGGTTGATTTACGATATGCTATAAATATTTCGTTTATAATGTTTGGGCAATAACGTAGAGCAATAGAAATAGTGTTATGTTATCTCTCTATGTATTTACTATATATTTGCATATATATTAATACATATGTAT
>JBAWJQ010006590.1:0-14611 GCA_037783105.1 Bactrocera zonata | reverse complement strand
ATATATTTTTTTAATTTCCAGTAATAAAATTAATGTACTTGATAACTACAGGGTAATTGAAATTAAATTGAAAATATTTAGAATTACACTAAACCTGTCTCAAATAAGAAACACATGATAAATATATGTTTTGCAAAAGTTATCTTATTGATTTATTGACGTTTAAAAAATTTAAAGCAAGTGGCAATCCTTACAAATCAAATTTGCATGCAATTTCTTTATATTCATTGAGTGAGATGAGCATCAAATATTGCTCAATATTTCATATCAGTCACAAAATGTAATAAGAAACTGCAAGCAGTTAGCAACCTTGTTTGGCAAATATTTTATTTTATTTTTTTAACTTTTAAATAATATTGAATTTGAGTGTTGCCCACATTATTTTATAACGTTTAGTTAATAAGATTTGTTAAAATTAAATTTCAACACAGTTGGTAACCTTGCATAATAAAATGTTTCTAACAAATTCTATTACATCTAGTTATGTAAGAATCACAGTGCTTTATTAAAATTTTACATTATTTAAAAATGATTTTGTAAAGCTTTATGAGTAAGTTAACCTGCCTTAAAGGGTTATATTGATTTCCTTGGCACTTATTCAAACTTTGTTTTCATATAAAATATAAATATTTTATTATAATTTTTTATTGTTATAAATACCCACTATTAACAAGGAAATTCTGACATTTTTGGAAAAAAAAAAAAACATTTTAAACTCGGCCATTGCGACGAAATTTCCGGTTGCCCGGTGACGGAAAAGAGAACCGCCAGCGTTGGTAGTTTAACTCCTTACATGATCATTTGAAGTGTAAAAATACGTGTAAGGTATTAAAACCTTAGCTTAGAAATTGTACAAACGAAAAAAGTTGAAAATTGGATTTTCGGCAAACATTTTTACAAAAAAATGGAAATTTCAGTGAAAATTTCGCGACATTTTCCAAGTCCAAGTCTTAGGAAATTGTATCTCAAAGACCTGTTTAAATTTTCATGATTCATCGGTTGAATAGTTTTCGAGAAATCTTGCCAACCGACTTCAAAAAGACAGTTTCGAGGAAAACACCTTTAAAGGCGGTGCATTTAGCCTAGTTAGCCTCGAGCGCACAAGTACTCAAAGCTGTATTTTTGAAACTATTACTCGGTTCAACTTGAAAATTTAGCACAATATTCTAGATGTATTGCAAAATTTTATAAGGTAATAAAAATTTTAATTTTTTGAAACCCGTAAACCTATGTAGCCCCCAATAAAAATCAATTTCTTTGGGTAGTGAAAACAATTTCCATACGCTCAATAGGGTAAGACGTCTTTTTCATCCCAAGGAGTTGCTACTTTATCGGAACCGCCGCTATCGAACCACTATATTCCAAAGCTATTATAATAAGCGAAAAATCAAAATGAAATTATTGTATGAAAACTTTTTTATTTGAAAATATTTCTTCTATAATCTGCTAATAAATTCAGTTTGGAAATCAAGTCCTTATACCGAAATTTTTTTTTATTGGAAAATATGTCATTTCGAAATTTGGCATGGCTTATTGTCCCGAGCAACGCTATAGTTGGCGAATATATTACTCAGATCGGCTAACTAAGCAAATAGCTGTCATATAAACTGGGCGATCAAAATCATGTTCTTGTATGGAATTACTTTGTATGTGAAGGTTATTGTAACATTTTAAATGCGACCCAAGTTAACCCCTTTTTCTGGTTTTAGCTGTTACAGATTCCCAAAAATTATGTAAATTTATATCAAAACTAATATAGATTTATATCATTTACTTTTATTAAATAATTTCATTTATTTAACTTAGAAGACCCATTTACGCTTGTTAACCCACCAAAGGTAAACTTGTGAAAAAATCTATACCCATTAAAAACTACCTTTCGGATACTACTGTGCCGTAAAGCTTTGCAGTAAGTTAAGACATTAAGGACCCGCATAAATGACGCCCATAAATAACAAATTCAATAACCCAAACCGCACTATAATCATTGAAGTTTGAAATTTTAATGGCTTTTATTAAGAAACCACTAACAGTACACACACATACACACAAGCACCCTTATTGTTGACATATACATGTATAACATATACACATAACAAACGCCACCAACATTAACGCAGCTTGTGACCCAACCAGCAACTGTCGCTTCCCAAAAAATATGAAGTGAAGCAATAAATTGAAAAACGCGCTGAGTAAACTAAACGTCACACCAACACATGCACAGCGACGCAGGTGGCCACTACACCAACTGCTGTGTCATTTTGCTAAGTACAACAACAGCTGCTGCTGCTGTGACAGACACAGACAAAAAATGAGCTGAGTTTAGTTGAAAGCTCTGAAGGAGCGAGTAAGTCATGTCAGAAGCGCAGCACTTTTGAGTTATTAAATACTTAAAATTCAGAAGCTGTATGAAACACGCACACATATACATACATACACTCGTATATCCATACATGTGCTCATACATATCAGCACACTTACGGATCAACCGCGCGTCACCCCAACTGTTTGCTATTCATAATACACGCCAACAGCTGGGGACAAAAGACGGTCGTCGGTCGTTATTTCTGTATGTGCATGCAGCCCTGTATGTATGTGTGTGTATTTTGGTGTAAGGGACACACCTGCCAACCGACCGTCGAGCGACCGCTGGAACCGCTATCAACAAGCAGCTAACGCAAACCGAAACTAATTTCAACAATGCACTCAAACTGCTTAAGCGTCAGAGTACATAACCGCAGGAAGACCACCAAGTGCAACAGCAACCATAAAACCAGCAGCAGCAACAACAACCATATCAACAACAACAAGGAGAGTGATAGCAGCTCAAATAGTTGTGCGCATAAACCGAAGCAGCGCCAATGTTAAAAAGCGGATGTTAAAAGTTTAAGCGGCGCTTAGTGAGCTCAGCCGGCAAGTGAGCGGAGCAAGGTAAAGTTGCAGCGCTTAAAAAAGGGCAGTCAGGTAAAACGCTTGCCTTAGAGTTAATACATAAAATCCGCAAACTTAAAGTAAGTAAATCATATTTTATTCATCAACTGCAACGGCAGCGACTGAAGACATCCGGCTACCCTCTATCCTCCGGCGGGCAACGTATGTCCAAGCATGAGTACTTCGTGCGCTGCATGGCCATCAAGTGGTCCGACGCTGGCGCGGGTCAAACGGTTGCTGCTGTAAATTTTAAATTACTAATTTACGCTGTTGACTGTTGGCATGTTGGCGTTGGTGACGGCTTTGGGTGATGCGCCCGTTTCGGTCATTGAGTGGCAGCATTTGTGTTTAGTTAGCGGATTTGATGCTGTAATAAACGGATTTATGGCAGCCAGTTGATCGAATTTACGCGCAATGAAAATCAAATTTTGAGCGCTTTTTATGAGTCATATAAATTAAATCGATGTAACTGTATACGAGACGAACGAAACTTTGATTTGGGTTTTTTATATCAGTCGCTAGCGGTTAATTAACTTTAAAATTAAATGTGAAAATCATTGTAATTACAAAATCTAATTTTTATGTTCTTGCAACATGTCTGTAGCAACAGAGTACAATTGTTCTGTTCACCAAACGGTTTTTTGTATCACCTGAAAATTATCGATATAGATATTAGGTTATTTACATTAGTATATAAATGATCAGGATGATGAGGTGAGTTGACACAAGGGATAACAGTAGCAAGGTCCACCTGCGGGCTGAAAAACTTGGAAAAGTCGGCTCGCCCTCTAAAAGATTTAACCCACATATCTCCTAGACCACCAATAGCTCAATTCGCTTAGGACAATTCCCATATGAATTACTACTAACAGTGTGACAATGAACGAAATCGCATTATAACCCACCTCACTCTCCTTATAACCGATTTGTAAAAATCTACTAAAAGCGCGATAAACCAATAACTGAATACACCAGAGACATTAAGTTTCACCGAGTGATGGTATAAGAGGGCTTTATAGGCGCCGTGGTCAAAATCTGATAATAGTCATGAAGCCGCCTTCTTTCCGATGAAACCACGTATCTTGCGACCTTTTCGACCGATTTCAGCAAAATTAGATATTTAACAACCTTTTGACCTTTCTACAAGTAAGTCCGTCTTTAGAAAAATAGTACTTTAAAGTATCCTTTGTGTCCTTTGTGAAGCCAAAGAAAAGAAAAGCTCTTGTGTTCGAACTTGTAAATTAGCAAAACGCTTAACATTTACTTTCCATTCCCACCAGTTCGGTGGGATCTTTGAAGTTATGCGCTCCTATGTGTTTAAGTCTTGTACTCCCAAATACGTAGACGCCAATAAAACAACGGCCTGTTAGATGCCCCACAACTAGGGAGAAGCCAGCCTTAGTGAGGGCAAAGATGGTGACCCAGCGCCGGTCAAGCTTTAGCGAAGCTCAGCTATTTAGTAGCAGAACAAAAGAGGATTAGTTTTATCAATTTTTTCCTGTTTAATCAATTTCCTGAGACTCCGCTTTGGCTTGGCAACCATATCAGTCTTTTCACAAAGATACTCCATGCTATTGACAGCGAGGTTAAGCATTCCTTGACCAACCTTGAACGCTCTATTAATAAGCTCAAAGCTATTATCGCCTACTTGCTATACAAATGGATGATCACTTCTGTGAAGGAGGCTCCACTCCGGAGCAAAACACTAAAATAGTTAGGAAGTCTAAAGCTGAAGTTGATAGAGAGCTCCTGACAGTAAAGCTCTACACCAACCTACCCCCCAAGCTTTTAACCATTCATAAAGTAGCTCACTACCCCTCTCCTCCAACGACTTTTTCCATACACACCTTCCTTGTCCTTAGGTACCGAATGTGTGGATCTATGGTTAACTTTTGACCAAAAATATCTGTCAATATGTGAGATAAATAATTGAAATGTGCATAAAATCCTTTCCTTATAACAGTATGTCTGTGTGTCGAAAATTGGTTGAATCGAGTCATTACTTCCCTTAACTTCCGTATACCTGATATAGAGATTTTCGAACTTATGGGTGGCTTCCTATCGCATATATCGGCCAATATTTGAGATATTTCAATGGAAACTACAGAACGTGTTCTACTCATAACAGTGTGTATTTCTGCTGGGTAAAATTGAGAGAAAACTTGACCTGGCACTCATATACCTAATAAAAACATTTTCTAACTTCCGTGTGACTTTACCACATATTTGTGTGAATAGTTATATTTGAGCTACCTTAGTGAAATCCTAGTAGCATTTTATTACTTTGAAGCATGTTATTTGTAAGTGGTATTGGAAAAATAGATAAATTCGAGTCAATACTACCCCAACTCCCATATACTACTTACATAGAATGATTTTCGCTACTATAACAAATTGTGTGCCAAATATATCGAGCAGTAAGTATTACTACATAAAATTGCTTCAAAATATTTTCTCAATTATTCATGGGCAATGTCAAAATGGATACAATTAGCCTCTTTCTCTGCCCCCAATAAACCGCATAAATTATGTCCAATTTTTCACGTGACGTAAAACCTTTTAGGTTAGTCAAAATATACGATATTTTAATGAAACTAAACGGACAAATTTTCTTAAAAATTATGTAGTTGAGCGCTGATTTAGAATAGGATTGATCAATACCTTGTTGTAATCCTCATATCACTATTATAAAGAATTTCGAACCTCTTGTTGACTTTTTCAAAACTGATTCAATATATTAAATTTAGACTCTATAACATTTTAAGTGGTATGTATAACTTGAATAAACTATGAATGCAAACAGAAATCAGAGATTGTACTCCTCCAACCAAAATCATAATTATAAAGTTCTTAAGCATCGAAATTAATGTTTCTCGGATTGCATTGTATGAGCAAAAAATCTCACAAATTTCTATGGAAAACTTATGACACTAATATAAATTATAAAATGTTATCTTTTTCCGGATTTTTCCTATCAAAAATTGCAAAATTTTCACAATTTATTCCAACAGCAACTTATACCGACATTATCTTTCTACCTGCCTCGAAGCCACACAGAAATGCAGCCCTCATAGCACAATACCTACTTAAATATGTATGGGGGAGTGTACTCCAAGTGCTTTACGCGTAAAGTAACTATGGAAACATTATTACCTTTACCATTACGTTACTGTTATTCGAAATCTTCAGGCGACTCTCGAAATCCTCGCCTATACTTCGGTCACCTGACAGCCATGCGCCAGCACGCGTGAAACCTTTGCCTGCTGCTGCAGTTGGTGGCGGCATATTTAGACGAGTTAATTATTTGTCGTTTATTTAAGTGTTTGGCGAACTGCTTGACTGGCTTTGATGGTGTGGCAGCAGCACCGCGGCTGTGGCGGTCGCCTTTGCAGGCTAGTTATTGCAATTTTTGCGGTCTCGTTGCTGTTTTTGTATTTCCGCCGGCGACGCTGGCAATTCATGGCGCTATTTGTGGCTAGGCAACTGCAATGGCTGTAGGTAGCTTTAGTGGATATTACGAGAGTTTCCATTTGTTGGGAAAGTGTGAAGGCGGCGGTGTTTGCTTTAGTCACCGGCAATTCAAAGCAAATCTCGGCGAAGCATGCTACGCTTCGGGTTTCGCGTTGGTGGGTGAGTTGGTAATGGCTGCGCTGAAGACGCCTTTATTAAAATGTGAATTAAATGCTACCCAAGCTGTAGTTTACTTGTGGATTCAAAAGAGTTACGTAAAATATTGCGCTTTTGAAATTTAGAAATTTATATAGCTGATAATGTAATGACAATGTTCGCAACTGAGAGTGGTTAGCTTTTAAATGTCGTAGTTTATAATCTAGCCAAAATAGTTCGTACGAAGGAAAAGAGATCTAGCTATGAGGAATCCTATTTTTGGGTTCAAGTTCAGACTGATTCAATTCAGACCTCTTTAAACCCAAAATTAACAAATGTCTTTTCCGTATAGGTGTCTGGGTCTGTAAAATTATTTCTATCTTTAATAAAACTTCTTAGTAAATCCTAGTGAGAACTTTAAACTGCAAAATTCTTTATATATTATCCTTTATCTTTAAACAAACTGCCTTCTCTAACATCAGCGGGTTGTCCAAGAGGACGGGATGACCCTCGTATGAATGGCATGAGCGTTGGCAGTCTTAAATGATGACTAAAGCACCTCCACAGGTAGCAGTGACCCCCTGCATCAAAAGGTGTAAGGGCGAAAATTCCGTGTCCGATAGCAAACAGAGTAGTGGAACTCGAAACCGTGGTCCGGTCAATGCTAATCCGACCGCAAAGCTTGAAAACGAAAAGCGGAGCCTCTGAATATACAAACCAATGAACGCAAAATCGTACAGATAATGGCGCAGGAGGCACCTAACTCCAAACAGTAGAGGGTTAACTATGCCCAGATGTCTGGATGGCAACTTTCCGCACCAGATTCTCCTTGGATGGCGAGATTCAGTGCAGATTTTTGGATGGTGTAAATGGCATACGGATGGCTGTGCTGATTCTGAACTACCAGGCGGAGACTCTGGGGTTAGAGGAGCTTACCACGACACAAGATTTCCGCATGGAAAAAGTATGTTGAAAGTGAAGCAGATGTACAGGAAAACCATATAAATTTGATCTCGGGCTCTTCAGGAACCAAAACGGGGGAATAAATATCTCGACCTGGTGTGTGGTCAATAGAAAAATTGAGGATTTCAGATGGAGGCTGAAACTTTGCGTTGACGACGAGTCCTATAAACGTATTCTCTAGGAGGATTTCCGCATGAGCTACTGATTAAGCTCAGCAGTCATGAGACCCTAAAGGCCCAATGCTTCTCAGGAAAGTAGAATTGATCATAAAATCTTTTGAATAAGGAGGCCACTCAATCCGGCGGTAACACGGCTAACAGACTGCCAGTGCTGAGGCCATAGAGCAAGAACCAACCGAGGAGCCAGACACAAAAGGGGGGAGATAACCTCTACGCAAGAGCTAATGGATGGACTTAAGGACCTGGATGGCAAAGCAGAAGACGGCGAAGATGAAGACCAGTTTCCCATGGAAGATGAGTACCAGTTCTCGATGGAAACGATCCTATAGTAGTCGCCAATATGGAAGTTGACTAGGTAAACTTTCATAACGTGGCATCAGTATTCGCGAGCAGGTTCACATCGGATACTGCTACCACAGGAATCATGGGTTCCCAAAAATTTGCCTTGAAGGAACTGGCTGATGAGCTCACCTGTTCCACAGCATCTACCAACAAGTAACCCTTTATTGCGTTTGGTCCGCATATCATACAGGAGCTGCTCAGTAAGGAATAGTGGATGATTACAATCTTTACAGTCTTAAATACTTAATCAAGCGCCCAAGAGACATCCTCAGGCTACTTGTCCACATTCTTCGCTGGTCTTCGTAAGCTCAACAAGCTCTAATATTCACTGGGCTTAGCTCTTGTGCAAGTTGCCAGTTCTGTGACATTTAGCCTGAAACTTCAGAACACCTGCTAATGGGCTGCAGCAGTCTGCAGACGCAAGATAAAGATCATTGGATCCAAGTTTCCAAATAGGAATCATATCGCTTAATATCACTTAGCAGTTAATTCCTTAATGCTGCTAGTTCCTGAGTGAAGGCATTGTAACACCAAAGCGTTCCGGGAATCGAAATAACTGATAAGATTAGCTTGTTTACCGAACCAGGTCCGTGAAATACGCAAGTCACTAAAAATTTTACAGAATTAAATTTCCGAAAGGGACGAATCAAGCAGAGATGGAATTCCACAAGTTCCAAACATAATCGCTTAGATTAAGTCTCTCGAAAAGGACGGCTGCTGGTCCAGTCGTATCTTATTGGCTTCATATAATTAATATGTGTGACAGATGAGAAAAATGCACCGAAGTAGGCATGAGAGAGACGTTGGAATATCTGTAGAACTTGGCTTAGAAATCTACTAGCTTCAAAGTTCAATGGAACTTATATCGGTTTCCTTTCATTGACACAAAATTTAAAAAGGTCAACTTAGGACGAGAAAAATTCTGCGTTCCTACAATACAAAATCAGCAGATTTTGAAATCAGTTTCTTATAATTACAATGATTAAACCAAATCTTCCAAACCAATTGGACAGTTTTCAGTATCCCGAATATAATCTATAAACCGCTAAACCTACTTAAATAATCAGAAATAGATTTTATGCAGCCAAATCACGGTGAAATAGTTCGAAAATAAGGCGAGCCTTTGCTAAAACTCACTTCCGGCTGCCATCATTAAAAAAGCAGCCACCAATTTATTTAGGAAGTAGCCGCAAACGATCCGACCAGCCGATACGAAAAGCTTGAACGCTTTGTAGCCACACACAGATTGACACATATTTATAGCACTTCCCCGGTAGCTTTTCGCTTCTTCCGCAAATGCTCAACTACTAAATTAGCACGACAGCCTCACGGCTATAAAGTCAACTATAAATATTGTAGGTAGCTTTTAAAACTCATTTCTTTTGGAGAAAAGTGCAGAATATAAATGTATGTGTGGGTGTGTGTATGTACGTATGTAAATTACAGATTTTTATTACAGCAACAAAGCCGCAGTGTTGACCCAGTTTTATTGTCACATAAACGAGCATTTGCTCTCTGCTGCACCCACAAGCCTACCTTCCCAGCTCAGCTCGCCCTCGGCTTATAGCACCGCAGCGCATACAAATCTACGCAGTTATACATACAGACATTCTTCGCATTTTGTGCTCAAAACATTGCCACTTGAGTCGCTTTTGTTTTTGTGCAAGCAGCTTTGAAAATGTGGACAAATATTAGCTGCATTTCATTATATACCGTTATATATGCCCGGTCTATATGCTCTGCAGTGTATGCGTTTGTTTGCATTTGTTGTTGGCGGCATGCCGGTTTGTGGTTGTTGGCTTGCGCAATAGTCAACACAGAGCAGTGAGAATATATATACATATATAAGAATGTGTGTGTTGTGAGTGTGTTTAGTAGAGTAAAATGCCTTCGGCACAATTGCGACTGTGTGCGGTCTTCAGTAGACTATTAAATGCTATGAATGAAAATGAATGAGCAGAGTGAAAGAAACGAGAATATAAAGAAATAAAATCTGATATGTGTCCACTCAAAAAAAAAAGGACTCGGTAATTTTAGTGAATGAAAGTGAAAATTGTGTCAAAGCTGGTGCCAAAGTGGTTTGGTAGCCTTTAATAAAAGTAAATAAATCGGACAGACTATTTTTTTGTTTCTGCAAAAAAAGGTAAAAGTGTGGTAAGCATAGATAACGGATTTAGAAAAGGAAGAGTAAACGGAAAAATTCGAAAGCTACTTTTAAGGAAATTTCTCAATTAGAGCACTGCTCCTACCAAACCGAAATAATTTACGTGAAATCATTGTGCTCACAGCCAAAACGTCCAAAACTGAAAATACGATGAGCTTACTAGAGAAGGATATATTATCCTAATTTCGTCAGATTGGGGATAAGTCGTTACTTCGTTTTGCGCTCTAGGGCTGGATCTATGAACCTCCCGTGAGTTTTGACACCTCTGGTCAACAACCAACACGTGTGCGGCTGGGTGATAATTCTTTCCCTGAGTGGAACGATATCTCTTAATTTATTGATCTTAGCAAGATTGATCTCCTCCCTCTATACGTACAAGTTCTTACAGGACACTGTCCATCTTGTCCTAGCTCGTCCTCAGCTGAAGCATATTCATCATAAACTTCTACACCTTCCCCGGAAGTTTCGTTCATATCTGAAGGTCTGGTGTTCCATTTCTAGAGGCTTGCATACCACAAATGACCAGCCTTCCAATCTGCTCATGTGGGATGCCGCGTTTTCCTTAGTGCGAAGATCAATCAGCAACTCTTGGATGACTGAGACTCAGCTAGAGTTCATCATAAACTTCCATATCTTCGGCGAACGCGTCGTGGATCTATGAAGATCTGGTAATCCATATGAAAAACAACAAAGCGTCGGGGTCCGATGAATTCGCGGCCGAGATAAAGAGCTTGCATCAGCTTCTTCGTAGATTATAATTGGATGAAAGCATGGAAGGACCTCTCCGAGCCATTCGATACCAAACGAGGTTTCAGGCAAGGCGACTCCTTATTGTGCAGAATAAGGTACTATCTTCTAACTATAAGAGCGTACAACTGCTGACGTACACCGAAGACATCGATATCATTGACTATAACAACCGCGATGTTAGTTCTGTTTTCTCCACTTTGGAGCCCAATGGGTCTGATAGTGAACGAGTAAGACGAAATATCTACTTTCACCAAACAAACAGACGTCCATTCGCAACTTGGATTCCACGTTACTGTTGACAGTCATAACTTGGAAATAGATAATTTGGTCTAACTTCGAACCAGCAGTATCGTCAACAGCTACGTTAGCTTCGAAATCCAATGAAGAATAACTCTTACCAACAGGTGCTACTTCGGACTGAGTAGGCAATTGAGAGGTAAGGTCCTCACTGGACGAACAAGGACAAAACTCTATAAGTCAATCATTATTCCCGTCCAGTTATATGGTGCAGAGGCATGGACGTTCACAATATCTGGTGAGTCGACATTACGAGTTTCAAGAGAAAGGTTCTGAGGAAGATTTATGGTCCTTTGCGCGTTGGCCATGGCTAATACCGCAGTCGATGGAGCGATGAGCTGTATAAGATATACGACAACGTTGACTAGTTCAGCGAATCAAGAGACGACGGCTACGTTGGCTAGGTCATGTCGTCCGCATGGATGAAAACTTTCCAGTTTTGAAAATATCCGACGCAGTACCTGTCGGCGGAGCAAAGGAAAAGGAAGATCTCCACTCCGTTTGAAAGACCAGGTGAAGAAAAACCTGGCTACACTTGTAATTTCCAATTGGCTCCAATAAAGATGAAGAAGAAACTTGAAAAACAAGTCAAAGCTTCTTTGCCTGCTTGGCTTTTACGACTGGACGGCTTGTTCGCTCGGAAGTTTGGCAAGCGCTGGCCAACCTTGTATTACTTGCACAGTCGCGAGACCGCTCTGACCTAGGGAAAATCGTGGGATCTGTCTTTAAAGTCAACAATCTCACCCCTTTCATGTCTGGATGTATTATCCGGTTAAGAAAAATACCGCTGCATGATTGCTTCAATACGCTTTTTCTAAACCGAAAGCTTAATGTTCATTAAGCGTCTGGAATATTTCCTATAAAAAACATACTCTCATTTTTAATATCCTGTTGCTCATAATTTAAATGGGAAAAATATTATAAAGAGGAACATAAAAACTGCAGAGATGTGACAGAAAACGTGGAAGATGAATTATTTACGCTTCCGTCACAGTCAGAATTCCCAACAGCTACTTAAAAATTATATTTTTTACCGCTCTTTGATTTCCATTTTTTACAAAATATTTTTTGCTTTACACAAATTTTTTCATTTCCTATTTCTCAATCCTTTTTAGTTTATACTTGCGCATAACGGACACAGGTCAGTGACAGCAAATGACAGCGCGTACAAATTGAAATATGTGTTTGTATGTATAAATGAAGTTTAAAGCGGTGTTGTTGGTGGATGGCAGTAGCGAAGTTGTCATTGCTACTGTCTCCTTGGTGGCAGCTGCTTAGAAATGCAGAGCATAGCGCCGTTGAAGTATGGCAATATGGCAATAAGAAAGTGAGCCACTAAAGTCACGGCACCAATGGGATTTGCAACTTTTTCCTGCACACATACATACAAGCTTACACAGCACTGTAGCGTGGCTGTTGTATTAGTTGGTGTGCAAGGTGATTGCGCTCACTAATGATGACCCAGTGGGCTTCCGCTCCAAGTTTGTGCGCTGGAAAAAATTAAATTCTTCCAGCGCACAGCACAACGACCTATGGCAACTGAGAGCTACAAACTGTTTGTTTTCGTATATTAGATTTTTTTTTAGTTTTTTCTCTAAAAAATATGTGCGGAGGCAGCTTAGTAAGATTTGTGCTGCCTCCCGGCACTAAATAGGAATGAAGTCTGCAAAATTAATGATTGCTCGTGAACCCGGAAATTGGAGAATCAAAAGATTTTTTATTTTTTTTTTTTTACTTTCGCAGTTAATTGGAGATTTTTTTTTCATAAAAAAGGTGAAATCAAATAACTTAAGGATATTGACTTACGGCAAAGCGAAATTGGAATTAATGGCTATAAAAGAAAATTGCATAATATGGGAAGAATATGACAGAAATGTTTTATTAACGGCAAAAAATACTTTTGCGGAGTGATTGCAGCTGTATGAGAAATAAAATTTGCGGAGAGTCTATATGAAAGGTTGTTTAAAAGTTTAGGAAAGATCTAGAAATCAAAGAGAATGTAATAAGTGTACGTTATGCTAAGCTCCCGGAAATCAGCCATAGTTCCTTTTCAAATAAATATTTCTATAAACACTAAATTAGTCAAAGGATAACATAGAAAGTATACAAAGTTTTGGATCAATAAATTTGAAAGTTTTCTCAGAAAAAAATCTGGAAAATTCGCTATCGTTTAAAGCTTGAGATCAGCATTGAAAACATCTCTTTTTTTAGCATATTATCTTAAAAAGGGACGACCAAAATATTGATTGTAGTTTCGCATATTGAAAGTGCACATCATACGTATACCACTAACGATTAATTGAGGATGCGAAAGCCCTATGCGAAGTTGATGCCGCGCGAGCTCACTTTCGCCGAAAATCAAGGACGAGTTGATGATTCCGAGCAGTCTTTGGAGATATTCAAACATAATAAACCTGAGATTTACATCGATATGTGACAATGGATGAAACATGGCTTCTTCATTTAACTTTAAAGGCCGATCGACGGTCATTCGAGTGGAGCGCGTACGATGAATCCACTCCAAAGGGAGAAAAAACCCAACATTCGGCTGGTGAGGTTATGGTGTCTGTATTATAATTGTTATGGAGTAAGAAAGGACAGAAAATCAGCAGGAAAGATTACCAAAAGCGACTACTACATAGCGTTATTCGATCGCTCGAAGGACAAAATCGTCGAAAAATAGCGCATTGGAAAGAAAAGAAAATGCTGTTTCATCAAGACAATACACCATGTCACAAGTCAGTGAAAACGATAGAAAAAACCTTTGGATTGGGTTTCGAATTGCTTCCGTATTCTCTGGGTCTGACTACCAGTGCTAATTTCCTGTTAACAGTTTTTAAAATAATTTTCGCTGAGAAAGAATTTTCGTCAAATGAAGAGAACGTTGTCGAAACTGAAGCCTATTTTGAAACAAATGAGAATGCGTAGTACAAAAATTATATCGAAAAGTTGCTCATAATCAGTGTATCACCCTTGAAGGGAACTGTTTCGAATAAAAAAAAAGTTTGCCACAAAAAATATGTTTAACTATTGTATACTGGGGTCTTTTGAATTGACAATTTTTGCCTTATCGCTTATGTTGGAGATGTAATTTTCTGCTTAATAATTTGCCTAAATATAATGAAAATAAAAGTCTGATATATGATGCTTGATATACTCGTATACATATGTCCATGCCTCTAGAAAAATATTTCTACTATTTCATGGAACTAAAATAAAGAACGTTTAAGGGGGTATTCTAGTCTAGAAATTTGAGAAAATCGATTTTTTTTTATTTTAAAAGTTTAACTATTCAAGAATATGTGTACAAGAAGATATTTCAAAATCTAAAATTATTTTCGGAGATATACGACATTCTTCTGACCCGGCATTCAAACTG
>JBAWJQ010006589.1:0-15294 GCA_037783105.1 Bactrocera zonata | reverse complement strand
TCACACTGTATACACATAACCCTATATATAAGTAAATTAGTTTTAGGTCTTACATATAACCGTTAGGTGAACAAAACTATGACAACTGGTTGCAAGAGTATAAAAAAGTTCATGTTGAGCACATGTGACGTTGTTATATTTTGAACAAAAAACTCTTTTACAGCAGCGACTATGTTAGCGCCATTACCGGTAGTTATAGATATTATATTTTATTCGATGCTCCTTTGACTAAATATTTCTTTCAGATATAAAGATTTGTTGCTGGCAGTATAAAAAGGAGGTAACTGCACCTTTTCTTCATCTGCTACTTCTAGTAGCTTTCATAACTGCTGCTGTATTAGTGGCAAGGGGCAACGGCCGTATATTCAAGCGACAAATTGTATACTTTCGGACTTTAACTGAATTCTCCGACAATCTGTATAGATTCTAACATAGCGAAACCTTATTTTACATATAGTATATTTACATATCAGGTATAGTATTAATAATTACAGTGCACTGCGTTTCGGTTTATAATATTGCGTAAAAGTCACTGTAAGAAATTTCTGCATGCCTTTATTTTTATTTACCGTATAATTAAACGGAAGATTGTTCTTTCATCTTCTAGAGCAAATATTGTGTGGTACAATATCTTTCCAATTGTAAAAATACATTTAATATTGGGTAGTCGAAAAAGTCTTTTCGTAATTTGTCAATAGATGTCGTTGCAGTTGTATATATCCAGTGCTACCAATCACATTGTGTCATACCATATATTTATATTCCGGGGATGTTGAAAAAAGTTACAGCTGTTCATATTTTGAAATTTGTGTATAAAAAAGGAAGAATGTCACGCAAGCCACCAATGAAATTTATGAAGTTTACGGAGACGATGCTGTATCAGTTCGTATACCACAACAATGGTTCGCTCGCTTACGTTCTGGAAATTTCGAAATTTACACTGATTGAATAATGTCTCTAGCGGATAATGGCAAAAAGTGGTCGAAAAAAATGAAACATATTTGTTTATTTATTTATTAGTAGTATAAGTATAAAAAAATAAATAATATATTTACGTTCTCCGATGGCTTTCGAAATATCGACTTCTCAGATGAAGCTAATTTCTGGCTTAGTGGCCTCGTCATAAAAGAAATTGTCGTTATTGGGGTGAGTCAAATCCTCGTGTGGCTCAGGAAACGCAATTGCATTCCCAAAAACTTACCGTTTGTTACTTTTTTCAAAATGAGAAAGAAAATGCCATGACCATCTATAGCGAGCGTTAAAACATGATGTTGACCGACTGTTTTTTCAAGAATTTTATGAAATCGACGCGAACGATCTTTATTTTCCACAAGACAAGACGTCGCTCCACACTTCACGTCATATTGAAGACACATTGCTTGAAGTTTGGCCAAGATTATGCGATTTTACGCCTGTATATTATATTAATTTCTCTAGGAGTATGTTAAATCAAAGGTTGTACCAATCAATCTGGATTCTCTAACTTTAATAATAAGTGTAAAACAGTAGGAAAGACTGTAGATTCCTTCATGCAGAGAAGATATGATAGGTGGTGTTCACGTAGACCGCGAAAAAAGCATAGAGAGCTTTATTGCGGTAAATTTTGGTTTTTAATTGTTCCGGTTCAATAACTAATTCCTTACAGCCTATTTTGTTTCGTATCAAAAATAGAAGCTGGTGAACGAACTGATGAAAAATCTTCTACTGTCTACACGCTATTGTGATCATTTGGTACCTATGTCTCTATTATCTGCTTAGTGCTCATAAAGAATTGTCTAAAATGAAAGGATATTGATTTTGTTTGGATTAGACACTCGTTAAGAAAAGAAAACTGTATAAATATTCTAGTTGAAGAAGTTACAGTATTTATGCAATATAAAATGGAAAATTTTTGATATACGAAAATGATATAACTTTTATATACATTTTTAGAAGGTTGTTAAAGTCTGATATAATTCTTGTATGCTAGGAGGTAAAAAAAGATGTATTTAAAATGGAGTGAATCTTAAGGGGGTATTAAGGTTAATTCGAGCGAAAAAAAATATATTTTCAATCACTTTTTTAAAGATACAATCAATATTTATTTATTTGTATAGTTATAGCATAATTATATGATATTTAAAGAATATTCTGTGAAAGTTTCATAGAAAAATATTAAAAAATTAGCCAGTGACAGAGAATCTTCGCAGACGTTCCAAAAAAAAAATTGATTCGCGTTGAACCGCATAACTCATGACTGGATCATCTGAAATTAAAATACCAAATTGATTTGATTAGTTGATAAGTTCCCTCAGGTACGCTGTTGAGTTTTTTTATGATTTTTAAATTTTTTACAACGCTCGGAAGTCAAAATACTGATTTTTCATCAAAAAAATCAGAAATTTTGTTGTTTAAAAATAAGTTAAAATTAAAAAAAAGAACTTGACAGGGTTACCTCACAATTTATGTAAAGAACAGCTGTGCAATATTTCAAAAAGATCGGTTCAGTAAATTTTGAGCTACACAGTTCACCGGCTTCGAAAAAGTGAAGTGTAAGAAAAACACGTTTAAAGTTTCACAGTCGCTCACAATCAAATCGGAGGGCGGAGACTTACAAGTGTATATCTCTGTCAATTTTGCTATAATTGCTCTCAAATTTTCACAGAATAATCTTAAGATATTGTTCATTAACATAAAATAAAAAATAAAAAAAAATACCTTACTACCGCCTTAAGATGTATTTGCTTAAAATTTCATCAGTGCTTAAGTAACAGCTGATTTTTGTTTTGAATTGTTTTGAATTTTCAGTTATTTGTCAAAAGAATAATAATGAGAAATAACAAATTGTTTTTTGAGAAAAAATATGGAATCGGATTGGGATTTCAACCAGTTCCAATAGGTGCTCCGATTCGCTAGAGGTGAAATTCGGGGTTCTTTTGTGGTTTTCATCTATTTTAGATATAACTTTCCTCGCAAATTTATGTATTGCCTGTTATAATTTCAATATTTCAAACATATTTTTATGGATGGCATTTGTAAAACATATGTTGCCCATAATGTTGCCATATATCACAATAAAATTTTATAGAAATTGAGCATTGACAATGAAACGCAAACGACTACTCAGTCTGCAACAATGCTTTATTGTTGTTGTAGCAGTTATCTAATGTGGTAAGGTTCAAGTTGGTTGTCAGCGAAGGCACCTAACGGCTGGCTAATGAAACTTGCTGTTCCGACGGTGTCGAACAATAGGAATCAGTGGGCATGCAAAAAGTACATTAAATTTATGCGGCGACTCATTGCACAAGGGACAGAAGTAAATTTGGTATATCGGGGTATACGGGGTTTCGGGATAAGTCGGAGTTTAACAAGCTACATTAACCAGAAAGGAGTTGCGCAACGGACATGTAGAATATCGGGACAGTATTCTGATTGCGGTTTTTGTTGCGGCTCTGTACTTTGACATTAAACACGGTCATATAAGGCTGTAAAATGTAACGCTTAAAATCTTAGGTTGTTTAAAATTGGAATTTTAACGATATCGACTGTAATAATAAGATCCAATCTATACTGCTTCGTGTATTTCGTTAATATGATCATCATGTCTTCAGTGGAGGAGAGTGTCAAGCTCGCCAATTAAAATCGAGAAAGGTTGGTGAGATAGTTGTTTACTTGAATACATGTCATCGATTCCACTGTCTGACATCAATATCATACAATCATACGCATAGAATTACCTCAGGTGGTTGGGCATCTCGTAATATTGAAATTAAACAGTGGCTGGAAGAGAACACCACCCTGCGGAACCCTATCTTCTCAACTTAGAAATTTGACCTCGATACAGTACGGTTGACTGTCGAACATTCAGATAGTTTTCACAACTTGACAATATTTTGTAGTGATAAAAAATGCCCTCCGGTTAACAACCCTATTCGAATTTTTGAAAAACCGCATGGGATCGCCAAATACGTGACTAAAATATTCGTGTATGATACTATCGAACCTCGAAAAGGTTAGCCTGACCTTGAAGTGAAGAATGCAAATCCTACCTTGCGTCGACTGCAACCGACCAAAATTATACTACTATTCCGATTAGGTACTGAAGAGCCTTTATGATGCCAATATGAGAATGGCTAGGTGAAAATCACATACATATCATCACAATCCTATACTTTATCGTCACTAAAGGGGATACCAAAGTTACTCCGGATAAAGTCAAGACAATCAGAGGTTTGAAGCAGCCATGCAATTTGTTTGAATTAAAATACTTCTTAGGTTTTCGTAAACCTCTTAAAGGGTGAGGAATCAGATAATTCTTAAAGAGCCATCCGCACCCTCAAAACGGACTTTCATTTATTTTGGCTTAAAGAGTCGATATCAAATTAACTTCAGCGACTGAAAGGTACATTTGACTTCGGTATCTCTATTTTGGAGCGCATTCAGGATGGTCTGGTGAAGTTCTATTCTGTTATAAATTTCGAGCACTGTAAAATAGGATAATAGACATTGTTAATAAAGGCGAGTGGAAAAAATAGTAACTCTGAAACATAACAGAGTACATAAGAACACTCAGGAGAATTGGAATTCGATTCTCCTTCACTACTAACTCTCGAAAATAAGCAAAATTCCGGCAAAAATTGTGGCCAACTGCAAATGTATGATATGAAATCAAAGAAGCAGGAAATAGGTATTGCGCTTATACCCCCGCATGTAGGAAAATTGAACCATGAGATTTTTTCATGTCTACAATTTTCCCCTTTTAAATCCGCACTGTATAGAAAGAGTATATATCAGGAATATGAAACAAGTTGAAATCCGAATGAGTCCGTTCGTGCGTGAAAGCTGCACCTTGAGTAAAATTTACAATATCTTGATGAAGCTTGGTACACTTGTTCCTTAATACCATAAAAAGTTCGGTATGGTAGATGAGCAGAATCGGACTACCTCCACGCTCACAAAATGACGTTAATCCAAAATTTATAAAATGTCATAATTAAGCCGAAAATTAAGAATAATAAACAAAGCAAAGATAATTCGAACTTACGCTGCCCCGCTTATATCAGTTAAATGCATGTTATCTGAATAAAACTCTCTAAACTCTTTCTAAAAACAGTTCAATCTTGAGCCTAAATTGAATTAAAAATTAATGCTTCCAGTTTTCCCATACACCCGATATAGTGATTTTCAACTTACCTCCTAACATTTTAATGAAAGTAAGTAGATAAGTTTACTTTAAAGTAATTTAATAAGCGCTGACGCTGAATATAACTGAAATTGGCCTAAACTTCATATCTCTTATATAATAATGGTACTCATTTAACGTCGCAAACTTGTGGCATTTTCTGCACACTTTGCAAAATGGCGGTATCGCAAAACAGCTGTTAACTCTTTTCTCGCGTGTTGGTTTCGTCGCTGTAGAATGGAAATTTATGAATTGATTAAATATTTATAGGAAAAACGATCACGGATAAATGACCGGCTGACTTATTACAAAACTGTTAGAACGGTAAAGACTTGGCGTATGACGAAAAATTCGAAAGAAAAACTTAAAAAAGTGTAAGAAAAGAATTTCTAAAGTTTGAAAGTACAAGAAGTCTCGAAATAAAAAGGTTCTCCAAGTGTGAGCAGTGTGGTAAAGAATAAACGCAAGCAACAGAAGCTAACTTCTTGAACATCTCAATTGATTTCATACAAATGTGAATGGTGGGTAATTGGTATAAGATTTTATGTTTGTCAAGATCGATTCAAACAGTGGTTCTCAGAATTTCGTTAAAATTATATACCTTAGTCCCATTCATTTACCTTAGATAATTTTCAAAATTGTTATACAGATTTATAGAAAACACTGAAGTAAATGCTACATGATCTCCTTGACGACGGATGGTTGGACTTCAGCGAAGAATGATGAATTAGATTAATAAATGGAACGTTTCGTCAAGATAGATTGTAACGAAGAATGTGTATCGTATTTTTAACGATATTGCTAACCCGACGGAATAGTACTTTTTTCATGATAAACGGGTAACGTCTACAAAAGATGTCATAGTAAAGATGTTTTTCGAAACTGAGAAAGTTCAAATACCACTTCTTGAGATACAAAGATTCAATATCATGTCATCTGAAGCGACAGATCAGATTTGATGTGTAGATATCAAAAATGTCATCTGCATATAAAACGAGGACACCATCCCGAACAAAAGACATGCGCGAGACGGGAAAATTAAAAACTTAACTTTTATATAGTATTTACAATAATGAATCAATATTAAGACAAAGGCAACATTAAGACCAATGTGAATCAACTAAAAAATTCTACGATCGGACCATTTATAATGGACTATTCGTACGCGGACTACATCCCAATCCTGGGCTATACTGCAATAAATTGAAGCGAAACCCCTTAGAAAGAGGCATCTCTGGTTACACTTTTTTATGTTCCCTAAAAGTTTTAAAGAGCAAATCTCCCAGATTCGAAATTACAAAAGCTAGATGTATGATATTGCGTGAAATTGGATAATTACCACACCCACCCCTATGCAAAAGCAATTTTCAAAACGCCTAAAAGTGCATTAACCGTTAGCTCTTTAACGAAAACATCGGAAGGTACGGTATGTTTGTGGGTGTCTGGGTATAGAATTTGGGCAAAGGCATATCTCAGCAGCCACTCAATCAATTTGATCCAACTTACATACATACATATGTGCAATTCATTTGCTTGATATTCTCATGTCAAAGTTTTAAAATGAGAGGAATATGACTAATATTATTCCTACTAACTTATACAAAAATTCCATCACATAATTTCAAACACCGATAAAGATATATGTATACATATGTAGAAAGAGCGATCTTAACCGATATAGCGAGCCCACTTTCGTTGATTGACAATAATGAAAAAGGTTAATGATTACCCAAGCTTCCATATACCACGTAATTTGGCATTTGTTAGCAATTAAGTAGATTTTTCAATAAATAAAACTATAGTATTATTACAAACTTTTTGCGGTTTTGTTCTAGTAAGTTACAGAGTGGAAGCGAAAAACGAAAGCGAAAGAAGGAGTCTGAAGAACAAAATAAAAAGTTACCTAAAATAAGTCAGTACTTTAATAATCAAGATAGTATACAAGAAGAATCAAATGAACAGCGCGACGGAAAGGCAGAAAATGATGACATAAGTGGCAATATCGCAGGGCCCGATAACAGTGAATATTTAGATTCAGAGCAACCACAACCAGGTACGAGCAATTCTTTAAATGAATCATGTTTGGACATAGAAAAATTAAAATCTTTACCGCATGTTACTGATAAAGGTAACTTTAAAGAACTCAATGATCAAGTAAAACGGTTTGTGATCGAAAACGAACACTGTAAACCAAAAGGCCCCTTTTTAAGGGATAGTAACAATAGATCTTTCTTAGATAAATATTATTACACTGTTTCTAAATCTGGCGTAAAGTTAGAACCTACATGGCTGTCCTATTCTCTATTGCTTCAAAAAGCATATTATGAACCATGTTGGTTATTCGCAAATAGGGCATCTAAAAATATTTGGACGGAAGGCTGTGTAATCGAGAAAGATGAAAATGGAACTCCCAAGGCGCGAATTACGTTGGTTACGTTAGTTATGTTGGTTACGTTGCTCAAACTTTCTTTCGTTCAATAAAACACCTTATTACTTCGAAGGTTACACCAATAATGAATTTTATTCTTAAACCAATTTTACATCAAGTCAAACAAGTAAAATAAATTTGATGAGTCAGTAAAAATAAAAGTTGATAACAGGAAGTAAGCATTAATTACAATTTTTGCAAGTAAGTATTAATTACAATTTTTGCAATGTTTTAAATAATAAAATAAATTTAATGATACATATGTTCTTATTATTTTATTGGTGTCTTATGAAGTCAAGCGAATAAATTTGATGAGTCAGTAAAATAAAACAATAGTGAGTGCACAAAAGTTGATAACAGGAAGTAAGTATTATTTACAGTTGTTGTATTGTTTTAAATAATAAAATAAACTTAATGATATGTTCTTATATTTATTGGTGTCTTCTTGGTTTTGGTGGGGGTTGATGTGACGATATAACTCCTCCCCCCTTAGAGTAGAGCGATGGCCACAACGAAGTTGGTGGAGACAGAGCGGCTTCAGTAGGCTTAGGGTAGTACCGAATTCTGGGGTTTTTCCATAACAGAGTTACACAAGTGATAGTTAAGGTGATGAGTATCAATGTTATTATCGTTGTTATGTTTCCTCTTTGAATTGCATCCTTTCTTAATCTCGTAATATCATTTTTGTTGATGAAACTGTAATCTTTGATCTTCTCTAGGCTCAAAGTCTCTGTTATTGTTGATATTTGCACTTTCTCCAGATTTGGTGGTGCTACGAAGATTGTGTCCCAATGGACTGAAGGGTTGTCTTTATATGTTGTTCCCGCTATCGTGACGGAGCAATTCGTGTAGTGGAGAAGAGAGGTTCCTTCAATTGTGAAGTTTTGTCCACAATCAGAGATTATCGGTAGTCCCTTTACGTTGATAACCATTATATAATTATCTTCCGGTTGGAATATATTCGATGTGGGCCCCACATCGTTCACAGGACATATTGGTGTTTTATTATTTAAGATTCTCCCGATACAAGTTGAATTATTGGTGCTTTCGAAGTCATTTGACCTCTTGCAGTAATACACATTCTCAATTTTTGGGCAAATCTCTGTTAAGTACTGGAGCTCGTGGTTATTGTAACTTACGTATGGTTTTGTTTTAATTACTTTCGTATTATTCATAGGAAGAGGAATGAGATGGAAAAGCGAATTCGTACTTTTAGCCAAATTTGGGAGTTTTATATTAAAAATTAGGTTGCTATTATTATAATATGCTTGGAGTTCCAGAAGTTCGTAAAGGTGTCCGTCCGAAACTAAGTCAATATTCTGGGACTTAAAATGGTGTCTTATTTCATCCAATTCATCTGGATGAAGAATAAGCTTTGATACTATACCAAGTTTTGCGAGCATTACAGCTTCTATTATGTCAGAGATATGGTTCAATAATAAATCTATATTATAATCAAGCTGGTTCATGTATTGGATTTCTAATAGCGCATTGTCTTCTTTTAGAATATGATTAGTTGTTTTTGTTGAGAGTTTTTCTAAAAATTTTGTAATGCTTTCCTGATTGCTATTCATATGCTCTGTCAAATTTTTAAATCTCTGTATCATTTGTATATTCAAACTTTTTTGATTTTCCTCTATTATTTTTGAATTTAATGTTGTGTCCTGTAGTTCTTGTATTTGTTTATTTATAGTCATAGCGTCATTTGCGTCCATGTTCCCAGTTACATATTTTATTACAGAGCCTAAGCCGTTGAATAGTCCCCGTTTTGTACGTTTATATGGATTTAGTGTCTGTAGTTTGTTTTCGAGTCCCTTAAGTTTCATCTTACAAATTTTAGCAGCATCTTTTAGAAGGCTATTTTTTTCAAATTTGTCTACGATAGTAATTAATTTTGAAGTTTGCGAATTATAATTGTCCAAGTCTATTATATGAATGAAATTGAAATAACTTTCAATCGTTCTCGCGTGTCCAATCTTCAGGGCTATCATGTTCTGGTCTTCGTCAAATTTTTGTATTTCCAGGACTTGTCCATAAGCAAAGGCTATTCTAAAGGTAAATAATTGTTTATTATTTTCGTGGTCTCAGTTTAATTTTTGATTTGTGTAATTTTTTGTCTTTAGTAGTTTGTAAAGTAACGTCATTATCTTTTAATACTTTATGTTTTGAGAATCGTGCAGTTATTTTGTTTCTCCTACATTCTTTTCTATATATATCCTCTTCTTTGTTCCTACGCTCTGGAGGTTTCCTAGATTTATTAAGACGACTAATATTTTTTAATTTAGCTTTCATAACTTTTTCTTTAACTATGGGGTATAGTTTTTCTTTAAATTCATTTAACTTAACTAAAAATTCGTGTTTGTTGTCGTATTTTATGTCTCTTGAGAAGTTATACGGTCTTCCAAAGAATAACTCATATGGTGTAAATTTTGTAGATGAATGGATTGTATTATTGTAAGTTATGAACGTCTCATCTAATATCTCCTCGTGATCTAATTCTAATTTCTTGGATTTTCTGGTTGTCATTATAATTCTGTATATTTCAGTTAGGGTTGAATGAAGTCGTTCTACTGGGGAGTTGCTACTAGATTGTTGTAATGAAGTGAAGTGAAGTATAATTTCATATTGTCTACAAACATCTTTAAAAATGTTAGATGTAAATTCGGTACCCTGATCACAAACAATTTTCTTAGGTATTCCCGCAAGATTCATAAATGTTTTTAAAGCTTTAAGCACACAAACGCTTGTTCTTGATGGTAATGTATAGCCTGTCGCATATTTAGAAAATTTATCGATGATGGTCAAAATACATTTACTATTTATAGTATATATGTCAATGTGCAAGATTTGAAGAGGCTCATTTGGTGTTTCTGTAACTTGGAATTCTAATTTTGGTGGATGTCTGTCATATTTGAGTGTATTGCAAATTTCACAATTATTTAAAGTTTTATTTATTATAGATTGCATAAGGGGAAAATAATATTGTCTCTTTAAGTATTCATAAATTTCGGTAATTCCTCTATGGTTCCTATTTTCATGACAGGTACGAATTAGTTCAACTTGCTTATCATTGTCAGTTACATCTGATAGGATTTTAGTGCATCGGACAATACGAAATTGTTTTCCATTTGAAAAGTATTTTGAGTATATCAGTTGAATAGTTCTGAAGGTTGGTTCATCGGAGAAAATGGCAGTTAGTTTGCCTGAGGGTATAAATTTTTTGAAAATCTGAACTATTGTGTCTTGAGAAAATTCTTTTTCTCTTATAGTTCTACGTTGTTTGTTTCTAAAGATGGTTTCAACAGTCATACTGGGCTTTTTGTCAGATTTTTCTAATAAAAGTTGCAAGTTGAATTCATTTAAAGGTTTTTCTGAAATTGGTATGCCATCATTCACATTTTCTTTACATGAATGTATTGTAGACAGTTCTTCCGAATCACACAAATTTATATCAGCGGTTTTATCATGGTCTAATTTTATTCTGCTTAATGCATCTGCGTTACTGTTCAATTTTCCTTTTTTGTATACGATCTCGTAGTCATACTCTTCCAACTTCAGGCGCCATCTCACCAATTTCGAATTGGGCTCCTTGAGACTTATTAGCCATGTAAGTGGTCTGTGGTCAGTAATTATTTTAAATTTACGATCGAAGAGATATGGGCGGAAATATTTTGTTGCCCACACTATGGCTAAAAGCTCTTTCTCAATAGTGGAATAGTTAATCTCACTCTCAGAAAGAGTCCTACTTGCGTAGCAAATAGGTTTGTCACTACCTATGTGACCTTGAGAAAGGACTGCTCCAAGCGCAATGTTACTTGCGTCTGTTGTGAGTAAAAATGGCTTTGTGAAATCAGGGTATTGCAGTATTGGATCGTTCATTAAAATGTTCTTGCATGTTTCGAAAGCTTCTAGGTATCTGGCATTTAGTGTTATGCTTCTGCCCTTTTTTAAGCATTCTGTCATTGGTTTTGCAAGTCTTGCCAGGTTCGGGATAAACTTTCTATAATAACTAAGTAGGCCTATGAACGATTTTATTTCGCGATTAGTTCGTGGTATTGGAAATTTCTGTATGGCTTCTATTTTTGTCGGATCCGGTTTTATGCCTTCCGTCGTGACTACATGTCCTAAAAAAGCAATTTCTTTTCGCATAAACTCTGATTTGTCCATCTGGACTTTAAAATTTGAACATCTTAACTTTAGAAAGACTTTTTCTAGATTCTCAATATGTTCCTGGAGGGACGTCGAAAATATAATAATGTCATCTAATTACACTAGACAGATTTTTCCAACTAAATCATTTAGAACATTATCCATGACCCTCTGGAAAGTTGAGGGTGCGTTTTTTAAGCCAAAAGGCATTCTTACGTATTCGTAGTGACCCCGTTCTACAGTAAAGGCTGTTTTTGATATGTCCCGTGGATCCATTTCAATTTGATGGAAGCCACTTGCTAAGTCCAAAGTCGAAAAGTAAAGGCATTTGCCCAGTTTATCCAAGATCTCAGATATGTTCGGGAGTGGGTACCTGTCCGAGACGGTTTTCTCGTTCAACTTCCTATAGTCAATGACCAGTCTCCATTTCGTTTTCTCCGATGCGTCCTTCTTTTTTGGAACAATCCATACTGGAGAGCTCCATGGGGAAAAGCTCGGTTTAATAATCCCTTGCTCCAACATCTCTGATATCTGTCTTCGAACTTCCTCTTTGTGAACGAAAGGATACCTGTAAGACCTAGTATGAATAGGAATATCGTCCGTCGTCCTAATTCTGTGTTTTATTTCATTTGCAAACGTCAACTTTTCATCCTCTCTATAAAAGATATCACTATATTTAGTACATAGTTTCAAAAGTTTATGCTTTTCTTCGCCATTCAGATGTTCCATTCGGAGTAAGTCAGATAAATTTGCAATTCTTTCACTGTTTGATTTGCAATGCATATTAAAGTTATTAAGTTCGACGAAGTTTTCTGAATCATACGGACTTGTTTTCAGGGGTTGCTCTAAGAAAATTGTTTGGTCATTCCCCGTGTGATTAACTACTTCTATTGTACTAAACCAGTCTTTCGCAAAATATATGCCTGGAGAAATAATTAAGCCGTTGTCCAAAGTTATTGTATTTATCATAATATCTCCTTCCTTAGAATCAACCGGCAGTTTTACGATTTGTTTCGAATTTGCCTCTATTGTGAATTTATCAGAGGAAAAATTTGGTTTCATTTTAAGAGGTATTGTAATATTATTTGTAATTAGTATTTTATTTTCAAGATCAATTTTAGCTTTATTTTTTGTCAGAAAATCTAAGCCTAACAGTCCGTCAAAATAATCATGGAATTTAAAAACTAAGAATGTAAGAGTTCCTGTTTTCCCAATTTCTTTGAAAATTGGTAATGTTACTTGCTTGTCAATTATATATTTATGTAAGATGGTAGATATAGTTATTGGAGTACATTTCTTGATATCTAAGGGATTTATAAATTCCGGGTTTATAAATGAAGAAGAAGCTCCGGTATCTATTAGGAATCTTAATTGTCTGCCAAATGGAGAGCTTATACTGATATAGGGTAAAATACTACCATGTTTATTGCAGTCTATATATCCTGTTTGTTTCTTGAGGCTAACTGTAAAAAATCCTGATTATCGTCAATATTGTAATTTTCATATTGGTCCAGGTTTATCTTGTTAGCGTGGTCAAGACATGGGACAGAGCTTTCATTTCGAAGACTTCTAAATTCGTTAATATTATTCATTTCATTCCTATTTGTTATCCTACTAAATTGAGTGCTTGGGCTAGTTTTAAATTTGTTTGTACCCTTTTCAAATTTTGAAAATCCACTACCGGTATCCATAGGTTCTGGTGGAGGCTGTGATTGCCTCCAATTTGTTTGTCTCGAAAAATTATCGAAGCGTTGGCTGGGTTTAAAATTTGAAAAATTCTCGCGATGTACTTGGGAATTTTGGAGTAACAAATTACGGTTCTGATTGTTTGAATTTGGCTCAAAGTTATTGTTATTAACATAGTAAGGTCTGGTTGAAAAATTAGAATATCTTTTAAGTTGGTAATAATTTTCTTGTCTTGGTGCATTATTTACAAAATTTTGTGGATATTTAGAATATGGATTATATTGGTACTTTGGTCTCCATTGAGGATATTTGGGTTTATTCAAATTGGACCTAATATAATGAATATTCTGTTCTCTGATGCAGTAGTCAAGGGCAATCGGCAATGATTCTGGTCTCATTGCTCTAATCGTAGATCCCATAGGTTCCCGTAAACCTGACAAAAATGAGTTTAGGCACATTTCAGAAAATAGATTTCTCTTTGCATTAATTACATTAGTGTCGGACTCATGGATAGATAAATTATTAGACAAAGCTGATTGAATTTCCATTATTTCGCTGTAATATTTTTCAATCGGTTTGCCGTATTGTTTTAAACAATGAAGATCTCTAATTAGGGATGTTTCTGTCCTTTTATCTGAATAATGCGATATCAAGTTTCCTCTGATCTCATCCCAATTGAGGGATGTGCCATACATGTTCAAGACTTCATTGGCTTGACCATCTATTTTATTTCTTATGGCCCTCAAGAGGATTAGTCCATGAGGAGTGTTATCTGCTCCCCTAATGTGAAGGAGTATTTCTTCCACATTACTAACGAATTCGTGGAGCAATCTTGGATTACCATCAAATTTGGGTAGGTCCTTGATTGCATCTGGAATCCTAAGTGAGCTAAAAATGTCGATATTATTCATGTTGTTACTACTACTTGTCGTTTGAGTCCCTGATATACTTGGAACTTCTGTATTTGAAAGCATATTAAAATCTAATGTACTGTCCTCGGATATAACGGGTAGGCTTCTTGACTTAAAAATCTTAAAACTTTTAGGATATGGAAAATTTCTAGATTTATTGCTCATCAAAAAAAATTTTTTTTTTTTACTTTTTCCACTTTTTCACTTTTCCACTTCGTCCTTTTCCTTTTTAATTTTATTGATTTTGGCAAGAAAATATAACTATTTTCTTTTAAATTGTAAAGATTATATATATATATATATTTTTTTTTTTTTTTTTTGATATTTCCAATCTTCCTTTGGAATTAATATATTTTTAGTTAAAATTTTCCTAATTTTATCTACTTTCACAATATATTTATGTACATACGAGTATGTTAACTTTTCTTAACTTTTCTTAATTTTCTTAATTTTTTTTTTTTTTTTTTTTTTTTAATTATCTTTCCAATCTTCCTTTTGAATTAATATATTCTTATTTAAAATTTTTTCTAATTTCGTATACTTTTGTATTATACATATGTTAACTTTTCTTTTAAAAAAATTTGTTTTGATCTTTCCAATCTTTCTTTTGAATTAATATATTTTTATTTCAAATTTTCTAATTTCGTCTACATTCGCAATATACTTATGTACATTTGTTAACTTTCTTCAAAATTTATTTTTATTTTTTATTTGTTTTATTTTATATATATATGTAATTCAATAACCGCTCATACTCACAGAGCCCCTATGAGAATGGTGTACATGAGGGGTGTAGATCCTTTTTTCCACCGGTTCACTTATGTATCTCCTTGAGGCCTTATACCAATGTTCCCTTGGTATTTGTTTTGCTTCCGATATGCCCTCGGATTTAAAACAGGCGGCCCCTTGTTCAAGGATTCACAAAGTTTTATTTCGATAGCACTTTTAGACTTTCGACT
>JBAWJQ010006586.1:0-15827 GCA_037783105.1 Bactrocera zonata | reverse complement strand
CGGATCTACAACAAAGGTAATAACACTTATATATACATACATATGTATGCAATTTTACGTACTCACTTATTTTCTCATATTTCAGGTAGAAGAGGTGGTAGAGGATAATTGTCGATTTGCTTTCGATTACATATGATATACATACATATTTTTTTCTGTTTGTGCGACAAATAGATCCGCTTCATACATACATATATCGCAGCCGCCTTAGCTGGAAATATTAAGTAGTGCATTGGCAAAATTCCAACGGTTATGGTACACCTTGATCGTTTATTACCGCAAACGAAGTGTGCATATCTGATTTAGATCCGTCGGTGTATATTAATTTCCAATCCGGTTTGTACTTTCACCTGCGTCATTGAATTGCTGGATATATTACTCTGCATTGATGATTGTTTTTTGAAATTCGAAGATCGTACTTATTATAGACGATTTCAGAATTAGCCAGTGCGGGTTCACTTTTATGGCTTGTTGTTTTTTTAATTTGTTTTTAATAGATTAAACAAGATCAAGTTTTTACACTTTTGTTCTATGATGAATGTTTGGAAGGCCTGCTAGAAATTAGACCAATTATTCTTAAAGTGTTAGTATGTGGGATTTGAGTGTTTTCAAGGAAAAAGTTAGGGAATGTGCATTTGCTTTTCCTGCAGATGTGAAATGTTGAACTTTTGGTTACAGAATGTTAGTAAATTTTAAATTAAGTATTTAAAGCCGAGAATATTAAGACATCGTCAGCATGATCAACGTTGCGGTTTGAGGCTATTAAGTTGCTGAGTTGGTTAAAGCCTACAATAAATAGCGTAAGTTTAGAGAGGAGATCCTTGTGGTATGCCAATATATTGGAGTTGAAATTACTGAAAATTGAAGATTCTAAAGAAATGTCTTAAATATATTATAAAATCATACATTTTGTTTCCAATGTTCAATTTTTGTAGTTCTTGTAGTACTCTAAGGGCTCCGATTCTATCAAGGCTTTTTCAAAGTTTAGGATAAGTGGGTTTTCACAGATATTGTTGAAGAGGCGCAGTGTTCAAAGTAAAGTAGGGGTCAATGACCGAAGACCAATTTGGAAAGTGAACTGATTGGGGCTTATTAGTTTCTTTTGTTTGGCATACCACATTATTCTCTTTGAACTGATTTTTTCCAGAACTTTGCCATACAGAGACAAAGAAATTGGTCTGAAATCAGCGATTGAGGTATTTGATTTGTTAGATGATTTGTCAGATGATTTTTGAGGTAGTATGGCTTGTTCTAATATGTTATTGTATAAAGTTATTAATCTGACTTTTAAGGAGTGGGAGGTTTTTTAATAGGGGGTAAGACATTTTATCTGATCTAGAGGTTTTTCCAGACATTTTGATTTGATAGTAAAATCTATTGTAATGGGAGATTCTATCAAGGTAGCATGACATATATAACATAACATGATGATGGGTTGAGGTATGTTTGGGAAATTACTTCATTTGAAAGACTAATAAAATTAGATTGAAAATTTTAATTTTTGGAATTGTTTGAAATGAATTTTCAGCCATTTTTTAGGAATCATAAATAAGATCTAGTGGAGATTGGATAAAGTCGATTTGATTATGATAGTACTCACCTGAGAGAGCTTTTATGTCACCCCATATTTTTTGGGGATTGATTGATTTTTGCGGATTAAGGTTCTCTCCTGAAATTGGAATTTGCTTTTTTGTACCAAATTATATTTTCCGTTGTTCTATTTTGTTTAAATATAGTCCAAAGTGATTTCTTTCTGCTGATTAGAACAGTTAGTAGCTTGGACCAATGCGGGAGTTTGGTGGTTTTTTTGTGTTTGTTTGAGGAATGGTTAGATGAGCAGCGGAGCGTATAATTGTTTTTATATTCGAAGCTTCTGCATTTATGTTGTTTAACGTTATTCTAGTATTTGTAATTGTGTTAGACAGGGAGCAATATTTAACCCAATCTGCTTTTTCTATAAGGAATTTAGATCGCGGTTTAATCGTATTTTTGCATCGGCGTAGCGAAAGAACTTATGAGCATTAAGTGGTCGCTATTGGTAAGTTCCTCTAAAGCAGTGGTTCCCAAACTTATTTTGTCTACCGCCCACTTTGAAAATAAATATTTTTTTTAGCGCCCCCATTTTTTCACCTATTTAAAAACCACTATAACTTCGAATTAATTATTGTGACCTATACACAGGGTAGGCCATTTAAAGTTGACCCATTTGTTTCTAAAAAAAGAACAAAAGAAAACAATGTTTGCTGGGTTTAGTTTTGTGCCATTTGAATTTTATATGGAAACATCTTCAAATCTTTATGAATTATGCGTCGGAGAGTGGTGCGAGAGATGTCTAATTCCTGAGAGCGGCGATAACTCGATGTCGATGGAGTCTCCTCAATACTGGCTCGTACAGCTTCGACATTTTCATCAGAACGTCTTGTGCGTTGTCTGGATGCATGACTGGCATTAATATAAAGACTTAATTGTGTTCTTAACTGGAGCACTTTTCACTTTATTTTTTTTGCGAAACGCACGTTGAGTTAACACAATTGAAAAGTTATTTTGAATATAAAGCTGAACAATTTCAGCGCGTTCTTTTGGAGTGTACTGTTCCATGGTATAAATTGTCTTCGAATGACGCTTCTAACGCGGTATGACATTAGCCGATTTGTCAGCGCTGTTAAAAGTTACAGCGTTGCCAGATGGGTCAACTTTAAATGGCCTACCCTGTATGTATATTAACGGAGAATTCTAAACGAAACTTTTACTATAACCAGCAACTTGAAACCTGAACGCAGTAGGTAACATACAACGGCGCTTAGGTCTCAAGTTAACTCTTACGGGCTCCACCTGCCAATAAGAATGATTATTGAAACACAACTTTATAGTATTAAAACAGAGAATTTTTTATTAAAAATAAAACTAAAATAATCGATCCATATATAAAAACTAATGTGAAGGATGAATCTGATGCTGTTTAATAAGTTTTTTTAATATCAGATTCCAATTTACTCAAGAAACAGTCGCAAGTCGCCACGTTCGGTAACAAGCAAACGATTTCTATTTTTAGTAAGCAGTGTTGTCACAGCACTAAATCCACGTTCACACCAATATGACGATGGGAATGCTATCAAGAATCGTTGCACGATTGACCACAATCCAGGGTACAATTGCGAGATCGGTTTTTGTAGCCAAAATTCTTGGTAACCATTTTTGAACTTGATTTTTATTTCCTCGTTTGTTGTCAATTCTATAAGTTCTTCTTCTTGCTGTGTTGACATTTGAAAACGGATCCAACACTTAGTCTGATATATGAATTCTTATTTTTCCTAGAAATTATATTAGTAACACAACTAGTTTGCCATATATCATAGCTATAAGCTGTCACTTCAGCAGTTTGACAGCGCAGTTTTCATTTCTATGAAAATTTCGAAGAGGCAACATATCCCATTTGCCCATATGCCGACGGCATTTTCAATTCGGTAATATGAAAATTAGAAGAGCGAGTATTAAGACGTTTGTTTTATATTATAAAAATAAAGTACATTTTCAAAATAACTATGAAAATTAATATTTAGTTTAATATTGTTAATTTACAGAAAATTTATGCAAATTGGGTTGGGAATGAGCGAAGTCTTAAATTTAATAAACTTATGCAGGCATAAATCAAAATATTATTGCTCATTTTAAATTTATTATTTTAATTGGTATATAAAATTTATGCAGCAATTATCACATAGTAGTCCAAAAATATGACTTCTTATTTTTCTCAGAAATACATTTGTGAAAAAAGGATCTTTCTCCTTTCTTATTTTCCCCAGAAATACATTTGTAAGAAAGGATAAAGATCCTTTTTTTATTTTCCACATAAAAGATTTAAGAAGTTCAAAAGCTCAAAACGTGCACTACATCAGCTACCTACATGACGTCATTTCGCAAGTGATAAAATAACTTTTTCAAGAGCTCAAAGCTTGCGCTACATCAGCTCGAACCTACCTACCCTACACCTTTGCGCAAATACAGATTTGGCAATGGCAATGGCAATACGTTTGACAGTTAGTATTCTATAAATTCTATCCTGTCGAGATGCCGCGTTATGAAACGGAGCGACCGATTGACATGATTTTCATTTTTTCTATATTCAGTAAAAGAGGACAGATATATGAACTACGCGGAGAGAAATATAGAAGTTTGAGCAATCTTTTAATTCATTTTAGTTGATGTTCACAAGTTATTGTTGAGAGGCGAGAGCTCATGTAGTCGTTGTCTAAGAGGCCTCCTAGCTAAATAAAATTACAAATAACCCCCCAGGCCTCAACACAACGCCCCCATTTTTCTGGGTCTCTTACCGCCCCCCTTGACACCTGCAGCGCCCACAAGGGTGCATTATCGCCCACTTTGGGAAACACTGCTCTAAAGTATGAGAAGACCAGGCAATGTCTTTATGAGTAAATATAAAATATAAAGTTAATCAAAGCCCCAACAAACCTGATGCTATTTTACAAAGAGAAGCATAAAATAACAGAGGTTATATCGTTTGTAATAACAATTGATAATGTAAAACAAATAAATTTACCTATTTACTTATTTTTTGCATAAAAAATTTCACTTTGAATATAATATTTAAATGCCATTGAAGTGAAAGGTATTAGTATGAGGTTTCGTTTACAACTAAAATGTTGTATTTTAGATTTAACAATGGATTTGGACGCATTTTTATTCAAGAAATGCGTAATTGCCGACTTATTTACGATATCTCGCACAGAGATTATAAAAATTTAAGGAAAAAAGGTATGGCGTGGAAGAAAATTGCTGCATACACGAGGTTGAGCGGTAAGGTAAATTATTTATAAAAAATTTTAAATTAAATATTAATTTCATTTATAAAATCGGAATGCAGAAAGAGGTGGAAAAGTCTCCGTGACTCGTATAAGCGCTGCAAACGAATACACTAAGTCACTTCCGGTAGTAGGCAGGAAACTCTAAGGAGAAAAATGGAGGTAGGTAGAGGCGACGTCCTTTTTGGAAAATATTCCAAATTGCAGGCGGTAAGTAAATATCCTTATAAACAAAAACAAATTATTTCATAATATATTTTACAGTACTATTAGGTTAGGTTGAAACTGAAGTTGAATACGATAGATATTGATCCTCCGATAGAAACGTCTCAGCCCACATCTTCTGACGCACGTGAACAAAAGGTAAATTTTGGACGTTTATTTTCTTTTGACAAATTCCCAAATTAGTTTCCAATCCATTTTCGCAAAAAAGTTCAGTGACGCGTTTGATAAGTTTGTGGAATCAGCAGGCGCAATTATTTCGGCATTGGTTGGAGAAGCACAAAGGACACAACATTTTGAATCTTTGGCAGCAAAAATAACGGAAGCCGATCTTCCGCCAAATATGGTTAGCTGATAGAGGCAAAAGGCTTTTGTGTTTGAAGAAATTAATAATTTTTATTCGGGGTATTTTGAATAGATATTAAATAATTATAATACTGTTATGAAATGTGAGACTTTAATTAGTTAATAAGTGAACTTGAAGTACCTTTTTTTACAATTATATAATATATATATAATACTAGGGGGACTGTCCCGCTTTACTGTGAGTGACCCATAGATAATAATCATAAAAGCATTTCAGGTGTTAATAGAGCACTTCTTGGGGTGAAATATTATTGAATTTGAGGCTCTGCACTAGGGAAATTAACCGTTGAAAAGAGATTTGCTAAGTTGGAAAGAGGCGAAATGAGCACCGAGGACAATGAAGGCAGCGGGCGCGTAAAGAGGCGAGAGCTCTGTGCAAAGTGAGTGCCTCGCAAGTTCATAATCTAACAAAAACAACGAATTGCTGACTCTGAGGAGTGCTTGAAGGCTCTTTAATAAAACCGAATTTTTGCTTCGGTGTGTAACAATAGAAATATGGCTCCCTGTTCTCACACTGGAGTCCAATCGACTGACATTATAGTGGACTGCACATGATGAACCGGTGTTCAAGCGCAAAAATACGAAAAGGTCGGTTGACAAGGTTATGACATCACTCTTTTGGGATGCACATGGTATAATGTTCATGGACTTATTACTGAGCCAGTTTTAATCCATTGCACTGAGTATTTGGTTGCAGTTCTATTCTACTATTCCCCAAATTCTGTAATTGTATTTTTTTTAGGAAGGATCAGTTTGAAATAGTACGCATGTACTTCATCGTTTCCATTTAAATATTCCTCGCCAGAGAGCTCCGATAGCAAACGCGTCCGATCATTGTTAAATTCAAAGTGCCATGGCGAGAACCGCGGCCTCCGACGCGTTATTTATAGGCACGCATCAAAATCCGTTGCGTAGTTTTAAAGATTTAAGCATGCAAAGGGACATAGGGACAGAAAAATCGACTTTCTTTTATACTAGGTATTGATATGTACTATATATATTGTTATTCTGAAAAACTTTTTTATTAAAAAAAAAATTGTAATACTGAACAAGATTTGCGTTTAATAAATATAATATTATATGAAAATAGTTAACATTACTTGAAATAAAATGTTTTAGGACTCCACGTAACTGTGCGTTTGCAGATGAGCGATTCGTTGTTCTTGGTTGAAACGATTCAAGAGAATTTACTTCTTTTCTCCAACGCACGGGTATTTCTAGGTTGCCTTCTGAGTGGTCAGCAAGTTCAAAGGTGAAGTAGTTCTTGTCATTTTGTAACATCAAAAAGTTATGAAGTACTACCGTAGCTAAAACAATTTTGTCTGCAATCTTTGGGCAAGCATATGTATATTGTTGTATGCAGTACTCTTCTTCGATTGGCCAAAATTCTGAATGCCTTTTCTATGTGCACTCGGGCTTTAGACAACGCTAAGTTAACGCTAACTGGCGATCGTGAAATGGTAGTATTAAATTCAGTTTAAGTGGAAACGCACGACATAACAATACGGAAAGCTATTCGATGTACCCGGTAAGTTTGTGACACAAGGAACTTCTAGAGTGTCATTATACAACTTTCTTCCAAAGGCACTGCGAGCAAGTATTCCACCTTCACTTTCTACAGCCCCAACATCTACATACATATGTAAACACGTAATTAGCATCACACACTGCTAATGCTAACGTTTCTTTGTAATTGTAGTACAAAGATCCGCTGTTTCTTGGGCTTTTCATATGAATATGCTTCCCATCTACAGCTCCCAAGCAATTCGGCATGCTAGTCTTTACATAAAATTTATTTGCAATGCTTCTATATTCGTATAAGTTTGGTGGTGACAAACATACATCATGTAATTCATCCCAAACAGCGTCAGGTGTTTCATATATTATTTTCCGAACTGTTGAAACTCCACGTTTGAAAGTCCAATAAATCTTTTAGAAATTACATCCTTGTGCCAAGAAACTGAAATTATTAAGCGCTAAAGTATACCAGCATTCTATTCGAAAATCGTTCCAGTCGTTTTTGTAATAACGACAACCATAAATAAAAATTACAAACGCTCATCCGTGTTGCTTAAAAAAATTGATCCTCATTCGTTTCTTGGAGCTTTCTTAATCTTCTTTTATAAAATCCTTCTTCTTGGAACTACCATCTTCGGTAGCTTCTATGGAGCCTTTGGAATACTTCATGTACCGTATTTGTAATACGCACAATATTAACAATCGGCCTCACATATTCCTGGTTGTGTATGTTTAATTTATTCATTTAAATTGAAAAATTATCACCAAATTTAGAATGCAGCAACGACAAACTACGAAACTGTATGTTTTCTGTACATCCGGGCATTGTTGTGTCGCTGGCTTCACACCCTGTACTCCGTCGTCGTTGCTTGTATTTGGCCCACGGAGATGCCGTTAGGCTTTACATATTTCCCCGTGTTTCGTTCTATTGAATACTTGCTTAATTTCCAAGATCAGGCATGAGGCCTGATATGACTCCAGCTGCCTGATGTGATGCAATACGGTAGGCACATGCAACTCTGATTGCCTTCAGTCGGACTATTAATTTCGCTTTTCTGCGTATTTTTTCTGCTTCAGCGCAGTTCCTCATATGCGTGCAGCATAAATAAGTATAGACTGACTCACTTTGGGCAAAAGGACTCGTCTATTCTGGCTTGGTCCACCAATGTTAGCCATTATTTTCGTTAGCGCCACCGTCACCCTTGATGCTTTTTCACAAGCCATCTGTCACTCCTTAATATCTCAAAATTGCTGTGTAGTAATGACGTATCCGTCAATATTATGTGTGGCGACTTCTAGTTTCTTCCTGCTCGTGATTAGTACTGCTTCTGTTTTTTGGAAAGCTAGTTGAAGCTTTGTCACCATAAGCCATCCATCCAAGATGATCTTCAGCAAATAGGGTATTGTTTTCTTTAATTGAAGAGCTCTTATTATATGAGGCCAGTAGGCTGAATTAAAGCTCGCAAGAATGCATTCTTAACATCGAATGTGACTACCGAACAGTACTCTTTGGAGCCACACATCCATTTAGTTCCTTCTATAGTTTTACTTGCGATGTCAGTAAGTTTTTTAATTGCGTCTATTGTTGACCCATGTCTGCGGGATCCATATTGGTTATCGGCCAGTCCCGGTGGCTCTTTTTCGAGATACGGCATACTCTTATTCGCTCTAGTATTTTCCCTACCGTATCTAGCATGCACAGTGGTCAGTACGAGTTTGGTTCTCGACGAGGTTTGGTTGATTTTTGTATTAGAACCAAACGTTGCATCTTCCAAATTTTTGGAAATATGCCTTCTCTAGGCGAACAGTCTTGTGAATGGGTCAGTGTTGTATTTAATCGCGATCTTTAAGGCTTTGTTAGAAATACCGTCTAACACTGATGCCTTGCTATTGGCGAACCGTTCAGCTGCTTCTACAACCTCTTTGTCAGTGACTGGTACAGGTATTGTTCCACTTTCTTGTAAGTGATATACTTGAGGTGGTTGCGCGGGTAAGAGGGGACAGATTGGAGCTTGGTCTTTTTGTCCTCGGATTTTTGTCATTACTATCCCGTAAGCGTCACCCGAAGTTCCAGTTTATTGCACAGCTCTTTCAAACAGCAGGCCTTTCATTTTTTTTATAGTTTTTTTAATGTCGATTCACTTTTTCATAAAGCACTCCTGTAGCACTGCGTCGTCGATTGTCGCCTTCTTTGGCACAGCCGCCTCGCTTTGTGACATTCGCTTCGTAGAACTTCAAATTTGTCACTAATTCACTAATTTTTATTATCTTAGAACTAATATATTTTAAGGTTTTATGAACAGCGAAACATTAAAATTTATTTAAAGGCTTATTTGTTTCAATTGTATTTACCACAATGAATTTAGGGCTCTTTGCTAAGGCAGAAAATAATTCTTTCTTCGATGACTGCCCCATTTTTTTCTTTCTATTTTGTTGTGGGCGAACGTATTATTTTCTAGAATGGTCCTCTAAGGGGACATATTTGAACTCAATAAAAAATTTGAGGAATTATAGTCCGATGAGGAATGAGATAAACTATTATGGTTTAACTAAATGTGCAGACAATATAACTGAGAACACAACTGTTTCCGTCGAGTGTCAGTCGATGACTGGAACTAGAAATAATCCAAAAGGAAAAAATATATCAAATTGGGTTTTCCCATATTTTGGTTGATGTTTTTCTTATATACTCGTATTCCATATTATTAATGAAGATATCAAAATGAAACTTTGTGTACGTGTTTCTCGGCTAAGGAGAGAGTATAAGATCGTAGATGGGCGTAATTGGACCACCCACAAAGCGCCCTCAAATTAAAGCTTTTAAAGTGCCATAACTTAGCGCAAAATTAAAATATTTAGCGTAGGCCATGACAAGTGCAAGATTTTTGCACTAAAATTTTTGAAAAGAACGTGGACCCGCTCTCTAAAAAGTTCAATACACATTCTCCCAGACAGATTAAACTATCATAAATAAATTCGCTCAAGACAAAATCCTAAGCACCCCAACCGACGTTGTACAAATGGATGAAAATAGACGATAACCCCGTCTACTCCTCATATAACTGCACTATATATCAATATCTACGGTACACCAGAAACATTGATACACCAGAGAAATTACATTTTACACTCGACATGGTGTGTAAAGCCGTTTTAGCAGCCGGTGTCAAAATAATGGAAATAATGTGGTGGGCGTGGCACCGCCCCTACTTGGGTGAAATGCATATCCCAGGACCTACTAAACCGATACTGAACAAATTGTTTGTTACCTTGACATTCTTACGTTCTAGTACAAAAAATGGGCGAAAACTGAGTACAACTACGCTTACTTCCAATGTAAAAATTTTAAATTTCGAATGATTTATTCATTTTTCAAAATGAAAATTAAACATTAATAAATATATAGCGTTAATCGTTGCACCAAGATGCCTTTAATATATGCGGAAAATATGTACAACAGCGCCAAAAACTAACTTTTAACCAAAATATCATTAAAGTGTGAGATATATACTTGAAATTAAGACAAACTATTTTCCTGATAATAGTATGTCGGTGTGTTAAAAATGGATTGAATCGGATCAATAATTCCTTTTGCACCCATATTCCTAATCCGAAGAGTTTCGAACTTCCAGGTGACTTTATACCGCATTTGTGCCAAAAATGTAAGAATTAGGGTGAAATCTTTCCTTTGACCTCACATAACTAACAAACCTTATGCATCTAAAGATATTTCCCCGAACTAAGTTCTTCCTTACTTATTTCTTCATTCTGCTCTCTAATAGCTAATTATCTAGTGATAAATTTTTTAACTTATTGAAAAATGAAGTATTTGTATTTAAATGCTTCATAACTGCAGTAATTTGAAAAGTAATGAGTTAAGCCTCGACCCACTCACCCGGAAAAACTGGCGCACCCTAGCTAGACACAACACCAACACACCACACCACCAATACACCACACATGGGGATACATTGGATTTCACCACAGCAAATGTCAAAAGGATTGGATCACCGCTATTATTTTGATCTCATTCGCTTCTACTCTTTCCGATCACGATCTACGAGCGATACACAACAGCGGACGTTTTTTGGCTATTTTCGGCGCACAGCAGATTTTCTCGCTTTTTTTTCTCCAACAATCTTGCCTCATCAGTTGCTCTTCGACGCGCAGCAGCTCCTCCAACCTAATTTCGATATTTTTTTTATATATACTTGGTGCAGCCGCCATTGGTATCCGACCAAGGAGCCCAACAATTCACGATTTTCCATACATTTACTGTCACTCCACTGGTATCCGACCAGGGAGATTGTTTTCTTTAACATTATATTTAAAATATTGTAAACGCATTTGTAAAGCTTGTGAATAACTTACCGAATTAAAGGGCAATCATTTGGCCATAACAAAAAAAAAGGATTTTATTCCGGAGTGGGTGCTAAGGTGTAAGTGCTAAAGAAATTATCTTATACGAAAGTAAGTGATAAAATAAACAATTTCCAAATGTTATAATTTTATTTTAACAGCTCAACGAACGCAGAGCTTAAATTATTAATTGGTGTTTATATACTAAACTAAACTAGTTGGAAGCTCATACTTTAATTTCAAATCTGTATTACAAAATTTTAGCACATAGAACCATTTTCCGTTAAACTAGGGTAGAAAAGTTTCAACGGCCAATTTAACCTTCATTACACAACAGCATTGAATAATAACAGCAAATAGAATCACAAAAGGTGAACATAGGATTGACTTTCGCACACAACTTTCACTCACACACTTAAAGTTTGAAAATGACCTCAAGCACACATTACTAATGAAGATGCGTACAGACATTTACACAACAAGGGGGAGAATTCGCTTGAATAAGGATATAAAAGCATAAGCTCAAATAAGTACTATTCTTTTATTCAAAAGTAGAATATTATACACCTATTTAAAATGATATCAAAATATTAGGGTGGTTGAAATTTATCAACTCCACAACCTTATGTTAAACAAGTAAGTAAGGCTAAGTTTGGGTGTAATCAAACGTTTCATATTTTTGTAAAATAAGTCAAATATATTTATTTAAATACAGTACAGTACATTTAATATTGTATATTCACTAATTTTGCTAAGGAATCTTACATATTAATCGTCGAAGTATTAACACTATTTTATCCATTTTAGGCATCACAGCCCAACTTGATTGTTAGGAAAAAATACTCACAGAATTTCAACTATTTACTCAATTATATCCATTTTTGGCAGAATATTAAAAAAGGTGCTGCCTGAATTCATTGAATATATCTCAGATAATACCGATACATCTTGTAGCCACCACTTTTGCATAGTTTTGTTACCATTAATTGCTGAATTTTATCAGAATAGAACTTGCAATTTTCCATTTCCCTATTTTCTCACTGTGGCGTTACCACGCTCTTTCTGCAATCAATTCTTACGAAGCTCTTCCGTACCTTTACCGAAAAATTTACTGCTGTTGGCTTTCCTTAAATCGTAATCGACCTTTAAATCAATTTCAACATAACCGTTATGTGGGCGTGGACGTATTAGTCATCTGAACACTGTATGAGGAGGTGCCCTCAGCGAGTGTGACTGATATAGCTGCTTGGCTGTAGATGTAGAAAAGTGAAGATTTATTCACATATCAAAATTACATACAATAGAATAAAAGATAAACAAAATGTCAAAACTCATGGTTGTATTGAGACTTAATAATTATCCATTATTTACCTAGACCTAGAGAGTCATAGGTGGGGTGATGAAAACTGACGATCAACGGAAACTTTAACTCTATTCTCCTTTATTTCCACTTCGAATATGTAGGTCAGCGGCTCAAAACTTTGTACGGTCCCCATATAAGGTGCTGATAGTGAACTAGAGAGTCGTAGGTGGTGTGATGAAAACTGACTTTAGACGATCAATGGAAACTTTAACTCTATTCTTTATTTCCACTTCGAATAGGTGAGCGGCTCAAAACTTTGCACGGTCCCATATAAGGTGCTGATAGTGGCGGTCACAAGACTTGAGATCGAGATGAACGAAGCTTTTTTGGTTAGTATTCCAAGCTGTATTAGCAGAACGCAGATCTCGCATGCGGCGTAGCTTTACTAAGATATCTATTTGGTTGTGATTGCTGGGTTGTTCGGTGAAAAGCTCTCGTAATAATGTTCCATATATCAATTCAGAAGGAGTAGAACCAATGTCGTTATATGTTGAACGCAGTCCAAGTAGTATAAGAAGTAAATAGGTAGTCCGCTGATGCACTTTATGACACAAAAGGGCAGACATTAATGTGCGACTCCATCGTTCTATTAGTCCATTACCTTGTGGATGACACGGCGTTGCTTTTAAATGGGTCACTCCCAAATAGTTTAGCAATTGATTGAATATGGCGCTTTCGAATTGACGATCGAGATCCGACGTAATGTCGATCGTACAGGAAATTCAGCCGGTTAGCAAGGGCTTTGCTACAACTGGAGCAGTCATGTTGGGAATCGGAATGGCATCTTGAAAAAAATCCTAATGGTTGAAGTTTGCTATCTACCATTTAAAACTGCTCCAGCTGAAAAATCGGATGCATCTATCCACAATGAAAGCTCTACATCAGGTAGTGGATAACACAGTTTGCTAGTTGGGCTTTCGCCGCCTCCAAATGGCGTTTTTTCTTCATTCCAATTTTTTCTTATTTTCCGGAATCAAGGCGAGTGGAGGGCCTTGTAAGGCGTTTGGAAGAAATCCGATAACGGTTAAATACAATACGAAAATGTTGTTTGTGCTCATCAATCGCTTTTGATGAGATGCAAACATCATCTAATTAGGAAAATGTACAATCCAAGCCTCGAAGTACTTTATTAGTTAAACGCTGGAACGTCTGCGCAGCGTTCAAAAAGTACAAACGGCGTCGTAATGGCGGTTTTACAGATATCATCGGGGTGAATCGGCACCGGATGAAACGCTTTCTGCAAATCTATTTCTGAAAACATAGCTTTATCTGATAGGATTGTTGAAAAATCTTGAAGGAATGGTATCGGGTTGCGGTCAGGAATCGTATTATCACCCAAACCCCTATAATCACCACATGGTTTCCAAGATACGTCAGTTTTGCGAACTGAATGGAATGGACTGGAATCAACAGCTATTCGAAGGACGACAAATACCGAGCTTGATCAGGAGTTCAAATTCTGCACGTGTAGCTGCGAGTTTTTTCAGTGACAAGCGTCTGGTCGTGCACATACTGATGGGCCAATAGTTGAAATATGATGAACTACTGACGTGTTCGTACGTATGCCAAGTTGTGACGGACATGTAATCTCGGAAAATTATTTTAAAATATCCGAAAAATTTTGCGAAAAATTTATAGTATATATACATTAGTTTGTCAAAAAAGTCTTGCGGTATTTTCGCTAGTTGGCGCTAACACGTGTTTGATTCATTGTCGTTTCATGAGTTATAGCGTCGCAAACATGGAGCAAAATAAAGAGAAAATAAGGAATATTTTACAGTACTGCTACGATAAAGGCAAAAATGCATCTCAAGCCGCCAATAAAATTTGTGCAGTTTACGGACCCGATACAGTTTAAATTTCCACCGCACAACGATGGTTTTAACGTTTTCGTTCTGGTGTAGAGGTGGTCGAAGATGCGCCACGCTCCGGAAGACCTGTCGTCGAAAATTACGATAAAATCGCTGAATTGGTCGAAAGAGACCGGCATAGTAGTCATCAAACCGTTATAAGCCATTTGAAGAAGCTTGGAGTCACTAAGAAGCTCGATGAATGAGTACCACACGAATTGATTCAATAAAAATACCGCTAGACTTTTTTGACAACCCATTATGTATATATTCGTTGTGTTGTTAAACACGGCGTTTTGGCAAGGGTGTTTCAGTCTACCAGACGTTGACCGTGTAGATCGACGATCAAATCATGATGACTTAAGAAATCCTCACCAAGTATTCACTGATATATAAAGATGATGGACGTGTTTTGGCTTATTTCGTCGACCTTGGTATGACGGATATGTCCGCTCCTGAACCTATTAAAAAACTCATTTAATCATCATCAGAGTGTTTGCCAGGCTCTGATATGGTATTAGCCGAGCTGGCCTATTGACGAGAACTGGATACTAGAATGAGCGAGCACAGTTGGCGACATTTAGTGGCATTCGCACCAAATTTTGCAAGACACCAACAAAAATTGCGCGTATGTTGAATTACAAGTCTTCCACGTGACGTAGATCTACTGCCCTGCCGTCCGGTGGATTGAACGTTCCCCATCAACTGTCCTACGGTTTTCGAAAAAGCAGCAATTTCGTTTCGTATATCAGTCAACTCACCTTGCGATTGCGATTCGGAGCTAACACCAAATATTTGTCCACCGTCCTTCAGTGATAAACATTATGTGAATTGGGATTCTAGTGGCGATGAAAGTTGCACAAATCGCTAGGCCTTCGGTCACCCAGTGGAAGCTCTTTCAATACATGTTTAAAACGCATCTCTATTAATTTTGCCAGAGGTACGCTTGCAGTTATTATCTTGAATTTGGCTGCATCAGAGTAAACACGTGAGGCTTCAAACCAAAACTCCAGTGAATAAAAGTAAGCCTCAATATTATCCTCAGACATCGCCGGCAGTGGAATTCGTGGTGGAGTATTTTTCGGTGGAAGTTCTTCCAATTAGCTATTAGTATCCGCCGATGATCTCGCTTTGATCATTTTCTCAATTTCAACGTACTAAAGAATTATCTTTTTCGTATGGGGTCACCAATCTAGTTATGTGCTAGTAGGCACGTGCTACTTGCTTAGCAGTTGATGTAGAAAAGGGACTATTTATTGACATATCAAATTACGTACAATAGAATAAAGCCTAAACAAAATATCAAAACGCATGGTTGTATTGAGACTT
>JBAWJQ010006585.1:0-16145 GCA_037783105.1 Bactrocera zonata | reverse complement strand
AACGGCAGTGCATTAAGAAAAATTCCGTGATCGTATATTAAGTATAAACTCGATTTTCTTGTTAATACCCATTTAGCAATCGATATCGAAATGCTTCAAGTCATTTCTTTTACATATTCAAGTTAATAAACTTTCTTTAACTTATTAAAGCTAACATAAAGCCATGGCGGCATAACGGCAGTGCATTTAGAAGATTTCCTTAATCTTATATTTAGGTGTAAAGTCGATTTTCTTCTATATACACATTTAGCAATCGATATCGAAATGTTTCAGATCATTAGTTTAACATATTTAAGTTATTTAACCTTCTTTAACGCACTCCAGCTAACATAAAGCCATGACGGCATAAGGGCAGTGCATTTAGAAGAATTCCGTAATCTTATATTTAGGTATAAAGTCAATTTTCTTGTATATAAACATTTAGCAATCGATATCGAAAAGCTTCAAATCATTAGTTTAACGTATTTAAGTTAATAAACCTTCTTTACTTTACTGAAGTTTACATTAAGCCTTAACGGTATAACGGCAGTGCATTTAGAAGAATTCCGTAATCTTATACTTAGGTATAAAGTCGATTTTGTTGTATAAACACATTTAGCAATCGATATCGAAATGCTTCAAATCATTATATTAACAAATTTAAGTTAATTAACTTTCTTTATCTTACTGAAGTCTACATTAAGCCCTTACGGTATAACGGCAGTGCATTTAGAAGAATTCCGTAAACATATATTAAGGTATAAAGTCGATTTTCTTGTATATACACATTAACAATCGATATCGAAAAGCTTCAAATCATTAGTTTAACATATTTAAGTTAATAAACCGTCTTTAACGTACTGAAGTTTACATAAAGCCATGGCGGCATAACGGCAGTGCATTTGGAAGAATTTCGTAATCTTATATTTAGGTATAAAGTCGATTTTGTTGTACATACACATTAAGCAATCGATATCAGTATGCTTCAAATCATTAGTATAATATATTTAAGTTAATTAACCTTGTTTATCTTACTGAAGTCTACATAAAGCCTTAACGGTATAACGGCAGTGCATTTGGAAGAATTCCGTAATCTTATATTTAGGTATAAAGTCGATTTTGTTGTATATACACATTTAGCAATCGATATCGAAATGCTTCAAATCATTACATTAATGTATTTAAGTTAATTAATTTTCTTTATCTTACTGAAGTTTACATTAAGCCTTAACGGTATAACTGCAGCGTATTTAGAAGAATTCCGTAACTTTATATTTAGGTATTAAGTCGATTTTCTTCTATATACACATTTAGCAATCGATATCGAAATGCTTCAAATCATTAGATTAACATATTTAAGTTAATTAACCTTCTTAACCTTACTGAAGTTTACATAAAGCTTTAACGGTATAACGGCAGTGCATTTAGAAGAATTCCGTAATCTTATACTTAGGTATAAAGTCGATTTTCTTGTATATACACATTTAGCAATCGATATCGAAATGCTTCAAATCTTTAGTTTAACATATTTAAGTTTACAAACCTTCTTTAACGAACTGAAGTTTATATAATGCCATGACGGCATAACGACAGTGCATTTAGAAGAATTCCGTAATCTTATATTTATGTATAAATCGATTTTGTTGTATAAACACATTTAGCAATCGATATCGAAATGCTTTAAATCTTTAGTTTAACATATTTAAGTTTACAAACCTTCTTTAACGAACTGAAGTTTACATAAAGCCATTACGGCATAACGGCAGTGCATTTAGAAAAATGCCGTGATCGTATATTAAGTATAAACTCGATTTTCTTGTATTTACACATTTAGCAATCGATATCGAAATGCTTCAAATCATTAGATTAACATATTTAAGTTAATTAACTTTATTTATCTTACTGAAGTCTACATAAAGCTTTAACGGTATAACGGCAGTGCATTTAGAGGAATTCCGTAATCTTATACTTAGGTATAAAGTCGATTTTCTTGTATATACACATTTAGCAATCGATATCGAAATGCTTCGAATCTTTAGTTTAACATATTTAAGTTTACAAACCTTCTTTAACGAACTGAAGTTTATATAATGCCATGACGGCATAACGACAGTGCATTTAGAAGAATTCCGTAATCTTATATTTATGTATAAATCGATTTTGTTGTATAAACATATTTAGCAATCGATATCGAAATGCTTCAAATCTTTAGTTTAACATATTTAAGTTTACAAACCTTCTTTAACGAACTGAAGTTTACATAAAGCCATTACGGCATAACGGCGGTGCATTTAGAAAAATGCCGTGATCGTATATTAAGTATAAACTCGATTTTCTTGTATTTACACATTTAGCAATCGATATCGAAATGCTTCAAATCATTTCTTTTACATATTTAAGTTCATAAACTTTCTTTAACTTATTAAAGCTAACACAAAGCCATGGCGGCATAACGGCAGTGCATTTAGAAGAATTCTGTAATCTTATATTTCGGTATAAAGTCGATCTTCTTCTATATACACATCTAGCAATCGATATCGAAATGCTTCAAATCATTTGATTAACATACTTAAATTCATAAACCTTCTTTACCTTATTGAAGTTTACATAAAGCTTTAACCGTATAACGGCAGTGCATTTGGAAGAATTCCGTAATCTTAAATATAAAGTCGTTTTTCTTGTATATACACAATAAGCAATCGATATCGAAATGCTTCAAATCATTAGTTTAACATATTTAAGTTAATAAACTTTCTTTAAAGCACTCAAGCTAACATAAAGCCGTGGCGGCATAACGGGAGTGCATTTAGAAGAATTTCGTAATCTTATATTTAGGTATAAAGTCGATTTTTTTGTATATACACATTTAGCAATCGATATCGAAATGCTTCGAATCTTTAGTTTAACATATTTAAGTTAATTAAACTTCTGTAACGAACTGAAGTTTACATAAAGCCATGGCGGCATAACGGCAGTGCATTAAGAAGAATTCCGTTATCTTATATTTATGTATAAAGTCGATTTTCTTGTATATACACATTTAGCAATCGATATCGAAATGCTTCAAATCTTTAGTTTAACATATTTAAGTTTACAAACCTTCTTTAACGAACTGAAGTTTATATAATGCCATGACGGCATAATGGCAGTGCATTTAGAAGAATTCCGTAATCTTATATTTATGTATAAATCGATTTTGTTGTATAAACACATTTAGCAATCGCTATCGAAATGCTTCAAGTCTTTAGTTTAACATATTTAAGTTTACAAACCTTCTTTAACGAACTGAAGTTTACATAAAGCCCTGACGGCATAACGGCAGTGCATTTAGAAAAATGCCGTGATCGTATATTAAGTATAAACTCGATTTTCTTGTATTTACACATTTAGCAATCGATATCGAAATGCTTCAAATCATTTCTTTTACATATTCAAGTTAGTAAATTTTCTTTAACTTATTAAAGCTAACACGAAGCCATGGCGGCATAACGGCAGCGCATTTAGAAGAATTCCGTAATCTTATATTTCGGTATAAAGTAGATTTTCTTCTATATACATATTTAGCAATCGATATCGAAATGCTTCAAATCATTAGATTAACATACTTAAATTCATAAACCTTCTTTACCTTATTGAAGTTTACATAAAGCTTTAACGGTATAACGGCAGTGCGTTTGGAAGAATTCCGTAATCTTAAATATAAAGTCGATTTTCTTGTATATACACATTAAGCAATCGATATCGACATGCTTCAAATCATTAGTTTAACATATTTAAGTTAATAAACTTTCTTTAAAGCACTCAAGCTAACATAAAGCCGTGGCGGCATAACGGCAGTGCATTTAGAAGAATTTCGTAATCTTATATTCAGGTATAAAGTCGATTTTTTTGTATATACACATTTAGCAATCGATATCGAAATGCTTCAAATCTTTAGTTTAACATATTTAAGTTAATAAACCTTCTTTAACGAACTGAAGTTTACATAAAGCCATGGCGGCATAACGGCAGTGCATTTAGAAGAATTCCGTAATCTTATATTTATGTATAAAGTCGATTTTCTTGTATATACACATTTAGCAATCGATATCGAAATGCTTCAAACAATTAGTTTAACATATTTAAGTTAGTAAACCTTCTTTAACGAACTGAAGTTTACATAAAGCCATGGCGGCATATTGGCAGTGCATATAGAAGATTTCCGTAATCTTTTATTTAGGTATAAAGTCGATTTTTTTGTATATACAGATTAAGCAATCGATATCGAAATGCTTCAAATCATTAGATTAACATACTTAAATTCATAAACCTTCTTTACCTTATTGAAGTTTACATAAAGCTTTAACGGTATAACGGCAGTGCATTTGGAAGAATTCCGTAATCTTATATTTATGTATAAAGTCGATTTTCTTGTATATACACATTTAGCAATCGATATCGAAATGCTTCAAACAATTAGTTTAACATATTTAAGTTAGTAAACCTTCTTTAACGAACTGAAGTTTATATAATGCCATGACGGCATAACGGCAGTGCATTTAGAAGAACTCCGTAATCTTATATTTATGTATAAAGTCGATTTTGTTGTATATAAATTACAAATAACCGTCTTGTTTTTTGTTATTATTGCTTTATTGATCAGACCATCCTGTCTGATGAGTTCTCTGTTTAAAACTAATTTTACATTCTAAATGTCTTAAACCTGCACCTGTCTCAGTTGTTTTGGAGTTATTGCAGCGGATACGACGCCGACGCTTGCGTTGGCAGTTTGCCGCTACCGCTGTGCCTTACCTGTCAGCGTGAGAATGTGAATTCGCTGACTCAGGCCACGCGCGGACTTTGTTGTTGACAAAGTGCTGCTTATGTTGACTGCTAGCTGCCAGCGTGAGAATGTGGATTCGCTGACTCAGGCCACGCGCGGCCTTTATTGTTGACAAAGGGCAGCTTATGTTAACTCCTCCCCTTCTAAATGAAGGCCGTCCACGGACTTCTTAAGATTGTTTATGACGTTTTGAAGATTCTGGGATTTGAGTCTTCTTTTTCGCTCTCGGTATAGTTTAATTAGACCGTAACAGGTAATTAGTATGACAATGCTAGTGAGACCTGATATCGTTGGTCCCATCATAGTCCTCCCTTCGATTTTCCCGATAAAACGCAGGTTTTCCATACTCATCTTGTGAAGGTATGGAAGACTCAAAATCTCTTGATGACTGGTGATATTGAGGAGCGCCGTCGTTGCTGATCCTGGTAATTTTTTAAACATGCCGTTAACGTTTTTGAAGTAGGATCCATTAATTCGAATTTCATTTTCGAAGGAAAGTAAATAAGTTCCCTTTATGGTTTTCTCGGTGTCTGCGGTAGTCTTGACTAAAGCGGTATTATCGTTAATGATGATTATGCCGACCACCATAATTGGTTCAAGGTGGCTAGGGCGAGTGCTGCAGTGGGCAACATTACCAGAATGAAGCTGCTGCGCGCACGTTGGATGCTGTAATTTTTTGCAAAACGTTGATGTGAGCGTTGCGCTGCAATTGCCAATCGCCAAAATTTGATTATGACAATCGGCAACATTGTTGTCATTCCCAAGGTGCAGGATTGTTCCGTTGTGTTGGACAGGAAAAATAATAATTTTCTTATAGACTAGTACTGGCTTAGGATATTTGATAACAAAATGTAGAAGATTACTGTCTAATAGAACCTTAATATATGATACCTCCATTAAATCAGTGATAGTTGTGTTTGTAGAGTGCATTTCAATAATGTTTTTTATATCATTTGAGTTTAACAACATGGGATTTATTATCCCTATCTTTGCAAGGGTAGTAGTTGAAATTAAAGTTTCAATTTCATTTATAATGATCCTATTTCTTGCAAGCGACATTTCATACAAGTGACCAGTGTCGATCTGTCCAGCTTTTGAGTTTTTAATGATGTGGTTAACCGTTTCCGTCAGTTCATTTATCTTTTCTTGTATCCTTGTGTTTATTTCTACCTGATGTCGCTCTGAGTCTACGAGTTCCTGTTGTCGGAACTTTAAGTTTTCGAAATCGTCAAAGTCAGGCGTACCTGCGATAACCTTTAGGGCAGTACCCAAAACGTTAATGCTCCTAGCCTGCCTGTGATGGATGTCCAGTGTTGTCAGAAGCACCTTTATATGTGCAATGTCTGCGTCGAGTAACATTCTCATATGGGATAGAGGGAATTGTGTTGTTAAGCCTTTGGTTTCCTCAACTATTCCCTTGTATACTGTAAGATTAGTTGTATGCCTTAGATAGCCAAATTCCTCCCAAATCGTCGCGTCACCATCCTGAATCGGTATGTAGTCGGAAGTCGAATAGTCGGTCAATTTTGCCGTCGTCGTTTGAATAAGAAGTATCGCAATCAGTATCCTGAAAGATAGTGTGAAGGAAGCTTAAATAATGTACCCTATGCTATTTAAAGAATTCTAGAATATGCTAAGAATTTTCCCTTACTTTAGGTTGTCCTTGTGGACCACCCTCCCTTTTATGAGAACCGTGGTTCCCAAGTCTGCTTCAACTTCCTCCTCAACATATAAAGGAGTTAATTTATTTCCGAGTCGTCTGTTAGTCCTTACCAATACTCTTTCCCCCACGTCGAATACTCTATTCCGTCTGGAGGGGTTATTCCTATCCATTTGTACTTGTTGAGCCTTCATTATTTTCATGGTTATCTCATTCCTCAGTTCGGGTTGGTTGGCGTGAAGTATTTCGATTGGCTTCATATTGGTCACCGAGTGAATCGTTCGATTGTATTTAGTTGTTGCCATTAATATGAGGTCTGTCGTCTCGTTAATTTTTCTGTCCATTTTCAAACATCTGGCTATCTCCAAAAGTGTACTATGGAGGCGTTCAACCTGCCCGTTCGAGGTGCTATGAAGGGGTGGTGCGTTTACGATGTCCACACCAAAACTATTCCTCAACAATGTGGTTATCGTTTCAGAATTTAGAGAAGCTTCATTATCACAATAAATTGTTTTTGTGTTTGGAAATATATTCATTAACTGAATGATTGGGACCTTTACATCCACAATTGTTCGAGAAGGTATAGGCTGCACCACCGCAAATTTTGAGAATTTGTCCAGACAGGTAAGAAAGTACTTTTTATCTGTCGAAAAGATATCAATGTGCAACATTTCCCCGGTATAGGAGGGGATTGGAGTTACACCATGTTCCTGCTTACGTGGGTGTCTGTCGTATTTGGCCTTACCACAGATTCTACAATTCGCGACAACTTCATTCGCCAAATTTGTCATCTTTGGGAAATAGTAATCGCAGAGGATTTGTTTAATATTCTCCTGGGCTGCTCTGTGAGCTCGATTGTGCTCAGCAACAACAATCTCTCTCTGTTCGTTTTTGTTGACAATATCAGACACCATGTTTTTGCAGTGCCAAAACTTTGTTGACGGAAAACTCCTTACTAATTCATCTTGTATGCTGGCCAATGTTGGTAGATCGCAATGTATGGCATTTACCACATTTGGGTTTACAGCTATTTTTACCTCTTCAATAAGGTGCTTTCTATTTGTAAATTGAATTATATGACGAGTTTTATTGCCAAAGTATATGAAATTGCGTCTTAAAGTCATGTCTGCTTCTTCTAAAACGATTTGGTTTCGGAAGCAATTTAATGGTTTCTCAGTTCCTTCTATCGTATAGGATAGTGACATTTCGGTGTGGACTGTAGCCAAATCTGATTGGGCATCCTCCTCTAGAGCGTGGATGTTCTGTCGTGATAGCGCGTCAGCAACATGATTTTCCTTGCCCGGTTTGTAAAAAATTTTAGCGTTGTGTTCATCGATAAACGCTTTCCAGCGTTTAATTTTGGCATTTGGGTTTCGGTCTGAAACCGCAAACGTAAGTGGCTGATGGTCTGTAAAAATGTTTAAATTCTTAACGCCATAGAGATAGATTCTAAGGCTTTTTAGGGCCCAGACTATGGCAAGTAACTCGCGTTCGTTAGTTGCAAAGTTTTTCTCACGAACTTTCAAAGTCCTTGAAATAAAGGTGATTGGCCTATTGTCTTGTGACAGTACTGCCCCTATACCCAAAGATGAAGCGTCTGTCGTTAGATCAAATGGCTTCCTGAAGTCTGGGTAGAGTAACATAACATCCTCCGATGTAAGGACTTCAATCAATTTGTTAAAAGCAAGTGATTGATTTTCGTCTAATTCCACTTTAATCTTTTTCGATTGTGTGGCGCTAACCTTGCCGTTTTCTCCTTTCAAAATATCTGTTAAAGGCTTTGCTATTGCCGCAAAGTCCTTAATAAAGCAGCGATAGTAGCTCGCTAAACCTAGAAAGGATCTGACATTGAAAAGAGTGGCGGGCTTCTCGTAGTTATGTATAGCATCTACTTTGCTGCGACTCGTTTTAATGCCTCCCCTAGACACAACAAAGCCTAAGTATTCAACGCTTTCCTTAAAAAATTGTGATTTCTCGCGCGAAATTCTCATATTAGCTTCATGTAACCTCTTTAACACCCACTCGATATGCTCGACATGTTTTTCTTCGGTTTCTGAAAAGATAATAACGTCATCGACGTAAACGTAACAGGACTTTCCTATTTGTTCTCTCAGTACGTCGTCGATAGCCCTTTGAAAAATGCTGGGCGCATTCCAATAGGAAGCCTGCAGAATTCGTATTTTCCGTTGCCTACCGAGAAAGCGGTCTTTTCCCTATCGGATTCTGCGAGAGTTATTTGGTGGAAGCCCGACTTCAGGTCGAGTGTTGTGAAATACTTGGCCTTTCCTAGATTTGATAGTATTACGGTTACATTGGGGATGGGATATTTGTCATCGATGGTTTTTTCGTTTAATTTTCTGAAGTCTATTACAAGACGTTTCTTCACATTGCCTTGTGCGTCCATTCCTTTTTTATCTACAACCCATATTGGGTTGTTGTATGGTGACCTAGACGGTCGGATAATACCATTTCTTAGTAAATCGCTAATTTCAGTATTCACGAATTCCGCTACACCCATTGGATAAGGGTATAGCTTAGAATACACCGGGTCGTCACTTTCGGTGCGAATAGTGGCGACAATATTTGTGTTAAATGGTAGGGCCTCATTAGGATCAGAAAAAACGCGTAATAAATTCTTCACCATTTTCTGAAATTTGCCCTTTACAACCTCGGGGACTTTTATGTCCTCTACTCGTGTGAAATTCACATTTGCACACTTTAAAAACTTTATTTCTTCTGAGCCATTATTAGTTATTATTCTTTTTGATTTTAGATCTATTGTTGCGTTTGTTTGCGTTAGCAAATCCAGACCTACTATTCCGTCGAACGTTGAAAGAGACGGGAGAATAAAGAAGGTACTGTTTGTGTCGAAAAGGCTTACCGTGCATTTTTCTTTAATGTGAGTAAAGCCATGGATTGACTTTACTAAGAAAGAATTTTCGACAGGTTCTATGTGCTTAAGCACTATTAGAGGCTTTATATAGTTCTTTGATGCCCCCGTATCAATCAATAATTTTAGTTTTCTCCTTGCAACTGTTCTTTCAATGAACGGTAGCAAGGAGTCCTGTCTAAAAAATTTAACTGGTTAGGTTCAGTAAGGTCGTCTTCGATTGATGAGGCCTCTGAGTTTGCTACCTCATGATACGTCGTATCTTCTTGATTAGAAGTAGAATTTACGTTTGGCAGGTAGTTAACCCGTTGTTGTTTTGGTCCTGTAAATTTTGCAGAATCATTACTTGGTCTCTTCACTGTCTGTCCGTATTTTTGATTTTGATTATTAGGATATCGAGATGAGTATCCACTATTTTTCTGTTGTGCTGAAGGTTCTCTGAAGCGTTGCGAGGTATCAACGTCCATTGGCTGTACTGGCTCTAGTTTCGGCGGAGTCCTGCTGTTGAAGTCCCGCCTTCTGTTAAAATGGGGATTTTTCGCAAGATACGTGTCATTCGTCTGATATCTACTACTTGTACCTTTTTGCCTAGATTGCTCTATATTTAGCCTTTGGGATTTGTCTTCCAGGCTCCTGGCATATGTGCTTGCGAACTGGTATCGCTCATGGTTAGATTCCACCTCCTGTGCTAACGCTAGAGCCGAAGGTAGATCTTTAGGCCGGGCTGAGAATAACACATCACTAAGGGGTTTCTTAGTCCCTGAAATAAATACGCGTAATGCATCCATTCTGTATTTTTCGTTCAGTGATGCAGCAATTGATTTTTCGTAAGTCATTATCGTTTTGTTAGTTAAAAGGGTTAACTTTTTCTCTACCTCGTCGTAATATTGTAGTAGTGACAAACTTCCTTGGCGGAGAGTTGACATCTCCTGTTCGATCAAGTAAATTGGTCGTTTGTCGGAATAACTAAAATCGAGTCGATTAATTATGGCCTTAAAATTTAGAACGGTATTAAATGAGGCCAGAACCATGTCGGCCGGGCCTTTAACTTTATTCCTAATAATGGCAAGAGCCTGATAATGTTTGCTGCTACCCTCATAGCCCTCAAAAACTTTGTAGGCGGTGTGTGCCGCCTGCCGCCTGCCGCCACGATACATAATTCTCCTGCTTACCGTCGAAGTCCGGTAAGGACTTTACAATATCGAGTGGCTCCTCACATCTAATCCCGGGTACAATTTCTGTTTCCCTATATGTTTCTATGTTTGGTGTGTCGATTTTAACGTCATTTAGTCGTTGATTAATAATTGCAAGCTTTTGTTCAAAATTTTCTCTTTGAGTGGCAAGTGCACTACAAACTGCACTTTCCACTAATGCCCTTAATTGATCTGGCTCCAGCGCCATTTCTTGTCTTTTGTCTGCCACTCTATATTCTGTCCACCAATTTTCAGTATTATCCCTATTGTTGCACTGTTTTTTACTAATTTGTATTCCGTTAAGTCTCTCAAATATTTTGTCCAGGTCCTTATCACTCATGAGCTTGAAGTAAAACCGATACCAATAAGCTGGCCTGCGCAAAATTTATTTCTCAAAAACTCGTGCAAAGATTTACAGTTATATTTAACATAAGTTTTCTTTTTTATCTACTTTTTTCTTAGAGCAATTCAACATACTATATTTTTTGCACAGTTATATTTAACACAAGTTTTCTTTTTTATCTACTTTTTTTATTAGAACAATTCAACATACTATATTTTTGCACTCTACTTACATATTTTTGAATCTTAATTCTATTGTTCAATTTTTGTAGAAATTTTCGATCCCCTTTGGTCCGTGATTCCTTTTTTTTTGTGACGTCTCCTCCTTGATGGTCCGTACAATTATTCCCGAATAGTTTTTTTCCTATTTTTGAACTTTAATTTTTGTTCCCGAATGGTTTTTAGTATTTTTTAACGAACTTTAATTTCTTTTATTCCCATATAGTTGGGCGCCAATTACAAATAACCGTCTTGTTTTTTGTTATTATTGCTTTATTGATCAGACCATCCTGTCTGATGAGTTCTCTGTTTAAAACTAAACTTACATTCTAAATGTCTTAAACCTGCACCTGTCTCAGTTGTTGTGGAGTTATTGCAGCGGATACGACGCCGACGCTTGCGTTGGCAGTTTGCCGCTACCGCTGTGCCTTACCTGTCAGCGTAAGAATGTGAATTCGCTGACTCAGGCCACGCGCGGACTTTGTTGTTGACAAAGTGCTGCTTATGTTGACTGCTAGCTGCCAGCGTGAGAATGTGGATTCGCTGACTCAGGCCACGCGCGGACTTTATTGTTGACAAAGGGCAGCTTATGTTAACTTATATACATTTAGCAATCGATATCGAAATGCTTCAAATCTTTAGTTTAACATATTTAAGTTTACAAACCTTCTTTAACGAACTGAAGTTTACGTAAAGTCATGACGGCATAACGGCAGTGCACTTAGAAGAATTCCGTAATCCTATATTTAGGGACAAAGTCGATTTTCTTTTATATACACATTTAGCAATCGAAATCGAAATGCCTCAAATCATTAGATTAACAAATTTAAATTAATTAACTTTCTTTATCTTACTGAAGTCTACATTAAGCCTTAACGGTATACCGGCAGTGCATTTAGAAGAATTCCGTAATCTTACACTTAGGTATAAAGTCGATTTTGTTGTATATACACATTTTGCAATCGACATCGAAGTGCTTTAAATCTTTAGTTTAACGTATTAAAGTTTACAAACCTTCTTTAGCGAACTGAAGTTTACATAAAGCCATGACGGCATAACGGCAGTGCATTTAGAAGAATTTCGTAATCTTATATTTAGGGACAAAGTCGATTTTCTTTTATATACACATTTAGAACACGATTTCGAAGTGCTTCAAATCATTAGATTAACAAATTTAAGTTTATTAACTTTCTTTATCTTACTGAAGTCTACATTAAGCCTTAACGGTATAACGGCAGTGCATTTAGAAGTATTCCGTAAACTTATATTTAGGTATAAAGTCGATTTTCTTCTATATACACATTTAGCAATCGATACCGAAATGCTTCAAATCATTAGATTAACATATTTAAGTTAATTAACTTTCTTTATCTTACTGAAGTCTACATTAAGCCTTAACGGTATAACGGCAGTGCAATAAGAAGAATTCCGTAATCTTATATTTAGGTATAAAGTCGATTTTCTTGAATAAACACATTTAGCAATCGATATCGAAATGCTTCAAATCATTAGTTTAACATATTTAAGTTAATTAACCTTCTTTACCTTACTGAAGTTTACATAAAGCCTTAACGGTATAACGGCAGTGCATTTGGAAGAATTCCGTTATCTTATATATAAAGTCGATTTTCTTGTATATACACATTAAGCAATCGATATAGAAATGCTTCAAATCATTAGTTTAAAATATTTAAGTTAATAAACCTTCTTTAACGCACTCAAGCTAACATAAAGCTACGGCGGCATAACGGCAGTGCATTTAGAAGAATTCCGTTATTTTATATTTAGGTATAAAGTCGATTTTCTTGTATATACCCATTTAGCAATCGATATCGAAATGCTTCAAATCGTTAGTTTAACATATTTGTGTTAATAAACCCTCTTTACCGAACTGAAGTCTACATAAAGCCTAAACGGTATAAATGGAAGAATTCCGGTATCTTATATTTAGTTATAAATTCGATTTTCTTGTATATACACATTTAGCAATCGATATCGAAATGCTTCAAATCACTAGTTTAACATATTTAAGTTAATTAACCTTCTTTACCTTACTGAAGTTTACATAAAGCATTAACGGTATAACGGCAGATCATTTGGAAGAATTCCGTAATCTTATATTTAGGTATAAAGTCGATTTTGTTGTATATACACATTTAGCAATCGATATCGAAATGCTTCAAATCTTTAGTTTAACATATTTAAGTTAGCTAACTTTCTTCAACGAACTGAAGTTTACATAAAGCCATGACGGCATAACAGCAGTGCATTTAGAAAAATTCCGTGATCGTATATTAATTATAAACTCGATTTTCTTGTATTTACACATTTAGCAATCGATATCGAAATGCTTCAAATCATTTCTTTTACATATTCAAGTTAATAAACTTTCTTTAACTTATTAAAGCTAATATAAAGCCATGGCGGCATAACGGCAGTGCATTTAGAAGAATTCCGTAATCTTATATTTCGGTATAAAGTCGATTTTCTTCTATATACACATTTAGCAATCGATATCGAAATGCTTCAAATCATTAAATTAACATACTTAAGTTAACTAACCTTCTTTATCTCACTGAAGTCTACATAAAGCCTTAACGGTATAACGGCAGTGCATTTGGAAGAATACCGTAATCTTAAATATGAAATCGATTTTCTTGTATATACACATTAAGCAATCGATATCGAAATGCTTCAAATCATTAGTTTAACATATTTGAGTTAATAAACTTTCTTTAAAGCATTCAAGCTAACATAAAGCCGTGGCGGCATAATGGCAGTACATTTAGAAGAATTTCCTTATCTTATATTTAGGTATAAATTCGATTTTCTTGTATATACACATTTAGCAATCGATATCGAAAAGCTTCAAATCATTAGTTTAACTTATTTAAGTTAATAAACCTTCTTTAACGAACTGAAGTTTACATAAAGCCATGGCGGCATAACGGCAGTGCATTTAGAAGAATTCCGTAATCTTATAATAATGTATAAAGTCGATTTTCTTGTATATACACATTTAGCAATCGATATCAAAATGCTTCAAATCATAGGTATAACATATTTAAGTTAATTAGCCTTCTTTAACGCACTCAAGCTAACATAAAGCCATGACGGCATAAAGGCAGTGCATTTGGAAGAATTCCTTAATCTTATATTTAGATATAAAGTCGATTTTCTTGTATATACACATTTAGCAATCGATATCGAAAAGCTTCAAATCATTTGTTTAACATATTTAAGTTAATTAACCTACTTTAACGTACTGAAGGTGACATAAAGCCAATGCGGGATAACGGCAGTTCATTTAGAAGTATTCCGTAATCTTATATTTAGGTATAAAGTCGATTTTGTTGTATATACACATTTAGCAATCGATATCGAAATGCTTCAAAACATTACATTAACGTATTTAAGTTAATTAACTTTCTTTATCTTACTGAAGTTTACATAAAGCCTTAACGGTATAACGGCAGTGCATTTAGAAGAATTCCGTAACCTTATATTTAGGTATAAAGTCGATTTTCTTCTTTATACACATTTAGCAATCGTTATCGAAAAGCTTCAAATCATTAGATTAACATATTTAAGTTAATTAACCTTCTTTACCTTACTGAAGTTTACATAAAGCTTTAACGGTATAATGGCAGTGCATTTGGAAGAATTCCATAATCTTATATTTAGGTATAAAGTCGATTTTGTTGTATATACACATTTAGCAATCGATATCGAAATGTCTCAAAACATTACATTAACGTATTTAAGTTAATTAACTTTCTTTATCTTACTGAAGTTTACATAAAGCCTTAACGGTATAACGGCAGTGCATTTAGAAGAATTCCGTAACCTTATATTTAGGTATAAAGTCGATTTTCTTCTATATACACATTTAGCAATCGTTATCGAAATGCTTCAAATCATTAGATTAACATATTTAAGTTAATTAACCTTCTTTACCTTACTGAAGTTTACATAAAGCTTTAACGGTATAACGGCAGTGCATTTGGAAGAATTCCATAATCTTATATATAGGTATAAAGTCGATTTTCTTGAATAAACACATTTAGCAATCGATATCGAAATGCTTCAAATCATTAGTTTAACATATTTGTTCAAATTACTTGAACAATAGTATACAGTCCACTATGTATCAATTGACTGCATACAAAAATGCAGCAAATATAAGAAAAATATGTAATAAGAATACAATACAGAAAAACAACCCTTATGGTGGTTATTGTATTCTTCAGTATAAATCTCAAGTGCCTTAGTCACAAACACACACACACATATACATACTTACATAAACTAACAAATAGAAATGCAATAGATGCACACTAGCAAATGCAAACCAATGCATTTGCTGATAAACTATACATCTATTTTTAGATAAGACCAACGCACTTATTATGTGTTATGCGTTGGTCTGATAATTAATTTAAGAACATAGGCTAAGAATTTTTGTATAAAAGGAGCTGTTCAATAAAAGTAAAATCAGATTTGAAAGACAATCTCAGCTTAAAAGACTTCTTTAATTTATATTTTTTACTTCCCCCCACCAGTGGTAAGGGGTAAAAGAAAATAAAAGGAGAGAATTAAAATAAAGAGCAGTGCCTATCACTTATTACCCCCCACCCGAGGTAAGGAATAAGTGACGCAGAGCTGCAATATCTTTACTTAACATTTTTTGGTCCATTCGAGCCTCAAAATTTTGAGCTCAAGCGACTATAAACTCAACAATTGAGTATATATAAAGCCTTATATTAAGAATAAGGAACAGGATACGTAAGCCGTAATAGCAAAAGACTATACGCAAAAATCCTCTAATTGCGATTCAAAGGGATACTCAACTGCTGTGAGTCGAGGCACAGCAAGGTCAACTAGGCGACCAATCAATAACCTCCAACGATCCCTTTGAAGAAGAAAAACGCAATAGCACAACAAAAAAAGAAGAAGCTGTCAACATGGGAATCAACAGGGGAAAGATCCTTGATAGCCAACTTGACTTAGCGGAGAAAGTCCTGCAAACGTATAATAATA
>JBAWJQ010006584.1:0-16224 GCA_037783105.1 Bactrocera zonata | reverse complement strand
GTTAATTTGTTTGCATTTCCAATAAAAATTAAACATTTGCAGATATCCAGTTTGTGGACGCCTTTGTGTAACCTACAGACATGTGACAGTTTAGTTTTACCCATAAAACTATTTACCGCAAATACTTTTAAATATATTAAGTAAATGTAGAAAAATATATTTTTATTTCACTTTTATTTACTACAATTATAACCTGCTGTTTGTGCGCAACAGCTGATTTAACAAAAACAATAAAAGCTTTCCGCTAAAAGCTTTAACATTCAAGATGATTTTACAAAGCACACAACCCTGTCCAAAATATTTTTTTAAATTCATTCCCTTTGCAATTGAAAATAATGAAAATTAATTACAATATGTGCAATGATCAGAAAATAGAAAAACATACATAGATATTTTTTAGAAATCCAGAAATAACTAACATATTATAAATACACATCTTAAAACAAAATATGCCTGCCATAATGCAACCTTTCCATTGTGTGCATTCCGGTGCTCATCTGCACATATGACTTTTTGTATGTAAACATAACCAAACAAATTAACTAAATTCATTTTAAGCGCCTTTTAAATTGGCAGAAGTCTTCCGAAATATAATTGAGTTTATATTTTAATAATCAACCACAATGGATCAATTATATATTGAAATTGAAATAAATACCCGTAATGATAATACAGAAATATATAGCAGTATAGAGTCTTTTATGGCTTTATATGTGTACCGGTACTTGCAATCGCCCTCAAACATTAAATTGAATTTTGTGAGGACAACCATCCGGGGGGCAAAACTTCGTTTACGTTCAGAATACCTTAGACGCGAATTAACGGAAGAGAAAATTCATTGCAAAGAAGCAACAAGTGTAGAGGCCATAAGAGACCTTAGACTGCCAATTTATGCAAAAGACGAAAATACCTTTATCGCGGGTATGTGCGCTGTTTGCAGAGAACTTGTAGCGCGGCAGGAATGCCTAGAACGACGCAAGTTATTGGGTTTTAAAGGTGCTTGTTTGCTGGCACCAGCAGAATCTTCTATTTGGACACGATTTTGTGAAGTTGATATCGTGGATGCCATGAATCGTTTATTGAGTACCTTGCAGTCGGGTGGTAGCCTAGACGAAATCCCAAAGGAAGTACCACGGTTTGAACGACACATGAACGAACCGGTACGAATGCATAATATTTACAAAACCGCACGTGAACAGGCCCAACAACAGAATTCTGGTGCTGGAACAAAGAAGAAAAACAAAGTAATACTCGATTGCAGTGTACCTAAAGAGAAGTTACCAATTGAACATCGGTTTGCTGAAGGCATTAGTTTTACCATTGCAGATATAATTTTATATACTTTCATGCGTTTAATATTTAAATATTGCAAAGATATGCTAATGCTTTTTCCATTAACCTCTACATGGCTTAGTGAGGTAATCTTAAAGATACTTGTTTGTTGATTGATATTTAATTTTTCATATTTTTTATATAGATTGACATTTTTGATCCTAGTTGTTATCGCATATTGAACGAATTGTATCTGCATGAACAACGTTATGAATCATCAACTCTACTTACTATACCAGATTGTGAACCTGCCAGCCTTTATAAGAGCGATCCGAAGCGCTATAAACCCCGAAACCGAATCTATACTGAACAAAGTGGAGTAGATGCTGCATTGACTAAATTAGAAAAGTTGCAGTTGCAGTTTAGTAGTGAATCCACAAATACATATGAGAAAAATCATATCGATTGGGAAGTAATAGAACCTGACCAAGAAAAAAATTCGGCATTACCACGCGAACGTATCATTCGTAAACGTCAGCAATTACAGAATGTAGCTAATGCAGTGGTCTCATTAGCAATACCAGGCAATAGAATCATTGATTTTTGCAGCGGAACAGGTCATTTAGGCATATTGTTAGCTTTACAATTACCAGACTGCATCATAATATTAATGGAAAACAAGGCAATATCTTTGGAGCGAGCAAAACAGCGGGCCACACAATTAGGTCTGAAAAATTGTCGCTTTTATCAGTGCAATATTGATTATTTCGAGGGACATTTTGATGTTGGTACGTCATTGCATGCTTGTGGCACCGCGACGGATATAGTACTTCAGCAGTGTCGTCGATCGCGTGCAGGATTTGTTTGCTGTCCTTGTTGTTATGGATCACTGCAACCAATGCCACACATCACATATCCGCTAAGCGAGTGCTTCCGGACAACATTGACCGAAAGAGATTATTTATATATAGCGCATACAGCTGACCAAGCCCATGAGTTGGGTACCTTGAATTGTCGTCCAGAAACCACACGTCAAGGACAGTTGTGTATGGATATAATTGATACAGATCGTAAACGCCAAGCCGAGGAAGTCGGATATGATGTAATTCTAACTCGTTTAAAGCCAGAGCAATGTACGCCTAAAAATCGTTTGTTGGTCGGACGTATTACGAAAAATAGCTGACATATAATGTATTTATATTAAGTTACTGATGACTACGACATTTTTTGTTAGATTCCTTTAAGAAGTAAATGTGTCAGTTTTTATTAGAAAATTTTTTTCCTTTTATTTCTCCAAACAAGCTCAAACATCATATCATTGAGATTATATCTATGAAAATCGGATTTTTGTGGGACACGCACTCAAATATTCATGTTTTAGCTTCACAACATTTATGCATTTCCATTATTTAAATTTTATGTTAATTTATTTTTTCTATGCCTTAATTAAGTATAGTCCACCGCGCAACGCCAGAACCAAATGAAGCACTGAGCCACCTTGCACTTTGTAATCGGCGGCGGTTTTGTCGTCATTCCTAAAACACAAAAATAAAATAATTTAATGGTATATAATATACAAAAATACTAAAACTATTAAGCCTAAGTATTACAAATTTTAGAACACAATAAAAGTTGGAGTTTATGGCGTTAAATTTTGCATAAAAGTCTTCAATCATACATACATACTTTTACTATTACTCAATATATGTTAGTAAATTAACATATATTCAACTTACATTTGCTTGCCAGAGAAAATAAGTCGCTGTTGCTGTGGTGGTATTCCTTCCTTCTCCTCTACTCGCTCCTTGATTCTATCCACTTTGTCTGTAGGCTCAATGTCGATTTCTATTTCCTTGCCGGTTAGTGTCTAATGTCAGTTCCATTTATGGACAATAATTATTAGTCAAGAAGCAATTATGATTTTTTTGATTCAAGATATTTGTAGTATTTGGCGAACATGAATTCGAAGCGATGATTCGCAAATTCTGTCGCCTACATAAAACGAAACACTTTTACTCACCTTTACTTTAATCAACATGTTGCGTACTAAAATAAGATATTTGCTTGAACCTTTCTCGAAATGATAATCAGAATGTTTTGATTTTCTAACTTTATTTCTCTATTGGCGTACACCTTTCTATTTTTGCACAAAATTTACCGCTACCGCTTTTCCAAAATTAATGTGTAAAGACAATTGGAATGACATTTGGTAGCTACAGTTGTTGCGCTATTGCGAAATGGCAAAACGTTACTAGAAGACAGGGTGGTATATATAATTCTTTTTTAGTACGTATAATATAGATTAGAATGGCGATTATTAAAAGCATACATATTTTAAGATTTTAGAAGGGATCCTGTATTTAGGCATTTATTTCTATCAAAATAAAAATTCAGTTCTTAGTACCAAGTGAACGTTGGCTAAAACAGTTTACGGTGTAAACACCATATTATTATAACCCAGTTTATAAGTATAGACAACAAGGACTAATATGTAAGCAAATTTAAAAATACAGGTACAAAAAGAGTTTGTTTGTTTATTTATTTTAAATAAAAAATTGGTATAAAATTATTTTTTGTACATTTCTCTACATAATTTAACTATTTTGAGATCAACGATCTTTGTATGTACTAAATTAATCTGTTTAGTTTATTTTGTGCTTCTACACTTTCTGAAATTAGACGAACGTCTCTGGCATATGTACGACAGCAGCCGCCGATGATTTTAGCACCCAATTTAGACCATTCAGGCACGTAGCTTGCCAGTGGTACACAATGTTCACGCCCTTGCCAACCCTTCGATACATCGTAAACTTCTCCGCTGTTCGGGTACACAACCAGTGGAATCTTCTCGGCATCAGGTGTGTTACCGTTTAAACTTTTGAACAATGGTGTAACAAACTATATATGTATGAATGAGAAAATATTAATAAATTATAAAATAAAATATATTGTCATATAAGAAATTTACCCCCGGATGCACGCAATTAACACCTATTGCCAAGCATTTACTCCGTGCGTTGCGTTCTCCTAATAGTTCCCACAACGAGCGTGCTGCATCTGCAAAATTTTCCCCATGCGCTAAAGTGTTTTCATCCTTACATTGATAAGCTATCCAATATTTAACATCTGGATAATCATCACACAACATTTCTACCAACGCTTCCGCTTCAGCCTGACAGGGGATTGTCTCGATGGCCAACGCATCAACGCCAGCTGCTAAACAAGCATCAATACGTGTACGATGCCAATCGGTAATCTCTTTCAGCGTAACATGGTCTACATAATCGCCAGTGTACTCGGAACCGTCATGCAAATGGGCACCATATGGACCGATTGAAGCCAGTATGAGGGGGAAACCTGAAAACAGAAATTAGTACAGGGTGACCATTTTTGTAAAAGTTTCCGTTTCCGAAAGTTCGAATAAAAAACTATGTGCAGTGAACGTCCGTTTCCGTTCCGTTCCGTTCTGTTCCGTTTCACACTGCACGCGCTAAATCAACAGCTTTAAAATTATAACGCGTGTGCTTTATTTTCATGTGTAGAATCAGTGAAATATTATAATGTTAATTGTGTTAACATACCATCGGGTACGTGCACTTTCGCTTCGCAACATTCCGCCAAGTATTTATCTTTAGCAATATGCGCCAAGCGCACTGTTTTCTTCATCAACTCAATGCTTTGCTCCACATCCAAGTCCAAGTAGTCTACATAACCTTCAACACTGCACTGGTAAGTGTTAGTCAGTATGATATCGGCACCATCTATAAATATGTATATGTATTTGTTGGTATATTAAACATTTATTTTTTAAATAGTCCTAATATATAAATGTACGTATAGGTATGTATGAATGTACATGTATTTGCTGGCATATTTATGCTGTTACAAAATCGCTCAACATATCAATGCTCAAAGTCATTTTAATATTATTTGTTCAATATACGTATGTACATACATTCATACATATTTACATACATGTATATACTTCATTTGACAAGAAAAAACAAAAAACATTTCCGCTTACTTTGCAAAAAATCTAAATGTGTATTGATAACAGCCGCTGGATTCGTAGCGTTGAATCTAGCGCTCCATAGCGGATCACCATCAACGGCGTTGCCAACATGCACCGTCATTTGTGTGCCAAAACCGCCGTCTTTGGTCAGTATCCGTGTTGGGCCCATGTTAAGAAAAGTTTAGCTGGAAAAAATTTCAATTTATATTAAGCTGGTATTATATATATTTTATTTATTTTTTATATTACAACTATAAAATTACGTTGTTCTGTGAAAATAACTCTGAAAAAATATAAAAAACTGCTATTTACAGTATTTCCTATCACAATTTTCACGTTAGTTTTTTTACATATTTTAAAGCAAATCTTTATTATCGCATTCAAAGCCTGCGCCAATAAATCATGTCTAAGTTTAATCCAACTTTCTCTACCCTTCTTATAGGTCTCTGTTGTAATGGCTTTTAGTGTCTTCTTTGCATTTTTTTCTGGTTTCTGCTCATTTTTGGAGCTCTATTCGCTAGATTGTTAGGCTATTTCTACGTCGCATTTTTAAACCCACGTTTTGTGGTCAAGATTTTTTTGCGATCTCTACACTATCATTGAAACGTTCCACACCCACAACATTAACCAAAATCTGTGTGCGATGCCTAAGAGATGTTTAGATTATTTGCTATCTCTCTGGAGACATAGAAAAAGGTTGAACCGACCCCTTTATTTTTTATCGATCTGGTTTGTGCAGGCGGATTAAAAGAACTAGTCCGCGTCAAATTTGATCATATTAGGTTGTCAAATATCTCCCCTCCGCCTTTTTGTCTTTTGAATTTCGCGGCTATGTATTAAGCGCTACAGAGGTCGTATCTGGCAATACTATACATCTTTAAAAGGTCTTGACATAACCTATATTTTAAACCATCTGTAGAAGGCTGGATACACAAAAAAGCTTGATGTTTGTTTGGGTGTTCTATGATGCTGATGCCGTTGCATGGCGTTTGGACCGAATCAACGCCTGCGAACTCGACCCATTTTTGAAACGGATTGTCACTGACGACGAAAAATTGATCACATACGACAATATCAAGCGAAAACGGTCGTGGTCGAAGGCCGGTAAATCATCCCAATCCCAAACATCCCATCCGGCCAAGAAGGCTTTGCTGTGTGTTCGGTGGGATTGGAAACGAATCATCCACTATGAGCTTCTCCCACATGGCCAGACGCTTAATTATAACAACTGGACCGCTTGAAGCAGGCAATCGATCAGAAGCGTCCAGAATTGGCCAACAGGAAGGATGTAGTGTTCCATCAGCACTACTCCAGACCACAGACTTCGTTGATGACTGGTCAGAAGCTACGGGAGCTCGAATGGGAGGTTTTATCGCATCCACCATATAGCCCGGGCATAGCGCCAGGTGATTACCACCTATTCCTGTCCATGGCGAATGCCCTTGTTGGTGTAAAGTTGACCTCAAAAGAGGCTTGTGAAAAGTGGCTGTCCGAGCAAAAAAGCGGAAGGGAGAAATTGACAACCTATGTATGATTTTCAAGTCCCATCAATAGCATTGACATAAAGTCTACATAAATACAAACCATATATGCAAGGTAACATGAATCTCTCAACAATCTCACCAACCACTCTCAACAGGGCACTACCAGACGTTTCATCTTTCTTGTTTGTTGAATTTTTTAATTCTGTTTGCAACTTTTCTCTTTGAATTCTTCTAATGTAGGTCACGTTTGAACAAAATTCTTCGAGACCACTGTCACTTTTTAAATAATGTATCTGTATACGACGCACCATTCTTTTTTCTGTCTTCTTCCTTTTTTTTTTTGGTAAAATGTGTGTGTGTGTGTATTGTGTTCGTATGCAAATATTGTTTATTTGAGAAAGAATGTGCATCTCTGCATCTATTTATAATTGTATATATATTTTATTGTGTGCTACGCTGAAATAATCTAGACGACAAGTGCAATGAACTTAAACCACTTTGTTGTTAGGAGCATTCACACAATGATATACTATAAAGGTTCCTATGCAGTGTTCATGAACTGTTCTGCTGCTTGTGCTATATACATATGTAGTATGTGCGGTTATTGTTGTGTTTGTGATAACTGTTGCTAGGTTATATTTATATATGTCGCTGTTTTGTTTACCAAAGTTGACTTCCAACCAGATTCCTTTCAACCTTTAGCTGGCGCGTTGTACAGATGTCTATGATATGAGTTAAATTTCTTTAATTTTTAATGATGGATGGATTACTGTCGCAGGTTTTGGTTAAAAAAATTAGAAAAAAAATTTTCGAAACCGAAAGTCGCTGTTTTTATTATAAAAAATTATAAAACAAATTTTTGAAACCGTAACTTATTTCAAACATTTATTATAAAAAAATATAAATATTTTTTAAAATTTTCGAAACCGAAACTGCTATGAAGTGTTTAATAAAAAAAAAACAGACAAAACTTCTTCTTAAAGTGACATTTGAATTTAAACTGCGCGCGTCGAAGGATTTGGAGAATTATTTTTTTTTAGGTTGGTAGTACTGTCAGCCACATTTATGTCAAATTTCTTGTCAAAATATTCATTAGTGTTTGAGATACGTGTCGTTTTGTGAGCTGCTAAAAGTGAGTTTTTCGTTTTTTGCGATGTCGAAATGTGTTGAGCAAAGAATTTGCATTCAATTTTGTTTACGGAATCAATTTTCTGCTGCTGATACGTTGAGGACGGTGCAGAAAGCCTTTGGTGATGAGGCTATGTCTAAAAAAAAATGTTTACAAGTGGTATAGTAAGTTCCAAGCCGGCCGTGAACGTGTCGAAGACAAAGAGCGTCCAGGGCGACCATCAACCTCAACCGTCGAAGCTCACGTTCAACAAATCAAAGATTTGGTGTTGAAAAACCGTCAATTAACAATTAGAGACCTTGGCATATCGAAAGGCTCGCGCCTATACCATTTTGAAGGATGTTTTGGGCCTCAAGCGCGTCAAATCTTGACTGCTACCGAAAACATTGAATTTTTTGGAAAAAAGGCGTCGCGTTGAAGTGTGTGAAACGATGCTTTCCGACTACTAGGGTGTCATGAAACGCATTATAACTGGCGATGAGACTTGTATCTATGCTTACGACCTCGAAACAAGCGATCAATCGAGCGAATATCGTGCCAAAAGAGAGCCGAGACCAAAAAAATCGCGACAAAGTCGCTCAAAAATCAAGGTCATATTGACTGTTTTCTTCGATTATCGTGGTGTTGTGCATTATGAATTCCTTCCAACCGGTCAAACAGTCAACAAGGACGTCGTTTGCGTAACGCTATCCGCCTAAAAAGGACGGAATTGTGGAAAGACAATTCTTGGTTTTTACACCACGATAATGCACCATCCCATACTGCCCTAATTCGTGATCATTTCGCCAAAAACTCAACCCATATCGTTTCGCAACCACCGCATTCACCTGATCTGGCGTCGTGCGACTTCTGGCTGTTCACCAAGCTCAAAAGATCGCTCCGGGGACACCGTTTTTATACGATAGGGGAGGTTCAAGCCGCGGCGAAGACGGAACTGAAGGCCATCTCGGAAAGTGAATACAACCAGTGTTTCGAAGATTGAAAAATCCGATGACATAAGTGCATTGCATCGGGAGGGGATTACTTTGAAGGGGATGAAATTAATTTGGAAGAATAAATAAAGAATTTTCAAAATAAATACAATGTCACCTTATTTTTTGGGCACTGTAGCCTATAGCTCCACCTTCCTAAATATGCCCATAAAAATATAATCCTTAGCAACAAAATATTTTTTTTTTTTGTGTTTAAAAGCATGTAATATATGATAGCATCGGGCGTATGCATCCATCTGTTCACTTACAATATATTCGGGTCAATATTTATGCATATGTATATATATTTATGTATTTAATCAATACATTTTGGCTGAACATCTGTTGATTAGGCGTCATAAAATCGTTAATGATTTTCACCAGTAATAATAGCGAGTTCGTAACAAGCTTCTAAGCCATTAAAACTATCATGTTAATATTATGAGTACAATTATCTCGAAAAACATTTGTTGTCTTTATTAATTATAACTAAACAACAGCCAATAATATATACATATGTAGTATACTACCGTGGGGATTTCAACTGCAGCATATTATCTATTGATTTCAATAGATTGTAGTATGACGTTTATGATATGAGTTGTATAAATTATCCATTTTCTAACAGATTATCTGAGCGAAATATGTTTTTTTTTTTCGTTAAACATTACGTGAGTAATTTAGGGTTTTTTTCATAACACTACGTGAGTAGTTAAGCGTGAGACTTTTTCAGAAGAAGCATTGATTGATATATTTATCTGAGTTCAATAATTTTTTGTTGCTACTATTCACTAACTAAACAATGGGCTTAGTTTTCGGTCAAAAGTAGAGAACCTTCATTATAGAATGAAAGTGATTTTAAAAAATTTTACATAAACTAGTACTTTCGCCATTATTTACTTTGAAAATCATAGTATTTTAGAGAGATTTCAACTGCAGAGAAGGAAGTGGTGATCGAAGACTGTTAATATTCCCAGTATGAAGTAAATTGAAACATGAAAACGCTTTTGAAGCAATAAGCTTATGACCCAAAATTTAAATAAACACTGTAAGAAAACTGGTCGCAGTGCCTCTAGTTAGAAAAACTGTATAAAACTAGTAACTAAGATGTCAACAACATCCTGTCTCCGCTATGTTGATTGAAATTTAAATTTTTGGAGTGATTACTCATACGCCATGTTTTCCTATTATACACCACTTTACACAAGTAGGAATGCTATTTACAAATTTGTAAATCGAAATATATGAAAAATATGTCCGCAGCTACCATCAAGCTAGGCTTTACTCAAATCCGATTGTATTTATTAAGAAAGTTTTGAAAAATTGACTAATTTGAATTTTAAATCACTCATACGCCCCGTTGGCTCTTTGCGTTAACCATAGAAAAGTAAAGTTTCAATTGTAAATTTTTTTTAGAAATTTCAAGATTTTGTTAAATCCAGGCCAGGCACTGTGCCTGCTTTGCTTATATAGAGCCAGCTGGCGGGCAGCTTCGCGCGCATTTGCCCCGTGACTTTCAAATCACATCTCATGTCGGCGCGACACTCACCTAAGCACTGGCCAGGCACTGTTGCTATGCTTTACTTATATAGAGTCAGCTGGCGACTAGCTTCCTGCGACTTCCTGACTTTAAAAAAGGCTGTTTTTCCCCGAGGAAACCCATGTAACCCCTTAAATATTGTGACCGTGACTTACACTTCTTTGTGATTTTTCTCAAGTGATCCCTATAGGCAGATGTGCTAAGTCCCTGCTGATACTTTTTTTGTCGTATTTTAATATATTTTTCTATACTATATAGTAACAAGCTCAAGCCTTTAACTGAATTTTTGTTATAAAAACAAGTTTATCTTGTCTTCACCTAAAGTCCTTTATGAAATTCGAATGCTTTTTTGACTAAAAAACCCACCTGTGTGAAACAATTGAAGGAAGAGACCGGTTTTTAATTTAATTATAATTATTAGTGCACTTGTTTTTTCTAAGATAATGCAATTCCGAGCTAACATATGTTCTGTCACCAGCTCTGAGGCTGATATATTTAAAAATGAAAATTATTATTTTATTATTTAATGATATAATTAAACCTTAACAGTAAGAAAAGTATCAGCTTTAGCAACTAAGACTTCATAACTTTTTAAATAAGTCTACTAAAATAATTGTTTTAGATTATCACACTTCAAAAAAAAAAAAAAAAAAATTAAATAAAACTATAAATACACAACTATATATATTTTTGTATGTATATTTTCACTTTTTCATATGCATTATTTACAAAAAGTTCGAATGTACTTATAAATAGTATATATACATATGTATGTTTGTATGTAAATACTAATTTTAAAATTTGAGCTTCTATTACTTACCCCGACGTTGACGCGTATATATGTATGCGTGTTATAAATTTATTTTATAATTTAGTAGTTGTTTTTTTTAGTCTTTGTTTATGCGTGCCTATCTGCGCTTTTGTTTAGCAACACTTTAGTGACTTTCAACGCTGAATTGATAATTGAAAATAAAAAACCTGATGCACGTAAGTGTGTATGTTTATCTTTTATTTTATTGATATGGCAGTTAAAAGTATAAGTTCGTGTTGTGCTTATTCAGTGCAGAGGGCAATTATGGCGCTCACAATATAATTGCAATAAAAATTGCCTTTTCTTTATTTGCTTTTGTTGTTGTTCAACTTTAGAGTTTTATATAAAATTACTTTGCTTTCATTATTTGCAATAACTTTCTGTTCATTTATTTTGTCTAATGTTTTTCAAGAGGCACACTATTTTTCAGTTACACTTGAAATAGTAGTCTCTCACTGCTGCTGTAGACAATTGTTTAATGAAAATCGCCTTTTGCATTTGTCACCGTTTGTTTATATTGTTTGAATTTCAAAATAAGATTCACACGTCCTAACAGATGTGCGGTCCGCGTACATCTATTTCGATTTGCATATAGCACAAGGATTTTATAACGCCAGCGTCGGTTATTGTACGCGTTCGTCGCTCGACATGTATCACATAGAGTCTAGTCGAATACGGTGTACATCTGGCAGCGAGTTGTAGCCGATAGGCTATATACTACCACATATATATAGAAATTGTGCCCTGCGAGAACAATGTCAATATTTGATTGTTTTTATGATAGTAAGTGCAGAAAAAAAATTTATTCACCCCGTTGAGTAAAATTTCTGTCATCTTCTTACGGGCAGTGCGAGACCGATGTAAACAGATTTATTCATCAGATTTGCTTCGGTGTTTGGAAATGATAAATGATTAACTCAATCGAGTTGAAAAATCCATGAATTTTCTGCCCACGACGAATTGCTTCGCCGCAAAGCGGTCAAGTAGTGTTCATTACACTGTGATAGCTTTTTTCAAAAAAAAAAAAAGACAAGACCAAATTCGACGGTTTCCCCCTATTTCGGGTCCTACGAATCGAACTGCATCATTACTTTTTTGAGTTACAATCATGGTTTCATACAAAAATTTTTTTTGAAGTTTTTCATCAAAGTGGCCCATTGTAAGAGAAAGGCACATTTTTCTTCGGTCTCTAACTTTTTTAATGTTGACTTTTTTGGTAAACTTTCTTTGGCAAAGCTTCTCAGAATAAGTCCGTCTTTAAGTTCTTAGATGACTGTAAACCCCAAAATCAATGTTTTTTGTGTCCTTATAGCCAATATGTCAAAAAAACTGAAATTTAGTCCATTTTTTTTATGTTTTTTCCCTCTCGTTTCGTCAATATTTTAATTTACCCTGTGATAAGTATTGTCGCCATTAACCTCAAAGAAATCTAAAAGCTCCTCCTGTCTTTTGCGGTTTCCATACACCTTCACATCTTTAGACAATATATTTACCGATCGAAGATGATGTGCTAGGCAAATCGCTTGGCTTTGCAATAATTTCAGCTGACGTACCATCGTATTCAAATGGGCTTGGAAAATCTCCAAGTGACGACATGGGCTTTCAACTTCGGTTGGGTTATACATTGAGAGTAGATCTGTAGGCTCGGTGGAAAATGTTGGCGAAATATTTCTGTCAGTTGGACTTGGACATCTTGGTATCAGAACATTTTCTGAGTGAGATACTGGTAGCTGTGCAGATTGAACACTTTTGTAAACTGTATTTTTTTTGTTGAGTCTTGCAAATTTGTTCTTGCACGCGTAGCAGTTACCAATATGATGCCATTGTGGATCTATCCAAATCATTGGGATGCCGAACCCCATTTTTAGGCACAGTCTTTTTGACCAGTTATGCAGGTTGTTGTTGCATTGCGTGCAAATGGTATTTGGCACCCAATCTACGTCTCTTATAACGGGCAAATCGAAATATTCCTCGTAGATGCCGGCAGTTCCCGAAGATATTTTGCGTCTACTCCGAGGGCTTGTAAATTTTCCACATACGTAGCAGAACAACGATAGGCCAATTGGACACTTATTCATTTTAATTTATTTTCTTAATATACAATTCACTAAAACAATGTTCTTTCCGCGAAGTCAAAGTCAAATTAATTACTGCAATCTATGCTTAAATTTTGACTCTTAGGCAAGCATTTAACGTTTCTTTCAAACGTTACTTGTTGTTATTTCTTATCAGTGCAGTGGTTAAAAGCTTGACTCGTTGCTTGCTGATTTGTGTTGGACATTGATAGATAAGTCTTATTAAATTTAATTTAAATATTGTGTACAAATTAATGATACTTATTGATAACACTTATAAGATACAAAAAAAAAAAAAACAAAAAAAAAAAATGGCACACAAACATAGTTAGTGTAGCTTTTTTAAAAAATACAAATTTTGTCAATTTTTTTTTCTAATGGTTAGTTTGCTTAGAACGTTGTCTTTGCTTAAGTTTCTTACTATTACAAGATGTCACTTAATGTATAAGTATCAAAGGGTAAATTAAAATATTGACGAAACGAGAGGGAAAAAACATTAAAAAAATGGACTAAATTTCAGTTTTTTTGACATATTGGCTATAAGGACACAAAAAACATTGATTTTGGGGTTTACAGTCATCTAAGAACTTAAAGACGGACTTATTCTGAGAAGCTTTGCCAAAGAAAGTTTACCAAAAAAGTCAACATTAAAAAAGTTAGAGACCGAAGAAAAATGTGCCTTTCTCTTACAATGGGCCACTTTGATGAAAAACTTCAAAAAAAATTTTTGTATGAAACCATGATTGTAACTCAAAAAAGTAATGATGCAGTTCGATTCGTAGGAACCGAAATAGGGGGAAACCGTCGAATTTGGTCTTGTCTTTTTTTTTGACTATCACAGTGTTATTAATCGTTTGAACCTGGAGTTCAAATCAACTTGCATGCGCAATTTCAATGGACCAGTCCGGGTCAAATTTGATCAGTTGGCATATGTTGTCTTCTGAAAAGGATATATTGAATTTGTCACAGTGTTTGTAACAAACAGAATGAAACGTCAGATACTCTATGAAATGTATATGTATAAATGGTCAGCGAGATGAGCTGATTCAATTTAGTCGTCTGTCCGTCCGTCTGTTCGTATTAAAGCGAACTAGTTCCTCAGTTTTTGAGGTATCGATCAGAAGTTGTGCACCCGTTCTTTTCTCAACAAGAAGCTGCCATTTGACCGAAAGCGCACTCTATAGCATAGGGGTCCATACAAAGTGAACGATCGAAATAAAGTGCTTATAAGGAAAACTTTTTTCATTTGACGAAATATCTACAAAAAATATGAAATCTCCGAAGAAATTGTTCAGATCGAGTCACTGCAGCATATAGCAGTCATATAAACTGACCGATCAAAGTGCTTGTAATGAATCTTTTCTATTTTTGGACGGTATTATGGTTTTTGTTCAACCGAACTTACCGTTTTTTCTGGTTTCTTTGTTTTCTTTGTTGCGGAAAGCAAGTTTTATCCATAAAATAAAGAAGCCTAACACTGACCTGCAAGCAAACTATCGGTTAAGTCACTGGTTAATCACCCAAGAGCACTAACAAAGATTTCTATTGAAGTTTCAAGTTTCTATGAGTTTTTTCTGTAAAGCTTTAGTTAGCATTGTAAGACGTACTAATTTTCAATCGAGCCATAAGTCAAGGCTGATCTAACAAATGCGTGGGTATTGGTGACCCCATAACCAGCTTCCTTCTTGTTGGGAGGGTTCTTGCAGGGTATATAATAGTATACATATGAAAACAATGTGGCCTTTAAAGTATTTGCGTGCATACACATTTATTCACTTTGTTCATATCAATGAGTATTGATAAGGCGTCGCTTACATACGAACGTATTTTGGTTTTATTTTATTTTCTTGTTTACGTCCATATTTATGCATATATAAAAATTTGCGCTTACACGCGTGAATTATGTATAGATGTGTGTAAGTACATAAAAATTATTTGTATTATCATTGAACTGGCTGACTGCTGACGCGAAGATTATTATTGTTTGTTACTAAAACTGATAAGCACTTCTTTGCACAAACACTTTCCGCCGTTTTCCGACATACTTGTACTTATGACATGTTAAATCGGCTGCCAAGCAGACTACTTTACAACCAGTTGCATTTTGAATGGTGCCAGTAAATGGCAGGACCAACTGGAACTACACTATATCTTAAAAACCCTCGGGTAGTTTTTGGTGTAGTGCTAATTAACTTTAACTGTTACTTAGATTAAGGAGTAACTCCTCTAATATTGGATAGTCGAAAAAGTCGTTTCGTATTTTGTCAATAGTGGTGATTAGAAATACGAAAAGATTTATTCGACTACCCAATATGTAACTCTATTTCGAATATGAGCTTCTTTTTGGTTAACCATTACATTTTTCACTAATGGGTGTATATAAAAACGCGTAGTAAAACACATAAATATGTAGATTTGTATGTACTCTCATATATTTTTAAATATGTATATACATATATAAATATAATACTCTCATATACTTTTAAATATGTATATATGTATATAAATATTTACATAACCAATACAAATCTGGAGAATTTCATAAATGACTTTTGTTGCTGCCTATTTAATATGCAAACATTTTATTTTCAATGAATTAATTCAAAACAAACAACACATTATCGACTACGTAGTATACAAATACAAAAATAACATGTAATATAACTCAAAAACATGGTCAAATTTTTTTTTCGGATTGAAATACATTGAAACAAGAAAAAACGTTCACGTTCACTTGCATCGAAGCTATAAAACCTATCACAAATATAAAGGTTCCATACAAGAAATTTATTACCATCGGTCAGTTTGCCTCAAATATTAAGCCGTGCCAGATTTCGTGAAGATATCTCGTGAAACAAACAAGTTTTCCCTACAAGTACATTATTTTGATCGTTCAGTTTGTATGGCAGCTACATACTTATATGCTATAG
>JBAWJQ010006583.1:0-16913 GCA_037783105.1 Bactrocera zonata | reverse complement strand
TCTAGTTTAATCGATTTTTTTTTGGAAGACATATTTTGCCGGCCCTAAATTGTCACTTGATATTTGTTTACATTCCATATACAAATACAGCTGCTCACTGTTAAGTGGATTCTCTTGTTCTTGCAAAACCCTTGCACGGTGCACCAATTGCAGAATTTTCTTCTTGGTACAACGACACAACAAACACACCCAAAAATTTATTTGCAATGGCTGTAAAATATGTCAGACCAAAACCCATGTTTATTTTCGTGCCGACATATATCACTAGATTCGCAATGGGTGCTCTCTTGGCCTTGCATATTTCGGTATAGGATTTTTGCATTTTGTGTCATCTTGCAAGAGTAAGAGAATCCCCGTATTGATAGTTGTCAGTGAAAACTCAGCGAAAACACAAATTGTCGGTCCGAACGACTTACATACAAATGTGTTTTCAAAATGTTTTCAATGTCGGTCCGAACATAGTATTACAGTATGTACCATGATTCAAATATTACAATAAATATTGAACGTGTGACATGTGCCGGGGCAATAATGAGAAATACAATTGTCGAGGCAAGTTTTGTTGCTTGTCGAGATGTATCGTTAGGCACCGATGTCTAATGTGTATCTCTATTAAAAGATTATTTAGAAGCACGATAAGCAGTGACTACGTGTACTGTTTTAATTATATTGTTTAATTGGAGTAGATGAACTGTGGATTCCTTCAAATAGAATATCATATTTGTTGGAATAATGAATCATTCGCCCGGAGTAGTATCAAGGAGATCTGTTGGTTACAAAAGTTTAATAACATTCACAGTACTTTTGATTGCGTGGCTTGCCGGTTTTTCTTCACGTTTATTCGCAGTGATTCGATTTGAATCTATTATTCATGAGTTCGATCCATGGTTTAATTACCGCGCTACAGGGTATATGGTACAACATGGATTTTATAAATTTTTGAATTGGTTTGATGAGCGAGCCTGGTATCCTTTGGGAAGAATTGTTGGTGGAACGGTATATCCTGGACTTATGATAACTTCTGGTTGCATACACTACATTTTACACACCTTGAATATACCGATACATATACGTGATATTTGCGTTTTTTTGGCACCGATTTTTAGTGGATTAACATCGATTTCAACCTATTTGCTCACTAGTGAATTATGGTCCCAAGGAGCAGGGCTTTTTGCTGCAAGTTTTATAGCAATTGTTCCTGGTTATATAAGTCGTTCAGTAGCAGGCTCTTACGATAACGAAGGAATTGCCATATTTGCACTACAATTTACATATTTCTTATGGGTACGTTCATTAAAAACTGGATCCGTTTTTTGGTCGGCTGGAGCAGCTCTATCTTATTTTTACATGGTGTCGGCATGGGGAGGATATGTATTTATTACTAACTTAATACCACTTCACGTATTTGTCCTGCTCCTAATGGGTCGGTACTCTGAGAGGATTCTTACCAGCTACTCGACGTTCTACATTTTGGGACTACTATTATCGATGCAAATACCATTTGTAGGTTTTCAACCTATACGAACAAGTGAGCACATGGCCGCTCTGGGAATATTTGTACTTTTGCTTATTATCGCAGTCCTTCGTCACTTACAAAGTGTATTATCTCGAAGTGAATATCGCAAAATATATCTCTTTGGAGTCATAGCAGCTGCAGTTATAGTATTTACTGGTGTAGTTATTCTTACAGTATTAGGTGTTATTGCTCCGTGGAGTGGTCGATTTTATTCATTATGGGATACAGGATATGCTAAAATACATATCCCTATTATTGCCTCGGTATCGGAACATCAACCGACTACATGGTTTTCTTTTTCTTCGATTTGCATATACTCGCTTGTTCGTTTCCAGTTGGAATTTGGTATTGCATAAAGAATGTTAATGATGAACGTGTTTTCGTTGTGCTTTATGCCATTAGTGCGGTATATTTTGCGGGTGTTATGGTGCGTTTAATGCTAACTCTTACTCCAGTCGTGTGTATTCTTGCTGGGATTGCATTTTCTAACTTGTTTGAAGTATTTCTCAAAGAAGACAACAATTCAAATACATTTGGTCACAAAACTATATCTTATGTGGAGGATCACGATGATAATTCAATGGAGAAAAAAAATCTGTATGACAAAGTAAGAAATTTTAGAATACTAATACATATATATACAGTAAGTTCGTTATTTAATAGGTGTATTTAATATTCGTTTATAGTTTTAGCAGTAATAATATCTACTATATATTAGAATTACGAAGGGTGAAATAGCTTCTCTTTTAAAGTCGAATGTCTCGTAAACTTAGCGTTTGCGATAGATCGGAGTTGTGCCGAAATGAGAACTACGCGAAAGTACATCAGTCACCCTGGTATTGACTCGCCAAGGTAATTTTTTTTTAAAGCGCGACCGAAGTCCGCAAAGCCGAAAGGAGTATTACGCGAAGTGCTTCAGTCACCCCGATATGATTTAAATTTACTAATAAAGAAAAAAATCACGCGAAAATACAAGCAAAGAAAGCTCTGTAGTTGAAAATCCTACATATTTGGTGTTTAAGATGTGGCAACGCTCGTTTTCCTCATAATTGTAAACAATCAAACTTTTTCAACAATGAGAGTGCTAAAAGATTTTAAATTAATAAATTTAGTTAAAATATAACAATGAAAGTGAAATGTGAACTTTTTTCAATGTTTATGGTGTATATTTAAATAAAAAAAGTTAAAAATGTGAAAATATTTAGTAAAACATTAGGGGTATTCTCTTGCTCTTGCAAGATTGCAGATTGCAAAAATACTATACCTGAATATACAAGGGCACGAGAGCATCCATTGCAGAATCTAGTAATATACAGTGACGATCAATACTGTAACACTTCACAGTAATCCATTCTAAAATGACGTCGAAAACAGCGCAGTCCTCTGTGATTCAGAGACTGTCAAAGCTGCATGTGTCTGTGGTTCGGGGGCAATGCGCACATGCCCCACGGTGGCACTGGAAGTCATATTAGAGCTCACACCGCTGCATCAGGTGATCAAGCTAGCAGCAAAGCAAACCATGCTGCTAATGTCAGCAGAAGGCTGTGGAAGAGGGAAGATAATGTCCTAGACAGATGGACGCTCTAGCGGAAAGCACACCGCTGGCCCTCCTCCCAAAGGACGGCACAAAGAAGAAAATAAACCTCAAGAAGAATTTCAAAGTAACTCTGGGCAGCAAGGAGTGGAATGATTCCACGCTGGAAAGGCTGCTGGTAGACAGTACCATTCAGTGGTACACTGATGGCTCAAAAACACCGGAAGGTATTGGGGCAGGTATTGCGGGTCCGCGTACTAAGCTATCGATACCTATGGGCTGCTGCCCAAGCATCTTCCAGGCTGAAGTTCTTACCATTAGTCAGTGCGCTGAAGTCAACTTCAGCCGCAACTATCGCAACCAACGCATAGCTATTCTCAGCGATAGTCCAGTGGCACTAAAACCGATCTTATCATACGAGACCAAATTGCTTTTAGTCGAAGAATGCATAGAAAGGCTAAACCGCCTGTCCTTGTGCAAACGGGGGCACCTAATTTGGGTACCAGGGCACAAGGGAGTAGAAGGAAATGAGAAGGCGACGAACTGGCCCGCACGGCGGCAGCGTCCAAGATTTTCGGACCAGAGCCGTACATAGCAGTAGGACCCCACACTCTTAAGGAGCCGCTCCGCACGGAGGAGAGAGAGCGGCACTGGCGGCAGGCAGCAAGTATGCGCCACGCCAAGCTGCTTCTAGGAGGGTATAACCTCTCCAGGTTTAAAGAATTAATTAACCTCCCCCCTGAGAAATTCCGTCTCCTCGTCGCAGTCTACGCAGGGCACTGTAAGCTCAGGAAGCACCTGTCCAAAATGGGCATGGTCTCCTGTGCTAATTGCCGGTTCTGCGACCTGGAATAGAAAACACCAGCACACCTAATCCTAGATTGCACAGCAATCTGTGGAAAAAGGCTTAAGGCCCTGGATTCCGTTTATATTGGGTTGTCAAAAAGTCTTGCGATATTTTTATTGAATCAATTCGTGTGGCACCCATACATCGAGCTTCTTAGTGACTCCAAGCTTATTTTTTTTATAACGGTTTGATGACTACTATGCCGGTCTCTTTCGACCAATTCAGCGACTTTATCGCAATTTTGGACGATAGGCCTTCGGGAGCGTGGCGCATCTTCGACCACCTCTACACCAGAACGAAAACGTTGAAACCATCGTTGTGCGGTGGAATTGGAAACTAAATCGGGTCCATAAACTGCACAAATTTTATTGGCGGCTTGAGATGCATTTTTGCCTTTATCGTAGTAGTACTGTAAAATGTGCCGTATTTTCTCTTTATTTTGCTCCATGTTTGCGACGCTATATTTCACGAAGGACTTGAAAGAAACGACAATCAATCAAACACGTGTTTCCAAAAAGGTATAGCCTGACCCGATGCGACAAATAAAACTAGAACTACGCGCTTTCAGCGCCAACTAGCGAAAATACCGCAAGACTTTTTTGACAACCTAATATCAGCAGGGATCACATCAGCTCACTAGCGCCCGGCAAACTACTGGAACCGTTCAGGCTGCTGGGGCTCTGGGAGGTCATGTGATATAGGAGAGGGCACAATAGACCCTAGGTCGCGGTGCAGAACCTCAATTAATATTCTATTCTATCCGGTGATTGAGGGGGCCATGTAAGGGTCGAAAATTTTTGACGTTTTATCCAATCTTGTACAAGGCGAGCCGTGTGCTTCGTGTCATTGTCTTGCTGAAAGATAACTTTTTCAGCAGCAAGACCCAAATTTTCGATGACTATTGGCAAATTTTGTTGTAAAATGGTCAGATACTGCTCCTTACGCATGATTCCATTAATGCGTACCAGACGACCTATACCGTTTTTGGTGATACACCCCCGAACCATGATTGACCCGCCACCATGGTTTAGAGTTTGGGAAACATGGTTTGGTTTAATCGTGTTTGGGTCTCGTGTATAGTACCAGGAACGTCCATCAGACTGATAACGATTTATTTTTGTCTCATCAGACCATATTACCTTTAAAATAAAAAAATAAAGTGAATATTTGTATAATTTAAACATTTTTTGTTTTAAATTTACCATATCCCAATCTTCTTCAGTCCAATGCTCATGTGTTGCAACAAAATCGCGCCGCAGCTGCACATGTCTTTTTGTCACCATCGGTTTTTTTCTTTTCAGATGCTTTGAGTCCAATTTTTTTTTTTAAGGAACGGCGCGCTGTCTACTCATTTGCTTCGATATTTAGCACTTTAAGAGCTGCCGCGGGTTTTCCCGCATTGTTCGAAGTGACCAATTGGGCGAGATTGCGACATATCGGTCGTTAATTTTTCTGGGCCGACCACCTTTTTTCTTGGACGAGGTTTTAAAATATTTTTGTTTTAACCTGTGCACTGTCATATGGGTAACTTTACATTCTGTTGCTATTTTACGCACAGATTGCTCCTCCTTTATTAATTTTAAAATTTTCTACGTATTTTCTGGCTGCATGGTCACGTTTGCTGCTTGACAACTCAATTATCACTTAACAATTAAAAAATTCCTGTGTGCTTATCGCAATTGCAACAAATAACGGTAATAAAAGATCACATGAAAAGCGTGCATAACTGTAACATTTTAGTTATTCTTAAATTTCGCTGTTCACAGTAATTTATTGTTTTATGTTAGCACTTTTACAGTAGAGGTAAAATATGAAGTCCACATACAACATTTCAAACAAAAAAAAATGACTTTTAACTCTAACTGGTGAAATATACTTAGTTGAAATAAAAGCGCCTTTAACGTGTTACAGTATTTCTCGTCACTGTATAAACGGCTGATTCGGTCAATTTATTGCGAATGACTATTGTGGTCAATGTTACGATTCTTTCGGCGCTGCTGATTCGGTCAATTTATTGTGAATGACTATTGTGGGCAATATTACGGCGCCGCGATATCTCGAAAACTATGAGTCTGAGGACAGTATATGTGTATAAATTTTTTAATCTTGAGGACCTCCTCTATCCATCCGTACCATCAAATCGCGGCACCGAAAGAATCGTAATCGTGCCCTATTGTGCATAGCTATTGTGAATTGGCGCACCGTCTGCATAGATTTTTAACAAAAAAAAAAAACTGTAACAAATCTTTATAAATTAAATAAAAATTATAAAATCTATTTAAAACTTACCTTCCTCAACAATTTAACGACGTAATATGTCTTTATGTAAAATGGCAGCTAAAACAGCGTTGCAATTATATTTTTGCGTGACATTGCACGCAAATATACATGGGTCTTGGTGTAACATATTTTACAGCCATTGCAAATAATTTTCTGCGTGTGATTATTGTTGTCCACCAAAGGAAATATATGCAATTCTTGCACCGTGCAAGGGTTTTGCAAGAGCAAGAGAATACCCCTATTGTGAAATAGTTACTATGTGCTGTTAATACAAATTTTTGAATTTTTAATCGGTAAAATTAAAAAAAATAAACTTTTTAACAGAAGAATTTAAACTTTAAGTGTGCTAAAATCTGCTGTTAAAACAGCGAGATCAATTTCCAACAGGATAACAACCCAAAATACACACCGTATCTTGTACGTGAAAGGTTGTTATGGAATAGAAAATAACTCCATATGCCCCGCGATCACCAGACATAAATTCTATTCAACATATCTGGAACTTATTGGAAAACCGTATTCGAAAACATCGAATTTCATCAAAAGAGTGCCTAAATACTGATTTATGAACATAGTGGATCAAAATACACGGAAATAATAGGTACTATAACTTGAGTGTGAAGCTTGCGTCGACGTCTGGGGGCAATAATTGCAACAAAATGAAGGCCAAAAAAATAAATGCTTTTAAAACTATTGTAATTACCTTTGATTTATATAAACAATCCTTAGTGTACGCAAACTTTTGTGATAATAGGTTGTCAAAAAAATCTTGCGGTATTTTTATTGAATGATTTATTGAATTTATTGAAATGGTTTATAACGGTTTGATGACTCATGCCCAGCTCTTGACCGATGCTACGGCTGCTACTATGCCGGTCTCTTTCGACCAATTCAGCGATTTTATCGCAATTTTCGACGACAGGCCTTCCGGAGCGTGGCGCATCTTCGACCACCTCTACACCAGAACGAAAACTTTGAAACAATCGTTGTGCGGTGGAAATGGAAATTGGGTCCATAAACTGCACAAATTTTATTGGCGGCTTGAGATGCATTTTTGCCTTTATCGTAGTAGTACTGTAAAATATGCCGTATTTTCTCTTTATTTTGCTCCATGTTTGCGACGCTATAACTCACTAACGACTTGAAAGAAACGACAATCAATCAAACACGTGTTTCCAAAAAGGTATAGCCTGACCCGATGCGACAAATAAAACTAGAACTACGCGCTTTCAGCGCCAACTAGTGCAAATACCGCAAGACTTTTTGACAACCTAATATAAATTACTAGGTGACCCGTCCAGGTTTTACTGTGGCTGATACATGGGTACGAGTAGTATTACTAATACCGTCTATATGATTTCTTTTATTTGGATTATGAGTATTAGATAAGGAGATATAACACTTTTGGTGAATCAACTTGTGTTAGTTTACAAAAAAAATTAATCAAAAGCATTTCGTGCGTTAATAAAGCATTGGTTTTTGGTGGGAAAATACTGTTGAATTTGGGCTGTGCACCAGTAAATTCAACCGAGCCCAACCAATAGTCAGCCTAGTGGACCGCATATTATGAAACGGTTCTCAAGCATGGAAAAACCAAAAAAATCGGCTGGCAAGGGGATGGGGGAAAACTTTAGTATACCATCCCAGTACTTCGGGAATAAAATGGGTATGGTCGGATAGGGGAGGTCTCCAGATCAAGAATATATCGTCACCTTAAATGCAAAATAACGTATAATCAAAAAAATCGAAATTGAGTGTCTTATAGATTACGCTTCACTACTTCAAATTACATACATAATATTAGATATGTTCAACATTTTCAGGTTCTGCACTCAAATATAAACCAGTTTTAATCAATATTAAAATTTTGTTTCACTCATGTTCCATTTTATTTCGTGTTTCATTCATGGCACTGTAATTTTCCAAAAATGTTGTTACATTATTTTGCATTTCAGGTGACGATATATAGTTATGGCCTGGGAAACTTATAGTTTTGATATTTGCGTTTAATGTTGAAAATTACCACTATTTGAATTAGGTAATTTTTCGATTTAAAACTAATTTTACATATATATTTTGCAATTTCAATTGCTAGTTACTACCATTGAGTACGGTCAACATCCAAGTATGTTCCGGAATTGCGACACTTTGCAAATAAACTTATCTGTAGTAATTCGTGGGTGTGTGCGCCGTGGGAGGCATTGATGTTGTCAACACATTTTACATCGCTTTCCTTGGATTAGTGGTAGAAATTGATAAAAATCATTCAAATATATTTCACACGCACATTTTCACATTTTTAATCGAAGTTTTTTTTTTTAACAATAACAAATCAAATAAACACTCAAATAATTAATTTTCGCGGCGGAAGAAGTGCTCATCAGCTGTTCCTTTTACACGTTATTTGTGCGTACATGAAATCAGCTGTTCTGTTCTAACAATTTCCAATTGCAATCAGCGCTGCCTTCGTGGTCAAATAAACAAACAAAAAAAAAAAAAAAAAAAATTGTTAAAACTGCATTATCATTAGAAAATAAAAATGGCTGAACCTCTTCATGAGTTGACGCCGAGAAACAGTCTCCGCTCATTTAGAGTAAATAAAATAAGAGAATTAGAAAAAACTAAATCACTTATAAAGCTGATACTTCTCCAACAATTGTCAGTCCTTCAAAAAATAAAAATAAAGAGCAGGTGGCCAACAATTACACTAAAACCCACCGCCCACCTCCTATTATAATAAACGACGTAAAGGATTTTAATAAATTACGTTCTAATATTGCAGATCTAAAAAAATAACTTTTTAATAAAGCTTTTGAGCAACGGCGCACTGTGTTGCAGCTAGTGGAAAAGTAACTTTTCTCCGATTATTTTTTTCAGTGTTTTTAATGATGCAATTTTGTCACAGATATTCCAAGTAAACAAAAAACACGTAAAGCTTATTTTTATGTTGGCCCGTTGATTTTTAATTGATTTTAGAAGTCAAATATACAAAATTTTCACGAAAAGAGGGGATCAGCTGCCCATACCTGCCCTCCTGGGAGTTATAGCGATTTTAGTATATCACTCTCAGTATTTATTCCATAGAAATAGAACGGAAATTCTCGGAATCACTTATTGAATAATTTAATCATATTGGTTTTGAGGTGACCGTCATCCCACGTCAAATTGTTATTATTTTCAGACCGGTTTCGTCTAATCGCCATTATAATTCTGACAGTCAAGAATTATGGAATACATTAAAATTTCCTTTCAGGAACTGCATGAGTTGATGCAACAGAGTAAAACTAGAAACGTTGGAATTGCTTGATCATGAGCATGGAGTGAAACGTAGTTTAATATTTCCAAACTTAAAAGATAAATTGAAAAAGTTTGTCAATAAGTACAATACACGTCTTCAAGAGTTTAACAGGATGTATGAACGGCTTGGAGCTACGGACTGGATTCAAGAGGGCTGTATTGAAGTTGGAAATCATCCAACTACTTCAAAACAAAAACCCGAACCTAAGGAATTTACATTATGCTGTGAGAAAACAAAGAAGAAAAGAAGTATGGAACTAATGGAAACAGAAGAGGTTTCTGCAGATTTAATTAAATACACAGCTGAAGAATTGAGAAAAGAGGAAGAAGGGGATATAAAGGCAGATTTGGCTTTCTTCATGGACATGAAACTCAGCGTTTATCAGTGGCAAAAGTTAAAAGAATATCATGAAAAATACAATTACTTTCCTAGTTACAGAAAACTTTTAGAGGAGAAAAAGAAATGTTATCCAGAGGATGTCGTGGTAACTGAAAAGTCTGCTTCAGTCAAACTACAATCTCTTTTGGATCACATTGCGAATAGAATACTGGAATCCCAATCAATTGACCACCTTCAAGCATATGCAGAGAAATCAATGTTATTGATTAGCAAATGGGGTATGGATGGATCTTCAGGACATAGCCAGTATAAACAAAACTTTACTGACAATACAGCAACTGATAATAGCTTGTTCACCATATCTATGGTTCTTTAATTCTTTCATGCAATAAAGAACAAGTATGGGAGAATCCAACACCATCATCAACCAGATATTGCAGACCAATCAAGTTTGAATATGCTAAGGAGGCTGCAGAGTATACAAAGCAACAGGACGATCTCATGAAAGATCAAATAAATAGTATACACGAAACGATTATCAACATAAGCGGATTACAATTTAAAGTAGAACATAAATTGGAGGAAACAAAGGTTGATGGAAAAGTCTGTAATTCTTTATCAGATAACAAGTCTGCAGCAACGTGTTACATTTGCCACGCAAAGCTCAGTGAAATGAATCAGTTGAACAAAATTGTTAAAAGGACACCCAAACAGGAAACTTATAGATTTGGATTATCAACATTACATTGTAGAATAAGATTTATGGAAACCCTACTGAACATTGCTTATCAAATCACTGTGCGCAAGGCAGGGGAAACAAAGAGAACTAAGCTCAGTGAAGATGAGAAGATTATTAGAGATCAAAGAATAAAGGAAGTTCAACAAAATCTGAAAGATCAGCTCCAAATAACTGTCGATGTTGTGAAACAAGGAAGTGGAACAACTAATGACGGTAACACAGCACGGAAATTCTTTAGTGATCCCGAGGAAACCGCTCTGGCCACAGGAGTAGATACCGAACTTATAAGAAGGTTTTCTAGTATTCTTCAAGCTATAACTTCTGGATATAAGATAGGCTGCGATAAGTTCTCTAAGTACGGAAAAGAAACTGCTGGTCTCTATGTAAAGAAATATTCGTGGCATTATATGCCACCAGCTGTTCACAAGGTTCTTATTCATGAAGCTGAAATAATTCGTTCATTTTTGGTCCCCATTGGGCAACTATCAGAAGAAGCATTGGAAGCAGGAAACAAGGACTTCAGAAACACAAGGCTTTACCATGCGAGGAAAACATCAAGAAAAGGCAATTGTGAAGACATATTACATTATCTGCTCGCCAATTCTGATCCCGCAATCAAAAGTAGGAGAATACTGAAGGAGAAGAAACACCTGAAAATCAGAGGAAGCAATGAACTTATTGGTGGATGACTGATAATTTGTAATTTTTCTGTAGAATGCAATAAAATATGCCTGTGTTATAAAATAGTATCTTCAATTTTTTTTTATTCTACATCTATTCAGCACTCCACAAAAATGAGCATAACTCTCTTAAAAATAAAGCTATTGACTTCAAACCGGTATCAAATTAAAGCTTTTATTGCCGCCTTTCAAATAAGAAATGAAATAGATTTTGGTTTTATATAAAATTTCAGAGTTTTTCAACAAATATCGAAAAATCCTGAAAATTTGACGTTTATAATTCTTGTTCGGACCACCCTATACTTTATTCAAAAAACTAATCATAGGGTATTTATCTGAATTAAAAGAAGAATTAAAATAAATTTTTTTTGTAAATTTTTCGAACAACTTGTTTTTTTTTTTTTTGACTTTTGTTGAAAATTTGACCCAACAATTTTTTTCGGTGTACATTTTTTTTTCACTCGTTCTGTTTGGGATTTCATTCTGACCAATCTGTAGAAGTTTCTCATCGATACAATTAAAATTACAGTTTAGGCAATATGATTTTCAAAAAATTCCGGTTTCGCAACACTGTGCGGCGCCTACAAACTTAATGTCTTCGATGCAAACAATTATCGCACAATAACAAAATACTTATCTAAAGAAAACATACCTTAGTTTAGCTAGGAGAGTAAACATTAAAGACCAATAAAGGTAATGACAAAAAATTTACACCATTCATGCGATACACAATCCATTTTAAATTATCTAAAATCTCAAGGTTTTAAGGTCATAAATGCAATTAATAAGCTTAAATGGAAGACTAAAAAACCGCTAGATATGTTTTTAGTAGTATTTGATGCTACCGAAGACATTAAGAAAATTCACCAGATCAAAACCATTCTTAGTACCGTTGTCAAAGTTGAGCCTATTAAAGCATCTAAATTAATTCCACAGTGCAAAAACTGTCAAGCTTTTGGACATACAAAAAACTTCTGTGGTAAGCCATCGAGGTGTGTGAAATGTGGAGGCAAACATCCTACTATTTAATGCCGTAAAGCTAAAAAAGACCCTGCTAAATGTTGCAACTGCGGCGATTCTCATCCTGCAAGCTACCGTGGTTGTGTCGTCGCAGAAGTACTGCAAAAACTTAGAGATAAAAAGTATGGTAATTCAGTTGAGGAGAATGCCAATGCTCCGACGAACAAACCCGTTGTGAACACAGGAGAAGTAAAATCCCTTCCTTCCGGTTCTAAAGTTTCATTTGCGCAAATATCTAAACAAGGGCATACAAATACAATTCAAAAAAGTAGTCCGTTATCCTAACTCTTTGATAAACTAAATTGTTCATTTAGAGACACTATTTAAGTCCTTTAATCAGCGGCTCAACGCTCTTTAGTACCATCTACAATTTATTGATGAACAGTAACTCTTTGAGAATAATGCTATGGAACGCTATGGTCTTTCCAAAAGTAAAAATTAATTAGAAGTTATTCTACACGACAGAAATATTGATATACTACTTTGCCCAAAAAATAAGGTGATATCGTATTTATTTTGAAAATTATTTATTCTTCCAAATCAATTTCAACCCCTGCAAAGTAAGCCCTCCCGATGCAACGCACTTATGCCAACGGATTTTCCAATCTTCGAAACACTGGTTGTAGTCACTTTCCGGGATGGCCTTCAGTTCCGTCTTCGCTGCGGCTTGAATCTCCTCTATCGTATAAAAACGGTGTCCCTGGAGCGGTCTTTTGAGCTTGGTGAACAGCCAGAAGTCCCACGGCGCCAGATCAGGTGAATACGGTGGTTGCGGAGCGATACGGGTTGAGTTTTTGGCGAAATGATCACGGATTACGAGGGCAGTATGGGACGGTGCATTATCGTGGTGTAAAAACCAAGAATTGTCTTTCCACAATTCCGCAAACGACACCCTGGTAGTCGGAGAGCATCGTTTCACACACTTCAACACGACGCCTTTTTTCCAAAAACTTCAATGTTTTCGGTACCAGTCGAGATTTGACGCGCTTGAGGCCCAAAACATTCTTCAAAATGGTATTGGCTGATCCTTTCGATATGCCAACTTCATCAGCAAGGTCTCTAATTGTTAATCGACGGTTTTTCAACACCAAATCTTTGATTTGTTGAACGTGAGCTTCGTCGGTTGAGGTTGATCGTCGGCCTGGACACTCTTCGTCTTCGACACGTTCACGGCCGGCTTGGAACTCACTATACGACATGTAAAAATTTTGTTTAGACATAGCCTCATCACCAAAGGCTTTCTGCACCATCCTCAACGTATCCGCAGCAGAAAATTTATTCCGTAAACAAAATTTAATGCAAATTCTTTGCTCAACAAATTTCGACGTCGCAAAAACGAAAAACTCACTTTTAGCAGCTCACAAAACGATACGTATCTCAAACACTAATGAATATTTTGACATGAAATTTGACATAAATGTGACTGACAGTGCTACCAACCTAAAAAAAAATAATTCTCAAAATCCTTCGACGCGCGAAGTTTAAATTCAAATGTCACTGTCAAATGTTATTTTTTGGACACAGTAGTGTCTATTATCTGAAACGCATTTTACAAACCAATCATTTTTAAATTTAAAAAATTATGAATTATATCACATAGCGCTATAATTATCAAAAGCAATATTGAACACAGCGAGGAAGATCTGATTAAGATGGAAGAAATTCTAGCTACAACAATTTCAGTTAAATTGCACAATCACCCATTGTATCTTATTGCTCTATATAGTCCACCTAGACATAATATAAAAATAGAAACGTATATGACTTTATTAAAAAAATATGACGGAAGGTACATCATTGGTGGCGACTTTAACGTAAAACACACTCATTGGGGATCTCGTTTAACTACAACCAAAGGCCGAGAACTTCTCAAAGCTGTACAAGCAGTTGGATACAATTTTGTTTGTATAGGAAAACCCACTTATTGGCCTACAGATAGACAGAAATTGCCAGAACTTCTGGACTTCTTTATAATCAATAAAATACCGAAACTCAATTTATGTATTAAAGATTGCTCGGACCTAAGCTCTGACCATTCTTCAGTGCTACTAAATCTGTATGAAAAGCCAATTATTTCGACCGCAAAGCCAACGTTATGTAATAAACACACTAATTGGTATAAATTTAAAAGTATATTGAATAAAGTCGACCCAAAGCTTAAGCACATATTGACTGGTATCGAGTTGGATTGTGAGGTTGAAGATTTCACAAAAATAATTGAAAACGCTGCGTGGAAGAGTACACCAAATACCCGCGCTAATCTAAGTGGTACCAAATACCCAAAATACATCTTAGAAAGGGCCAAAACGAATGAACAGAAAGCTGACGTATTTGCAAATCATTTGAGAAACACATTTACGCCTAACGATGGGTATGAGATAAACTGTGAAAATAGTTGGACGAATCCACGCATTAGCATTTCTCCTGTTACTACTAAAGAAATTAAAAATCTTATCGGGAACACAAGACTCAAAAAAGCACCTGGGTACGATTTAATAACTGGAGAAATATGCAGCTAACCAAAGAATTGTATAAAAAAACTTGTAAACATTTTAAAAAGTGCTTTATGCCTAAGATACGTGCCGTCGCTTTGGAAAGCATCTGAAGTCATAATGATACCTAAGCCGGGTGAGTCAGTACACGATGTTCCATCATATGGACCAATTTCGCTGCTGATAAGGTTGGATCTAAAATCTTTGAGAATGTACCCATAAATAGGCTCAAACCAATAATCGCACAGAAACACCTAATACCAACACATCAATTTGGCTTCCGTTACCACCATTCAACAATTGACCAGGTACACCGAATCGTTAATTTCGTTGAAAATACAATCGATAAAAAGAACGTTTGTACGGCGGCCTTTTTGAACGTGTCTCAAGCTTTTGACAGAGTTTGGCATACGGGTCTACTGCTCAAATTAAAATACATGCTACCCAAATAATTTTGTGAAATTACTTCATACTTAAAAAACAGATACTTCCGCATTAAACAAGAGGATGCGTATTCAAACTTGCAACCGATAGAAGCCGGTGTTCCCCGGGGAAGCGTGTTGGGGCCAATGCTTTATTTGCTTTTTACCAGTGACCTCCCATCTGATTCTAGTTATATGACAGCGACATTTGCTGGAGAGTGAACTTCAGTATCTAGTCGACGAGTGCAGACAGCAGTCAACGCAATTACTAAGTAGGCATCTAAGTGGCGCATCAAATTAAACGACACCAAATCAATTCATGTCGACTTTACCTTGAAAAAGCCGACATATTGTCCAATTTATATAAATAACATTCTTATACCACACCTTAACAGTGCTAAGTACCTAGGTATCACCTTATATGCTAAGCTGCGCTGGAAAGAGCATGTCAAAAAAAAAGGAGCGAGCTTGATATGAAACTTGTCAAACTTTACCACCTAGTTGGCAAGAAATTCAAGCTATCAATACAAAACAAACTGTTATTATATAATCAAGTGCTAAAGCCAGTTTGGGCCTACGGAGCCCAACTACGGGGTTGCTCAAGTCAAAGCTGTATTGCCAGCATTCAACGCTTTCAAAGTAAGGTACTAAGGACTTTAGTACATTAGATCTGCTGACCTGCACCGTGATCTAGGCGTGAGTTCAGTGGTAAATGAAATCTCCAAGTTAGCAAAGTCTCACAAACTGAGGCTTAGACGTTAATGAGGAAGCCTCCAGACCCATCGAAACTGCTGGGCGAGAAATCCGGTTGAAACGCAAGAAGCCTTCCGACTTATTAAGACAACAGTAGCAGCAAATGTATTTCTTAATATTTAGCTTTTAAGTATTTCTTCTAATTATTTAGACCAGAATTGTTGTTATTATTTTATTTTTATATATTAGGTTGTCAAAAAAGTCTTCCGGTATTTTCGCTAGTTGGCGCTGAAAGCGCATAGTTCTAATTTTATTCGTCGCATCGGGTTACCTTTTTGGAAAGCCCATTTCTCGCGCTAACACGTGTTTGGTTGATTGTCGTTTCTTTTAAGTCGTTCGTGAGTTATAGCGTCGCAAACATGGAGCAAAATGAAGAGAAAATACGGCATATTTTACAGTACTACTACGATAAAGGCAAAAATGCATCTCAAGCCGCCAATAAAATTTGTGCAGTTTATGGACCCGATACAGTTTCCATTTCCACTGCATAACGATGGTTTCAACGTTTTCGTTCTGGTGTAGAGGTGGTCGAAGATGCGCCACGCTCCGGAAGGCCTGTCGTCGAAAATTGCGATAAAATCGCTGAATTGGTCGAAAGAGACCGGCATAGTAGTCATCAAACCGTTATTAACCATTTGAAGAAGCTTGGAGTCACTAAGAAGCTCGATGTATGGGTGCCACACGAATTGATTCAATAAAAATACCGCAAGACTTTTTTGACAACACATTAATAGGTACAATGTAAAATAATAATAAAAAAACAATAATAAATTGCACTTTTATATCCACTAACATTTCACTAATTCGTTTGTACAAATTTTTTTTACATTATATATTGCAGGAATAATTTTATTTCAATATTAAACTTATTGTGCAAATCTATTTATTTAACAACAACTAAAGGGTTGCAGTCTGTCAAATAACACGACTCTACAAAAAAATTTTCGTTCTTTGTTCTAAAGTTTATTTTATGATTTCCTGATTAATTATGAC
>JBAWJQ010006582.1:0-18362 GCA_037783105.1 Bactrocera zonata | reverse complement strand
GCATTATATTGAATAGGGAAATTCCTATCTGTATTTGGCTTAAAATTGCTTAAGAGACATTACCCTGCATGCCACTTATCGGTTAAAGCACCGATTTTATTTGATTTATTTGACAACCGAAGAAGCCTTATGGGTTGCATGGGTACATATGTAAGTTAAGTTACATGGCTGGTCGAAGATCGCATGTGGGCTGCCATATGTAGTCGCTTAATAGCCAATACAAATTGCACAGGTGTTTAATTTCCCTTCACGCCAGTTCGGTGGGAAGTCTGAAGGTATGTGCTCCCAAGTGTTTAAGACGCAGGACAGTGAAGAAGGAAGTGTTGCGTTGTTTCCACCTCATCTTCTTCCATACAGCCCCTGCAAATGGCGTCTGGTAAGATTCTCAACCTTACAGTATGAACGCCAATAAGGTAATAGCCTGTTCTAAGCCCTACAACCAGAGAGAAGCTAGACTTACTGAGGACAAAGAGATCACTAGATCTCCTGCAACGATCTTGGGTCAAAAGGCTTTTTGGAGAGCGCATGCACCGATAGTGGCCCAGTTAGGCCAGCGAAGCTTCCGCATAACCCAGCTAACTATTACTAGAACACAAGATAATTCGGGAGCACCGACCAGCTCCCATTCTACCGATAGCGGTTCTAGGGTGCCTACCAGTCTCATCACTAGGCACTTGATGCTAGCGAGGTTAGGCCCTCCTCGACCAACCCTGAACACACAGTTCAAAGCAATATCAACGCTTTTTTATCAGAGAGCTCCTGTCAGAAAATCCCTCCACCAACCTTCTCCTCATCCGTAAAGAAGCTCACTTGCCACCGCCGGAGTTCTGTTTGGTGACTCCATGATCTTAATGATATCTTCAATATTCGGCTTCCATGAAAGCTTTCTATCCAGGATGAGCCCTAGATATCTCACGGTATCTGTCGGTTTCAGGCGGATGTCTGAGGCAGCGGAGCCATCGGGATGTTATATCTTCTAGTAAATAAACCCATCTCGGTTTTACTTGGGTTGATGGCGACACTACTTCCGACCGCCCAATTTGTTACGACGCTGAGATACCCCTGCATCAACTCGTTCACGGTACTCAGGAACTTTCCTTTGACCATAAGAGCTACATCGTCTGAATAGGCAATCACCCGGCAGCCACGACCCTCAAGTTTTTTAAGCAGGTCGTTAACGACCAGGATGCATATTCGGTGCTATAGAAGAGGAGAGAGAGCTGCACCATATGGGGTACCTCTACTCACATCTCGTCGTTTCAATCACTCTGTCGCACAGAATACTGAGAATGAGGTATTTGAGGTTTGATTCAATCCCAAGACCGTGCAGACCAGTAACGTCTGCTTCCGCCAGTTCGTTGTTGAAAGCCGACTCAATGTCAAGGAAGGTCCCAAGAATGAAATGCTTAAAATGTATGTGTTTCTTTCAATGTATTGGAGTTTCGGTATCCATCACTTGCTGATTCGACTTTTCTCTGTTCGCTTTATCGTTTGTCTCAAAAATTTTAAAGATAAATGTAGTTTGTTTTTGTCAATTGTGTTCCAAACACCAAAGCATGTCATAGTAGTGACATATTCGTTTTATTTTTCTATAACTGGTTGATTATTGCATACTATTCTAATTTATTTTCACTAGTCTTTTGTTCGATTCGTCAAACTTTTGAGATGAATATCTTACTCCTTACACATCTTTATTATTATTTTTATTATCTCCCTTATATATTAACTAGTCCAGCGCTCTCACTACCTTCTCTTGACCGGGATTGGGTAACAATATTGTATAACTTCACGAGGCCTACTTTTAGGCGGAAAGAAATTTCTCCTTGTTTTTTGGTTTGCCAAGAACCTGATTTAAGTGCATTCCAGGAGATCGGCTACGGATTATTATATTAAATTTTGTAAATGTACATTCTTTGTATTTGTTTACTAAAACAACCGTATCTACAAAAAAATCAGGAAAATAAGTTTTTTCTGACATTTAAGTGTATATAACACCTTAAATTAACTGCCCCAGAAGAAAATCCGATACGATATACAGCTCTTATTTATTGAGGGTGATATTAAACAAGTCGATTTCTCTTATTATAGAATATCATAGAGTCTTAATGGAATCGGGTTTTCTTGATCCATATATATTTCGTTGATTTATATTTACCGATTTTGGAATCATTAACTTCAAAAGTAAGCAGACGTACTCTTAGTAAGGAAAAACAAAAGATTAACCTCGATACTCAGTACTTAAAATGGCATTGAACTCATTCATTGTATTACTAAGAAAATATATTACAATGCTTTCTTCTTTCTTCAAAAACCTATTTGCAGTGAATACGAATTTGCAGCAAACAAGCTTTGTCATAAATCGAAGTATTTTATTTTTATAATTTCCTTTCTGTTTATTGTTTCGTTTGAATATTTGCCAAATACTCCTACAGTCACAATTTGGCTTGTTGCCAGCCTTAAATTTCCAATGGCCACAGCTGACTGATAAGAGTGATGTGTAAATGAAAAACTTTTTCGAATTTTTTAAGCACGCAATTTGACGTCACAGTGAAAACTAAAATACTCGTAAATATAATAAATATTGTAAACAGCGAAACTATTTGCTGGCTCGCATGATTTGAATGCCGGCGAGTTAGCGCTTGTTCGGAAATTTATGTGCTGAGCGGATTTTTGCAAATTTATGAAATATCGAAAATCACCAGATGACTGACAATGGTCTTGATCTATATTTGAACTACATTTGTACTATAGGCATGTTCATAATGTATACATATGTATGTGTAGATGCATGGATATGAACATGCAAATCAACGGATGTATGATGTGGTGTTGAGGCTAGGGAAAATAATATTAAAATGTATTAGTTTATAGGAAAAAATTAGGTTTACTTTTGCTAATGAAGTTTTTAGTAAATTTTGGAGGACAGAATATTGCGAATGAATTGAGTGAAAGTAAGAGTAAAAGCGAAATTATGAATCTAGTTGCTAATTTATTTTGCTAATTTTTTATGTGGCATAAATATTTCGGTGAGCTCATATTTGAATTAAATTTTTAGTGATTATTTGTTATGAAGTTTTAAGAGTCCTTGGAATTCTTAGAATCATAGAAAATAATTTCTCAAATTTCCATATTATTTTTATTTAATACTCATAAGAGGAAATTATATGAAAACTCATCTTTAAAGACTTGCACTTTATTTAGTGACCCTTTATTCATTGATCCATAAACGTGCAATGCAACATTGGCTAAGCCATAAAAATCTAAAAATAAAAATATATATTAAAAATTAGAATACATTAGCGGCTACATGTTCATAAATGTCAGACATGCATCCATACACACACATACAAACATACATATGTTCATGCCATATAGTGCATTTGCCGTGAAGGAAGCCCAATTAAGTTATTGAGCTGATAGATAGGTGCATGCGTGCATAATATTTTTCATTGTCTAGCGGATCAGAAACACTCATGCAAATGCCATATTTTATTTACACACAAATGGATACTCGTCAGTGTAATTTTTTTGTTCTATATTTATTATTTTTATTTTGGTATGTGCGCCTCTAAAAATATGGGGCGTCTCATTTGAGTAGCTGGCTATGTAACTACATATGTATGTATGTTTAAATACAGACGGATATATTCATAAATATATTACCATTACGAAATTGTGAGCGCGAAAAAAGTCTAGAGCGGAGAGCTTTCATTTTCGCGGTGCTTTCACTAGTTTGATCGTGTCGGTTGTTACTTACCGCGGCCTAACGGCAGTGATTAACGAAAGCTTAATTAAGAAACTTTAACACACAATAACAACAACTATTTCATGCACTTAAAATCAGTATCTAAAATATTAAAAAAATGAGTTTAGTAAAATTTTTTTTTAATTTTATTTTTCAAATTTTTTTTATTTTTTAATTTTTTTTTTTAGTTTTCAAAATTCTATATCTGTATGTAAACTTTCTTACAGGGCTCAAATTTGTATATATAATTATGCAGATACATTGACTTTGCCGTTGCATCTGTTTTCCATCAATTAGACGCTTAAATTATGTACATATTGTTGTGGCTTTTAGATAACAATTACTTATCTGTACTCTGCAGCTTATAGCTTGTATATAGTACATACATACATTTATGTACATGTACTTATACAAACATAAAAAAATATAGCAAAAATATAGGGAAGCTACTTTATTTTTTATGTTTTCCACATAAATACGAGTATATGCGGGTGTATATACATACATATGTGTCTGTGTTTGGGTGTGTGCCATATGGCTTTAATGTAGCGAATGCCCTCAAGTCTGTATGTAGTGCTGTGTGAAGTTCATTATTGACCATTAAACGCAAATATTGCACATGTAAACAGTTAAACGTACGTGTAGTTGTAGACTTAGGGATTTCAGCATACAAGCATGCGATCTTCTATATTATTTATTGTAAAGGAAAGTGAAGTTTCCAATGAACCTTACAAAGAGGCCGGTTTTTCGTAAGCGAATTGCAAAAGAACACTCATATCACACTCATATCAGCTAAAATTTTCCAGAAGGGGAACAACACTAGCCAAAACTCAGTCGACAAAAAAAAGTTGTTGGTAGTTTGAGTGATTTCGGCTTACTATTTATATATTATTAACATATTATTATTATTGATGTTGAAAATCAGAATAAAAAGGTTCAATTTCGTATAATATTCAAACTTATTTTGCCATATTCTCGAGTTAGGGTTACAATTTGGTTACTTTGGGATTGTATTTAAGATGACGGCTTCCATTTTGAATACTCCATCTGTGCGGCGGGTTGACCTAGTGTTATCTCTTTTAGCCAAAATTTCTTTTGTTTGAAGCACTCATTAGCACTAGAGGTCTCGACTAGTCTCACAATATCACTGTAAGACCGTTAAATTTTGAAACCACCCTAATAATAATAATATCATATTGTTGAAAGGAAAGTTAGAAACTAATTTTCTGCTCAATTTACAATTGCAATAATACATTCACGTTTCGTTCAAGGTACATACATACATATATACATTTTTGTGCTAAATTAATAATAATTAAAAGGCCCATTGCATAATCACCCATACACATTCACTGCTGTGTAAGTAAAAATAATACAAAATTGTTCGCCGCTTGATTCCAAACAAATTATTATTGTTTTTTCAACCTTTAACGGAAGTGGCACAAATATGCCTACTTTCACAAAATACATATATACATACATACATATAAAATAACAGTAAAAACTATTAAGTTATTAATAGGCACTACAGTGGTATTAAAGAGAGTGAAGCTAATATTTCTTTTTAGAGCTTAATATATTATGTTGAATGGGTTTTCAATCAACACATTTAATATTAACTAAAATCGATTTCAAAGAAATCTAGCCATCTCGCTTTCGCCATTTATATTCCTCGTTTCTTAAATACAACACAGCAGCATTTTCCGGGTGCTTACTACATGGTCATTAAAAAATTTTAAGGATATTTCGAGTACATTTAACTCACTGCAGCAAACTTCGGTTGAAATCTCCCAAAAAAACTCAATATGCTTAAATTGGCTGCTCGAACCCGCTCATAGCTTTCTTTGCTTTTAGAGGAGTTATGATTTTTTATTGCTACGAAGTCCCCTTCCAATTTTTAGTGTAGTATGAAACTGGCGAAGTTTTCTTAACATCGTTTTATATGATCCTAAATGTAGGCAATAAATTTGCTTTAACATCGTTTTATACAAACACTCCTAAATGTAGGCAATAACTTTTCTTTATAGCAAACATATTTTGCATACTTTGCAGCGCACTATCTCTCTCCCTGCTATTGTTGTTATAGCGAAAGAAAACATTTCTGACGTGATTTGTAGGAATGCTGCCGGTTTGACAATCTTTGGCCGTACAGCAATCTGGTTTCAGTAATGTAGACCCGATTGTCGAGGGAACTCTCGCTCTCTGTCTGTCTTTCCATCTGTCTGTATACCCCATAAGCGAGCTAGTTTCTCAGTTTTTGAGTTTATCAATCTAAATTCTTTCCCATGTCCTCTTCTCTCTAAGAACCAGCTCATTTGATGTACCACCGATCGGAAAACTATGGTATATACATAACTATCATTCAAACTTGCCGATCAAAATCAAATGCTTCTATGGAAACTCGTTTTTTATCTCAATATCTTCAAGAAATTTGGCTTAGATTATTGTATAAGGCAGCGCTATAATCTCTGAATCCATTGTTCAGATCGAACCATTAAAGCTGCCATTCAAACTTACCCATCAAAATCAAGACATTTTTTTTTTCTTTCTTAGGTATCCTTAGATCGGCTTGTTGCAAACCGTTAACATATTTTATATATGTAACTATATAGTTGCTACAAAAATACACCTGAGAAGGGTATTATAGCTTCGCTGCAGCCGATTTCAACTTTTTCCTTCTTTTATATTCATAAATATTCAAGAAATGCTATTATCTAGTGACAACTGTGGTTTTGCTTTAGAGCAATTACTCTGCTATTAATGGATAATTTATTACATTTGTATGAATTAGAAATTATTGCAGACAATAAATATAATTTCTATAATAAAATTTCAATCTATATTGAGTATACACATATACATATATACAAATAAACATTTTTATAGTATATTTTATGCACGTTCAGGTAATTGACGTGCAATTTTCTACGCTTATCAGTGCGAGCATGACAAATAAACGTATTGATAAGCAATAGCATTAAGTGTTTGTATACAAATACATACACATATATTCAATATACATGCGTATGTATGAATAACTGTATAGATACGCATGTGCACATATATTCTTTGTGCTTTTTCTGCGAATTATATCAGCACATTACCTTTTGTATAAACACAGACATACACATATATATATATGTATATTTACAGACATGCAAACATATGCCGATAAAGCGCGCTTCCGCACAGCCCTTCTTCGACTATGTCACTTACACACTTCATTTTTGGCACATCACAAAATCACAACAATACAATGCCACCACGATTTCATTGTCATTTTGGAGCGGCCGATTATTGTCACTCCGTCGCGCGGTCACGTTGCGGCGCAGCGCTGCGAAGACTCACCTGCGCGACAACGGCGCGCACTCACACAGCACCGAGCCAACTTAGCAAAGCAACCAAGTGCTGTACGAATATAAGTGCTTTGAGTACTTTAATTGCAAATCGGCCGCAATGACGCCACACCCTTCGGCCCACTGCGCGTCGCTAGCGCCCTCTGACTGCCGGTGTGGCGTTTGGCTTTTGGCGTTGATATACCGCGCATACATTGTACGACTGTGTGTGCCTTTTGTGCATTGTTGTTGTTATTTTTATTTTATTTTACAATTTTTTTGTATTCCACGTACCTTGTTGTTGTTTTATTTTATTTTTTTGAATTTGATTTTGTTGTTTCTGTGGCGTTGAGTGGTTGTGTACGACGGTTGGCTGCGCGACCGCTCGTTAATTGATCACTCAAGTCGGTGCTCCCGGCGGCAGGCGGCAGGCAGTAGGCAGCGCGGCACCGGGCTATCTGTGCGCGCAGGCCGACAAGGCACAACATTGTGTCAGTCAGTGAGTAACAGAACTCCGTTCCTGGCGTACAAGTATTATACAGTTCGTTCGTTCGTGCATTCGTTTGTAGCGGTAGTGATTTTTCGCCTGTTTTTCTTCTTTGTTTCTTTGTTGTTAGGACCCACTAACACGTTGCCGCGTCTAATTCTACTAGCTGCTCTGCGTTGTGTGCCTGAAGTGTGGTGTTAAGAGCCCTCTTAGAGTATTGTTCGCAGCAATTGCTAGTCTTTTGGTGCGGTATTGTTTAGTTAAGTGTTGTGGAGATCAAGTACCAAAACACACACACCCGTACGCACATGCCGACTTAATTATTTATTTGCATTTGCTTACGAAAAATCTCGGAAGTTGTGTGCGTGGGAAGTTGCGCACGCGGCTCTTGCCAAAAATAGCCATAGACAACAATAAAAAAACCAACAAAAAATCAACAAAACCAATAAAATCAAGTCAATAACTGTAAACAAGAAAGCGGAGTCTACACATGTAGCTACAAGAATGTGAAGTCAGTTTTGTTTACACTTGAACACAAGCGCATGCGGTTAATAGTCATAATGATCGCGCCGATCATCTCCAGCCGTCAGCTGTTAAGGACTGCGCAAAGTGCTTAATTAATTTGCTTAATTTGCATAAAACGGGCAGTGCATTTCGCAAAGGTGCAATGAAATGCAATTAATATTAAAAATGCAGTGTTATTGAAGTGAAGTGATCGCGCAATTCGGAAAAACACTCGAAGTCGAAAGTATGTTTTAATTATTTTGAGCGCGCTAGTGTGCTTAAGCGCGAGTTTAGCACTGACTGTTGTGCTTTTAATTAAATCAAGCATAAACGATAACTGATAATTTTATTTTTTTTTTTTTCAAGTGTAATTTTTTTTTGCGTGCTTGAGCTCAGTCACAAACCATAATGAAAAGTCATTGTTCTTCAAAAAAAATTAGCTTGGAATTGTTAAGGAAGCCTTACAAGTACTATCAAGGTAATAAGGAAGCAATGGCAGGCCAATGTTTGAACTAAAAATCTTCGACAAAAATAAAATTAAAAAATTTTTAACATTTTGTAATGGAATTTTTGGTGCTTTCTTTAAAAAAGTTGTCAAAAATGTGCGCAGTGAGTGGATAAACAATGAGAAACTAAGTACTGCATTAATTCAAAAATAAGTGTATGAAAAAAACTAAAAAAATTGAATCAAAATAAATATACAAAAGCAAGAATCAAAAAAAAAAAATAATTCAAAATTAAGTGTACTACGAAAAACATTTTATAAAATTTTAAAACATCTAAAAAGCATATAAAAAAAGACAAGTGTACCACACAAATTTTTTTAAGAATTTAAAATTTTAAAAATTTTTTAAAAATATATATGTAAAAATTAAAAAAAAAATCTCTGCGCGCAAAAATCAAGTTTCTATGGAACATTTAATAACGAAAAGCACATTGAAGTCGTTAATTCACATTTTAATGAAATAAAGCTCTTGGCAAGCGTTGAATGTCATAAAAATGCTTTGAGCGACTAAAAGCCATAAATGTTATAATTGTTAGACACACCGGCATACAAACATACATATGCCGTCATACAGCTTTATTTAAAACCAAAACAGTGATCAATTCTGAAAATTATTATGAAAAAGTTTGCTCAATTAATCTGCCACACACGCTTTGTACAAGCCAACTACAGTGGCTTATGGCTATATACGCTTAAGCTCTGAAAATATTTCGCGTTACACACATACATACAAACACATAGTTGAGAAATTAAATAAATTACGTTTGAATATGCTCAAAGGTACATTCAATTTGATTTAATAATGATAATAATAACATGGCAGTTATTGTTTGCGCAAATTGATATTCTCTTTTAAAAGCGTTAGACGTCATGATTTTTTTAATTTTTTTTTTGCTTTTTTCAAAGATTGCTATCTTGAGTATAATAATATGACGCATGGGATTTTTTAAGCATTTCATGAAACACGGTTAACTGCAATAAATATCGTCGGTTAGAAGTGATTGCATACAATTTGTTTTTTTTTTTTTATCTATTTAAATGTTTTACACAGTGTATCTTGTTAAAGAGCACACCTAGTGAGACAACCTTAAAAAATCGATTTTTGGAAATTAAAAAAAAAACGACTGTACAACACTTTTGCAGAAAATATTACATATTTTTCGATTATACTCAATCTCCGAAGCTGCTAAACAAAGGTATCCCACTGCTGTAATAATTTCGGTCTTCATCGTGGGTGAAATCTGTTTAAACATTTATCTTCTGTATGTACTATATTGTCCGTACAATTACCTAAACATCAAAGCTTGATAAACTTTTACACTATAGAAGGCTGTAACTCACAAACTGTACAAGATACCCAGTATGTTATGCTTAAGGGGGTATTCTAGTCTAGAAATCAATGTTCTTAAGGGTCTAAACTTTAAATATATGAAAAAAAATCGGATTTTTCAAAATTCTAGAGTAGAATACCCCCTTAAAGGATGAAAATGATATAGAGATTTTCGTAATTTAACAATTTGGTAATCAAAGCGTTGCCACATAGTTAAAAAATGAACTATAGTACTTCAAGATGGGCAGGTCTCGAATATCAAGAAGTTCAAAACGTGTTTAAGCCCAAGTGCTTTAAAATACCTGTCTAATATGGGAAAAACATGACCTTGTAATCCGTATTTCCATTCCATTTCGAGGTTCCCTACTTTTGTAAGGAAAAAACACAGAAACTTCAAATTTAATGAGGAATGTTTATTATCATTCGAGATAACATTCTTTGGCATTTATTTTTTGAAGATTATCTCCTTCAAATGTTGGCTACGTTAAAATGGTCTATCCGTTGGGATCAATTTTCGATGAATCGTTCGAGTATTTCGACTGGTAACCGACAAATGACACGATGTCTTGCTCCAACGCCTGAATCGAAGCGGGATTGTCCGCTATACTTTAGATTTAACATATCACCACAGGAAAAAGTCTTACAGTATGACATCACACAATCATGGTGATCAATCGATCGGCTCAAAACGTGAATTTATCTATTCACCGAAGTGTTCTCTCCTTAAATCCATTGAGTAATGCGATGTGTGAAAGGATCACGAGCTTCAATTTCAGGTATCAACGGTTACGTTCTCACCGACATCATTTTAAAAAAATATGAACCGATAATTCTACCGTATCGCAAGCCACAATAAACCTTTTGTTTTTCTAGATGAAATGGCAGCTATTAAATCTCTTCAGAGATCTCTTTGCGGAGCAAAATGTGAATTTTCGTAATAAAGTTGAACGATTTGTAAACGTCGTTCAGGCGTAAGTCTTTCCATGCCAAACAATACTGAACAAAAATAACATGGCAGCTTGACACGACTCTCGCATTATATGTCAAAAAAAGTCTATTGAGAAAAGTACTTTTACTCAGATCACTAGTTAGATCTCACAGTCTTCTTCTTCAAGAGCTTATACCAATTTTAGAAACAAATTTAAAAGCAGCGACGAAGATATTTTGTTGGACTCTTTTCCTTAAGCAATTTTGTAACACAAAATAAATAATTGGATACTTTAAAAATGTCTAGCGAAAACTGTTTTTATTACATTTGACATCTGGGGAACTCATTTTATAGATTTATGACAAATAACCATAATTTGAAAACATTTATTCTAAATGTACGTTCTGATTTATTGGAAAAGGTATGAGCGCAGCAAATGAGCTTATTTCGCCAGTTCTATCATAAACTCATTTATTTCACCTTGCTGTAATCATATATTTTCGCAATATTCGAAAAATATTTTTTTTATGATTCCTCTTAAATTAATAATGTTGAAGCAGCACTGCTGGAAAACTCTTTTCCTTTTTTAATGCCTTTCCATCTTTCTTTTCAAGCTTTCTCACCTTATTTACACAGGTCAATTAGCTGAGACCATTAAGATGTTAATTAATTCATGGATTTTGTCGAAACTTACTCAACTTAATTTGAGCACTAATATTTTGATTTGGTTGATGAAAAATTGTAATAAATGGCTTACAATAGTAAAATTACCTGCTAATAGTTCAAAAATTTAACAAAACGCTTTTGTCATCTGTCATTTCTTTTGATGACATTTCTTTTTCTCAGAAAATATACATTTCTTCCTTCATTGAACCCACTCATAACTCCATAAAGACTTTTAAATCAATTTATTTTAAATTTAAAGCTAATTGAACAATTGGTTAATAGTTCCATTGTATAGTAAATTGGCAACAATTATGAGTCAAATGGTTGAAATTATTTCAACTGGCAACTGGTAGGGTATTTTATTAGAAACTTGCATCTTTCATTGGCTATAGGAGTATTGTGTGTTTTTTGAAGCATTTTATGAACTTTGCGAAAATATTTAGCTCTCGTTGAATGCACTCAAAGAATTTAATATTATAGTCAGCCCAGTCTACAAAGAAAAATTATGTTATGGATATTCTTTAAAGGTTTGACTCACGATACAATTGTTATTTATTACCGTGACGATTTTTGTTCCGATAAAAAATATATGAAAGAAAAAATGAAAAATTCAACACCTCGTCGTTTTTATAAATACCACAAAAAGTAAATTGATTATACCTTTTCCGGAAGTGAAAACATGAAAAACTACCACCCCAGCACATAGGCGATAAAGATGTCAGCAGACCACGCCACTGCTCACCTGCCTTCGCACTGCTGAAAATGATGCTTGGCACCCTGCGCGCCGTCGCTTGCAACAGAGTGATGTACGCTCGGCGCTCACGTGTGCTTCGCCGACGCGGCAACACTCTATTTGTGGCACTTGCGGCATGTAAATTTGCTAATTCGCAAAAAACGTCTGACCACAAAATTGTGCGGCAGCCGCAAACCGTTTGCAACAGCTAATGCGCTTTGCAGTTTCTTGCAGTTTTACTTTATTTACATATACTGATGCTTATATATATGTATGTATTAATGTTATATGTACTCATGTATGTGTGTGACGCAACTTGCAGCTTGGTGCGCGCTGGTGGACATTCACTCGCCGCCGGCGCTGTCTGTTGCCGGCAACTGACAGTATTTGCTTGACCGTCGCGCCGGCAATAGGGCAAGTTTCTAAAGGGACGCACCAGCCACAAATGCGAAATACATACATACATACGTACATGAGTGCAAGTGGATAACTGTCGGGTGATCCCTCATTAAACTGGTTAAGCTAGAGCTGCGCGTTCGTGTGTGTTTATATGCGGGGCAGTGAAATAAGCTGCAATAAACAGTAAATTGTGTTCGTGCGCCACAGCAACAATAATAAAAAACACTTGCTAGGTACATGCGCAGAATATAGCCATATGCTAATTATTAAAAAAATATTTGCAATGTGCAATTTGATTGCAAACAAAAATAAGCCATACTCACACACATGCACAACAGATACACACATACACAGTCCCCGGTGGGACTTTAAATTTCCAAGGGGAATAGTCACCGTCGCTGAGCTTTAAGCGACCGGGGGGGTCGGCAGGTCGCGGATAGCCGGACGGCCTGTAGTAGCAGGTTAGTTGCGAAATAAGTTTAAACGAATAAGCAATCCCCGACGAGAAGCGGCGGGAGTGGAGGTTGCGGTATAAAAGCCAGCAAGACCGATGAAACTTCTGCGACAGTGGGCGAATCGACACCGCCCCTTTGAAATAAGTGTCTCCAAAAATCCAGGCGCGACGGATCCATAATGGGCGGCTTCCTGGTCAGCGTCTGTTCACCATGTTAGGTGCGGCTGATTAAATCTACCTGACCGGTGCGCGACGCAGCATACTGGGAGTCCCTTGAACTCTTCGCCAGCGACTTCTCCGCTGACGAAAGGGAGAGGGTGATGTGAGCTTGACTCTGCCGAGGTATCAGCTGCGCCGTGTGCCAGTAAACAGCCACTTCGGTCCTTGGTCAGGAAGTGTGCATTGGGCATAGGAGTAGTAGCCTATGTTGCACCGGGTGAGCGCCGGTCCGTACGTGTTTTCCGGGACCGGCAAAGCGAAGGACTGGCCTCAGGGAACTGGGGTAGGGGCATTGTCCCCGAGGGTATACCCGTTCCAGTCTATTTCGGCCCACCCCCTACACACGATGCGCTGTATAAAAGAAGTAAATGGATAATAATGCGAGAAACAATACAAACAACATATACGAGTATAATGAAAGCGGAACTTCAATTAGTAGCCGTGCTCAAAACTCTAGGTCGGAGGCAGATCTGACTGTGAGGACCCCAAACACGGAAGTAGATCCGTTTAAACGTGTACCGAGGATAGCCCGATCGCCCAATCAGACGCTCATAATCAGTAAACCGGTGCGAGCGAAGTCCTCACCACCGGCGTTAGAAGATAGTACACCTCAAGTAGAAGTAGCACAACATTCCGTGGAGTACATCTTTGAACTAGGAAGTGCCATAAAAAGACTGGCTGAAGCAATGCATCCGCCGCAGCGGACTATAAATAACAACATGAGAGACATCCTTAGTTCTATAGCTAAGCTATATTCAAAAGCCCTGGAGGAGCACACAAAAATGTTAGAAGCAAGACGGAAGGTACAGCTCAGAACCGCAAATACGGAAATAACACCAAAGAGGCCACGTGAGGAAAATCAGCCCAAACGGAAGACACCGCCTAAAAGGAATAAAACGACGCACGAAGAGGCACCGAAAAACCAGCAAGCGGAGCGAAGCAAAGAGACATCAGGAAATAGCCCTGATAAATGCAGTAAGGAAGTTAAAAAAGATGACGGCTGGGTAAGCGTCAAGCGCAAGCCACAAAGCCACAAAAAGATTGACCGAAAGCCACCTCCACGGCCCGATGCTATAGTCATAGCGCGCTCTGGAGATATGTCTTATAGAGACATCCTTATGAAGGTGAGAAAGGAAGAAAACCTGCAGAAACTCGGGGAAAACGTATCGCGTATTCGGAAGACAGCCAAAGGAGAAATGTTGCTGGAACTCAAGGAATCCCAAATGGAAAGTACGGGCGAGCTAAAGGGCGAAATAAGCAAACTACTAGGAGACCAGGCACAAATCAAAGCGCTTACCCACGAAGTCATAGTAGAAATACGGGACCTGGACGAAATCACAACCAAAGAGGACATTGCGGAAGCTATAAGAAAGCAGGTTAAAAAACTAAATAATTTTGATGTGAGTGCGATAAGAAGCCTCAGGGCGGCATATGCGGGTACACAGGTAGCGGTAGTAAGCCTCCCAGCGTTGGAAGCAAGGATACTGCTAGATGAGCGAAAAATTAGGATAGGCTGGGTAGTCTGCAGGGTAAGAGAGAAACCTAATTTAAAAAGGTGTTTCAGGTGCCTGGAATATGGGCATCTGGCAGCAGCATGTAAAAATTCGGACGACAGGAGCAAGTGCTGTCTGAGATGTGGCGAAAATGGGCACTTCGCACAGACGTGCGACAAGGCACCCTCTTGTGGTGCTTGCAAGAGCAAGGGAAGGGAACACTCAAACCACCAAATAGGTAGCAAAAGATGCCCTTTATATCAGGAAGCATATAAAAAATCCAACAAATGAAAGTTATCCAGCTAAATCTGAATCATTGCGAAGCTGCGCAAGATTTGCTTAAACAAACCGTTTTTGAAGAGAAGGTGGACGTTGCAATACTGTGCGAACAGTACAAAAATATAGACAACGCCACATGGGCTTCAGACACCACCAGCAAAGCGGCCATATGGGCATGTGGAGGCAAAGCCTTCCAGGAAAAGCCACTATTAGGAAAGCCCTACTTCACACGAGCCAGGATCTGTGGAATCAACTTTTATAGCTGTTATATACCACCGAGTGTCCCACAAGGCGCGTATGAGAGGATATTGGATGATCTGGTACAAGAAATCCTAACAACTACGAATAACGTGGTAGCGGGCGATTTTAACGCATGGGCTGTGGACTGGGGAAGTGTTAGTACGAACAAACGAGGAGACGCTCTTCTCAAGGCCTTTTCATCGCTCGAAGTGGTGTTGTTGAATACTGGAAACAGGAACACTTTCGAAAAAAATGGCCGTGGATCCGTGATTGACATCACGTTTGTTAGTAGCCCGTTGGTACGATCAACATGCTGGGAAGTGTCTGACCTCTATACGCATAGTGACCACCTAGCTATCATAATGGAAATTGGAAAATCCAGGAGTGGAATATACAAGCACACAAAGATGGTACAGACAAAAGGATGGAAAGCAGAAACGTTCGACGAAGATCTCTTTCGACTTATGCTAGATGACAACATCGCAGATGTAGAAGATGCAGAACGACAGGCGGAGATATTGGTGAGGCATGTCAGCAAAGCATGTGACGCTGCAATGTGCAGGAAAAAACAAGGCGCTAACGCGTACAGACAGCCTGCATACTGGTGGAATAGTGCAATCGACATCCTGAGAACTGAGTGCAACAAAGCCAGGCGTTCCTGCCAGAGAAGACGAAGTTCCCAGAATACGAAAACCTGCGCGAAAGTTTTAAAAGGAAACGCCGTGAGCTCAAGAAAGCAATCAAAAGAAGCAAACTCTCCTGTCTCAAAGAGCTTTGCGAAAATGCGGATGAGAATCCATGGGGCGATGCGTACAAAATAGTGATGACAAAACTCAAAGGAAGCAAAGGGAGAACACCAACCTGTCCCACCCTATTGAAAAATATCGTGGAAACCCTTTTCCCTACGCAGAAGAACGAAGGACCTGTATTGTCAAATATATATACGGTAATAGACGCACCATCGGTCACCGACGATGAAGTGATAGATGCAGCCAAAAGGTTTGGAAATACCAAAACACCGGGTCTAGATGGAATCCCCAACAAAGCCCTAAAAACGGCTATAACACACAAAGCGAGCTCTTTTTCACAGCTCTTTACCCGCTGTTTGCAAGAAGGTGTCTTTCCAAAAATATGGAAGAAACAGCGCTTAGTGCTTTTGCAGAAAGCAAACAAACCGGCTGGAGAACCAAGCTCGTACCGCCCTCTCTGCATGCTAGACACGCTTGGAAAAATTTTGGAGAGAATAATATGCGTTCGTCTGGAGAAGCATCTGGAGCAAGAATATCCAGGACTGGCTGAAAACCAATTTGGTTTTCGTAAGCAAAGGTCAACCATCGATGCGATCACAAAAGTGACAAATGTGGCAAGCAAGGCCATCGAAGGAACGAGGTGGATGTATGGTACAAAAGAATACTGCGCAGTCGTAACATTTGACGTTAAAAATGCGTTCAATTCTGCGTATTGGCCATACATAATGAGCGCTCTCGAATGTAAAAGAACACCGAAGTATTTGTTGAAAATCATTTCCAAATACCTGTCGAATAGGCTGCTCCTCTATGATACTGATGAAGGACCAAAACAGTACAGGGTGACGGGAGGGGTACCACAAGGTTCAGTGCTAGGTCCACTGCTGTGGAACGTGTTATACGACGGAGTGCTTCGACTACCATTAGAAAGAGGGGTCCAAATTATCGGGTACGCCGATGACATTGCAGTAACGGTGGTAGGGAAAGAAATCAGTCAAGTAGAAAGCTTATGTGAAGACACCGCTTTAAGAATAAAGAGCTGGCTCACGGCAAAAAAGCTCCAACTAGCAGCCCAAAAAACGGAAGCAGTGCTAATTACTAGCAGAAAAAAGTAGAAAACGCTACTTTTAATATTGATGGCCATAGCATAACGACGCAACATTCGTTAAAATACCTAGGCGTGATAATAGACACGCGGCTTAATTATTTCACGCATATTGAAAAGGCATGTGCAAAAGCGGCGCGAATAACGGTGGCCCTATCCAGGATGATGGCTAACATTGGAGGACCAAGCCAGGGCAAGCGAGCACTCTTGGCTAAAGTGAGTCAATCGGTGCTAATGTATGCGGCGCCAATATGGGGACCAGCAATGCAAAATAAGACATACGCGAAAAAAGCAAGATCTCTGACTCGGCTAAATGCAATAAGAGTTATATGTGGATTCCGCACGGTGTCACACGAGGCGGCCGGGGTCATAGCGGGTATCATACCGCCGGACATAATGGCGTTAGAGCTCAAAAGAGTCTACGAAAAATCAAGAAGCGTTGGGAGGCGTCTTACAACAGCGGAGCGAAACCAAGAAAGGGAGAACAGTTTATGTGAGTGGCAGAGGCGCTGGGACATAGCAGAAAATGGAAGATGGACATACAAGCTAATCAGAAAGGTGAAAACATGGGTGGAGAGGAAGAATGGCGATTCTGATTACTACCTGACGCAATTCCTGACCGGACATGGATGCTTTCGAGAGTACCTGTATAAATACGGTCACGATAATGGAACAGAATGTTCATTCTGCGGAAATGGCAGCGAAAACGCACAGCATATTTTCTTTTACTGTCCGAAATTCGAAGCAGAAAGAGAAGACATAGAAATCATTATCAACGAACGTGTGACTCCAGAGAATATCGTGCACCACATGATAAAAAGCAAAATCGTGTGGAATAAAGTGAAAAATTGGTCCGCAGTTGCCCTGCAAGAACTTAGAAAAAGGAAAGGCAACGAAGTAGCGATATCAGAAGAGTTAGAGAAGAGTAGTCCAGAAAGGTGCCCACGAAGAGCCAATATTGGCTGAGTCTGGTCCTGCGAAGAAATGCTTAACGGCAGTCCCGTAGGATCAATGAAATGCAGTCGGAGTTAGGGTTTAGTACGTAGGTGTACTGTTACGCAAGTTCAGCATGGTATGATCATCCATACTGGGCGTGGTCCCGAAAGAGGTGTACCCTTAGCGTGCAGTATGAATCGTGCATGCCGTCCAGGACTGACGGTATCTATGAAAGATTCCCCCTTCGAAACAAAAAAA
>JBAWJQ010006581.1:0-18647 GCA_037783105.1 Bactrocera zonata | reverse complement strand
AATAATAAATGCTAGGTCTCCAGCTGGTGATGGGTTTGCGAATAGTACGCTCATTAGACCGATTATGTTAACCAAAAGTTGAGCGAAGTGCGCGAAACATATTCTTTACAGAACGTCAATTTTCGTAATAAAGTTGAACTATTTGTAAACGTTATTCAGGCATAAGTCAAAACAAAACTCAAATATATATGACAAATTAACACGACTCACGCGCGTTCTGTCAAAAAAAGGCTATTGGAAAAAGAATCCTCTGCTTGGATCAGACATCAGAAAAGCGAAGGAATTACGAGTATAGTTTGAAATATAACGGGTGGGCCATCTAACGTTTTAAATTTGAATTATCTATATTTCGACATTGAAAACGTCAAATACCATTCGGAAAGTGACAGATATTCAGTAAAAAGTCTAAAATTTAAGAAGCGGGTCCCTATTCACTAGAAGAAAACTGGGAAATATTGAAAAAAAAACCCGGGGATGGTCAATTTTACCGAAAAATCATTTTTGGGACGATCCTCATTTCCACCTCGATGGTTACGTTAACAAGCAGAATTGTCGCATTTGGGGCACAGGACGGCGCTACGTGCCATACAGCAAACGCTACACTCAATCTTTTACGGCCTATCTTCGAAAATCGCATAATCAGCAAAAGAGGTGATGTGAATGCGATTTAACTCCGTTGGTCTATTTTCTGTGGGGAGCTGTTAAAGATAAATGTTACGCCAACCATCCAGAAACAATTCAAGATCTAAAGTACGAGATTCAAGCTGCTGTAGCTGCCATAAGGCCGGAAACCATCGAGAAAGTACGCCAAAATTGGGTGGATCGGATAAGCTACTGTAAACTCAGCCGTGGTGGTCATTTGTCCGAAATTGTTTTCCACAAATAAATTTCATAAAACAACCTTTTAAATAAATGTTAGACCTTTGAAAAATATCAATCCGTCTGTTTTTTATTGACTTTTTAAATTTAAAATTTTATATGGCCCTCTTGCTTCGTTGTTTCAAATTTTAAACCGAAGCGTTGAATCGAAAAATGTATTATCCAGGCTGAATAAAACGGGGTAATCCCAAAGAGCACTCTGACTTTTTTGTTTTTTACTTTTTATAATTAAATACATTTGAAACTCATGAGAATATCAAAAGAATGTGGTTTGTTCTACTACTACCAATTTCAGATACTTTGTTGGATTTGTTATGGTCATAGAAAATAGTAAACTGTTTACCTAAATTATTAGTGAACGAAGTAAGGCTGGACGATACACTACCGAATTGCTTTGTGAATTTTAAATACATACATTCAATATGTACATATATACAACTAAATTTCGTAATAGTTCATGATATATGTACACGTGTTGCGTGCACAATTCCCTGGGTCACACCTGCACAAAGAAATTTACTGCGAGTCAGCTTTAATTTCTTTCGATTTCATTTGCCAATTGCAGCTCCACGAATTTTCATTTAACGGTCCGATCAATACGAACAATAGTACTGTAGTACTAATACTGAGAAGCTCAAAAATATAATTTTATGCACATACATATATGTAATCTAAAGCCAAATTTTGAAAAACACCGCATTGAAATCGAAATGCGAAGGTTTGCGTGCAATATGGGCGCTTCGGCCACCTTGCCAAGACTCGTCAGTTAATTGCTATGCGCATAGTGTCCGCCACGACTGCGTGCTCCCAAAATGCTTCCGCGAAGACGGCAAATATATTATATTAGTATATTTGTGCATATATGTAGATATAATTGTACACGTAAAGGAGGCCGACATAAAATTTGGCAAGCAGAAAATGGGTAAAAATGCTTCTGTAGGTTATAGCTATTTGGGTGTTTTGTTTAATACATAAACAAGAATGTAACACTCTTTTTGTGTCATGTTGCAGGTGTTTAACTAATAAAATAATTTGAATTAGAAATATAGTGCAATACAGCTGCACCTGGACGTGCAATTAAAGGAGTATTCTAGTCTAGAAATTTAAAAAAAAATCGATTTTTTTTTATATTTTCAAAGTTTAACTATTCAAGAATATGTGTACAAGAGGATTTTTTAAAACTCAAATTATTTTCGGAGATAAAGGCATTTTTTTAACCCGGCATCCAAACTGGTTCGGCCGGAACACGAAACTTTAAACGCATTTTTCTCAAAACTGACTTTTTCGGAACGATACCCACGATTTCTCAGGTTCTACTGGACCGATTTACTTGAAATTTTTATAGAGTCTTCTTTATAGGCTTGTCTATGGTTGGAACTAGCCCCATCCCCACATTTTACCCAATTTTATTTTTATTATTATTGTTAAAAAATTCGAAATAGTCAGAAAAAGTAATAAAATTTTTTTTTTCAGGTAATCGCCATTTTGTGAAAAAAATGTTTCCCACTTTTCCATAGTTCCGACCATTGCGACATTATTCTAGATTAATAATTTTTTTTTTGGTTTCAGATAACTAGGAGGGTTGAAATCATGGTTATGGTCACGTGGAAATTTTAAGGGACCCCCCACTTCGTCAGCTCATAATTTTTGAAATTTTTTACTTATTTTAGTTTTTAATTTTTTTCTCTACGCTTCTAAAATTAACAAATAACTAATAAAAAAATGGATAGTAAAAATATTAATTGCCTTTTTTTACGACACTTTAAAAATTACCTGATATTCATGCTTCTAGCCTAGAATACCCCTTTAAGTTTCTCCTCCTTTATTCCCTGACCATTGTATATTAAGTTTGCCATAAAATGTGTAATACTTAGAAGGAAACGTTGTAGATATACATAAATGATTATTGAGACGAGCTTAATTGATTTAGCTATATCTGACTGTTCGTCCGTCCGTCTGTCTGCATATACGTGAACAAGTCCCTCAGTTTCTAAGATATCGATCTGCAATTTTGCACAGGTTCTTTTCTCCTCAAGAAGCTACCTGGAACCACCGAAATCAAACCACTATAGCAATCTAAAACTTACGGATCCGAGACAGGTTAGATTTCCGACAGCACAGCCCTTAGGCAGATAAAATCCGGCCAAATTCATCACTTCTGACAATCCTCTCACCATGTTCCGACGCCGTCCAAACAGCACAGGTTGACCTCGGTGACTTAACTTATCGCGATATCTTCAAGATATCTGGCTTATATTATTTCCTGAGACAATATTGCAATGAAGGAAGAAATTGTTCAGATCCGACCTCTTTAACAACATTGTTTAAGGTAGTAGTCTGGTAACTTGGGTTCAAAAAATCGAATTTTTTTTTGTTTAATTTGAAAATACAATGTCTTGAGAATATACTGTGAAAATTTCAGACAAAAATTCGAAATATTTCGAGAGTTATAACGAGTTACCTAGAGCGCCTCTCTCTCACTCTCGCAGTTGTTGAGCTTTAAACGCATTTTTTTCAAAACATTATTTTTCTGGTCGGCCCGGGTCCTAACTTTTTTTCTACTGAACCGATTGCTTTTTTAACAGACTGTTCTACACACTTATAGTTCTCGTCGGTACTAACGAGAATTTTTTTCACCCCTAACTTTTTATTTTACAACCCTTTCTTTACTAAAATAAAAGGACTTTTTTCAAAGTCCGCCATTTTGTTATTTACCCTTGAAGTTTAGTAGTTCCAACCATAATGACATGTCTATAGATTAAGAATAATCAATAATATTTGATTTCATATAACATCAAGAGTCAAAATCAGCCGGGCCACCCTCGTGCATTTTTTTATTTTTTTTTGAGGTTCCAACTTCGGGTGATAATAATAATAGTAATAAGTATTAAATTTTTTCAAATAATTTTTTTTTATATTTTCAATATGTAAGTAAAAACACTCTAAACATTCAAGATATTTCCTTTTTGTTTTCCTATAAAAAAACCATCCTCCAAAGTAGTCATGAAAATAGGCATAAGTTACCAGACTACTGCTTTAAGGCCAATCTTAGGTATTTAAGAGACACGTTCTTGAACTTCTACTCGCTGCCAACCAACGAATTCCACATAAGACACATCGAAAAGCTCTTTCAAAAGTATTTTATTTATCGCTTCTAATTTTTTCGCATTGCAATTTGCAATTTGACAGGCACAATTTATGGAGTATAAAGTAAAATGAAATTCATTACGTGAAAACACTAGAAACCTTTAATTTGCCACTAAACTTTAGTGACTAAAGGGAACTTCAAAGCATTTGCTGTACCAATGTTACCACAATATTTCAATCTATCACTTCCAAATTTTTGTTATAAACCAGTAATAAAACTTTAATCGCAATAATTTCTAAGAGATCCACTAGATATAGACTGGGGATATTCAGCCACTAGTTCATTTAACTCTCTTCGACTCTACACAGCGTGTATTAACCGGTACCGGTTCAACAAAGACCTAATTTTCATATGGGTGATATTCAAAATGAAAGGCGCTAGTGTTGGCGTTAACTCCGACTGTCAGTTAGTCGCTTGATTAACTGGGTTTGGATATTGGTTAGAAATATAGTTTTTGATGAAAGATCGAAATCGCTGCAAGTTTTATGAATACTTTTGTCGATTAAAAAATATATTTCGTAAAAAGCAAAATATTTCCAAATTCCGGTCGTACTTTCTGTGAGCGTAGTAAAGCTTGGCATATCATTCACTCTTTCAGCTACTTCAGTTTCATATAAACCTAACTTTGTTCTGTTTTGCTCATTTTCTTTGAATAGTCCACCATTCTCCAACTGACACATCTTATAAGAAAGTGTAAATGTATGTACGAGTGTGTAAATTTTACCAAGTTTCACTTTTCAATAGTGTCTCAAAGGAAGTAGTTGAAGACAGAAACAGTAAATATGGAGCGCAGAAGTGTCTGAAAAGTCAACAAAAAATGTTAAACGCAAATAAAGTTGAAACCAAACAAAGAAAAATAACTGAAAATGGGTTAATTATATGCAAATAAATAGCGTGCCAAAAAGACCTTGCTTAAAAGATCGAAATCAAAGCAAAGCAATAACAACCAATTGGTAAAACGTAGGAACTTATGTAGTAGCTTTGAACCGAAATGCTATATGAAAACAAGAAAAAACTACTTCACAAATAAAGACCATACAAGAACTTGATTTTGATCGTTCTCTTTGTATGAAAGAAATATGCTATAGTGGTCCGATCAGAAATACATATTTCCTCAGATCTCTTAGCGGTGTCTTTGTCATTAATACAAGAACTTAATTTTGCTAGCTCAATTTGTAAGGCAGCTATATGCTATAGTTGTTTGATAGCTGTGGTTCTGAAAAGCATAGCATCTCTTTAGGGGAAAAAAGAACGTGTACAAAATTTAAGAGCAATATCTCAAAAACTGCGAGACTGCTTCGCGTATATATGTAAAGGCAGACGGACACACGAACATGGCTAAATCAGCTAAGGATATAATTATATGTGAACATAAATGCAATTTTTTATCAAGCTTTTTACAACTATAATTAATTGATTTTGCATAAACAAACATACTTTTTTCTTAAATCGACAAAATTATTCGTGTTAAAATAAAATTTTACCGCAATCATAATTATGTAATTAACGCTAATACTTCCGTTTATCTGCCGGACAATGCACCCAAACACATGATGCATAAAGATTTGTTGCGTTATACTTGCTCTCGCACACACCACATTCACATATAAATGTGTGTATGGACAAAAATTAGGGGTATGACTTTTAAATTTAAAAAATAATAAAATATGGAAAAGTAAAAATGTTTTCATGTTTGGAAGAATGTATATTAAAAATATAAATATATATAAATAATAAATATATATACTGACAACATATAATATCAACAAAACAAAAATAATGTTTTATAGCAGTTATATTACATTATTCAAGCTGTATATAAAAAAAGGTTAAAAAACATGAAAATATATCCGGTTTTCAGCTCATCTCAAATAAGTATATTTCTTGCTTCACAATATGAAATTTTACATATTGCAAAATCATAAAAAAAAATATATAAAAGTAATTTGGGATAAAAAACTAGTTTTACTAATATAGTTTTGTTTCAATTTATTTCACAAGGTAGTATTGTTTATCAAATTTATCTACAATTGATTGTGGACTACTTAAGGGGATATTCTAGTCTAGAAATTAAAAAAAAATCAATTTTTTATATTTTCAAAGTTTAACTATTCAAGAATATGTGTACAAGAGGATTTTTCAAAATTCAAATTATTTTCGGAGATATAGGCATTTTTCTGACCCGGCATCCAACCTGGCTCGGCCGGAACGCGATACTTTAAACGCGTTTTTCTCAAAACTGACTTTTTCGGAACGATACCCTCGATTTCTCAGGTTCTACTGGACCGCTTTACTTGAAATTTTTATAGAGTCTTCTTTATAGGCTTGTCTATGGTTGGAACTAGCCCCATCACCAAATTTTTATTTTTATTATTTTTAAAAACTTCGAAATAGGCAGAAAAAGTGATCCAAAAAAACTTTTTTTTTTTAGGCAGTCGCCATTTTGTGAAATTTTTTTTCCCACTTTTCCGTAGTTCCGGTCATTGCGACATTATTCTAGGTTAATATTCTTTTTTTCTTTTTGGTTTCAGATAACTAGGAGGGTTGAAATCATGGGTATGGTCGCGTGGAAATTTTTAGAGACCCCCCACTTCGGCAGCTCATAATTTTTGAAATTTTTTACTTTTTTTAGTTTTTAATTTTTTTCTCTACTCTTCTAAAATTAACAAATAACTAATTTAAAAATGTATAGTAAAAATATTAATTGCCTTTTTTTACGACACTTTAAAAATTACCTGAAATTCATGCTTCTAGACTAGAATACCCCCTTAATGCCAGGTTTCATAAGTGGGTAATCTTTTGGAAGAACCTGAACATACGAAAGAATATTCGTGTAAAAAAAATGTTTTCTTCTGTCTTTCCTATTAGGGATATAAAATGGCATATTTTTATTTAATCATTAAACCAGTATGGACGTATGCAATGCAGTTATGGGGTTCGCGATTACATCCAACATTGAAATCCTCCAAAGATATCAATCTAAGACTTTAAGAAGCACTGTCAGTGCTCCTTGGCATATAAGCCACTTTCTAATAATGAACACTGCTGGACAACAGTATGGATGTTACAAGCTAAACAAATATTATAATATATCGGAAAATAAAATATTTTGTTTAAACTCTGTATTTTTAGTAAAAACACCACTCTTTGACAGCGCATACATAAAATAAAAACTTACTTATAATTATTCACAAATTAGTCACTCTTATTATCATAATAAGCACACAAGGTAACGGGTGGGCCATCTAACGTTTTAAATTTGAATTATCTATATTTCGACATTGGAAACGTGAAATACCATTCGGAAAGTGACAGATATTCAGTAAAAAGTCTAAAATTTACGAAATGGGTCGCTATTCACTAGAAGAAAACTGGGAAATATTGAAAAAAAACCGAGGATGGTCAATTTTACCGAAAAATCTTCTTTTCGGACGAGGCTCATTTCCACCTCGATGGTTACGTTAACAAGCAGAATTGTCGCATTTGGGGCACATAAACCCCACACGTAATCGTCGAGAAGCCAATGCACCCAGCACGAATCACTGTATGGTGCGGATTTTGGTCTGGTGGAATCATCGGCCAATTTTTCTTCGAAAATGAAGAAGGAACCGCCGTAACCATCAATGGTTAGCAATATCGCGCAATGTTAACCGAATTTTTCTTCAAGCAAATTGAAGAGGAAGACTTCACACACAGCAAACGCTACACTCAATCTTTTACGCCCTATCTTCGAAAATCGCATAATCAGTAAAAGAGGTGATGTGAATTGGCCTCCCAGAAGCTGCAATTTAACTCCGTTGGACTATTTTCTTTGGGGAGCTGTTAAAGATAAATGTTACGCCAACCATCCAGAAACAACTCAAAATCTAAAGTACGAGATTCAAGCTGCTGTAGCTGCCATAAGGCCGGAAACCATCGAGAAAGTACTCCAAAATTGAGTGGATCGGATAAGCTACTGTAAACTCAGCCGTGGTGGTCATTTGTCCGAAATTATTTTCCACAAATAAATTTCATAAAACAACCTTTTAAATAAATGTTAGACCTTTGAAAAATATCAAATTTATTGACTTTTTAAATTTCAAATTTTATATGGCCCACCCTATAGTAAAGCTTTCAAGCGTATGAAATCGGAACATTATAATAGGAAAGGCTTACAACTTCTTTAATAATTTGCCAAAACTTTAAAATGTAAATTTTTTTTTTTAACAATTATAATACATTCAGCTACCAATTTAAAAATACCAATTTAAAATAAAAATAAAATCAATATCGAAATTTAAAAAATATCAAACATATTTTGATTTGATGAAAATGATTTCCATGATTGATGAAAACGAAAAAGGATATGAACGAAAATTTTTTGATTCAAACACATTGCTGTTCGAAATTAGTAAAAATTTAGTTCAAAATCATGAACATAGCAGAACGTTATATAATAAATTTAATATAAAACTCACTTTTGTTCTGTGCTTATTTACTAAAATCTTAAATTTTTTTTAACAAAAAATACTTTTTATGAAAGTCATACCCCTATATAAAATATGTAGCGTAAGTGAATTAATATATGAAAGTGAAATTTAGCGTAATTTCGACGAATGAATAAAATTGATACACAACAAGAGCAAATAACACAAATTGATCTAAGCAAATGTGAGAGCTTTTATGTGTAGTAGTATTTGTCTACGTTTGTACATATTCTTGCATTGCTGTGCATACATATGTATGTGCTTATTAGTTACTTAAGTAACGGCATACAATATGCAACATTGCAAGCTCTCCAGGTTTCTCTTCATTTCATTATTGATTTCTCTGCCTTTCTTACACATTTCGTACCTTGCTGTCATTTCCACTTGCTTTAAACATTTATTTTGACGTTTTACTTTGTTGCAAAATATACTGCATTTGCTTGCAGCACAGGCAAACAAACCACATAACTGGTTTCCACATTTCAACTCTTATTTCTAACTCGTGTTTTGTTTTTATCGGTGCTTCTGTTTGGCTTTGTATGAGCAATGTACCGTTGTTGGATTATCTCAACTGCACATAATAACCAACCAACCAGCTGTCATGCGAATAGCGGCTGTGCTACCGTGAAGCTACAACAAACTAAGTTGCGAGTCAAGTTCAAGGCTCCAACTCCCCCGCTGTGTAGTAACTGTAAATTAACTGTAAATTAACTGTAATTTTACAGAAACAATAATAAAATTTTGTTGCATCAATGGGTGGTGCGACCCAAATAAAACTCTTTCTTGCCACATTTTTCCAAATAAAAAAAAAATAATTGAAAACTGGTGTCACTTTGAGAATTTTAAACGAAACAAGTAAGGAAGGGCTAAGTTCGGGTGCAACCAAACACTTTACTATACTCTTGCAACTTGCAAGAATCGAAGCCAGGGAAATACCTTAAGGTGTAAAACCAAAGTCTGTCTGATGCTCGAAAATCCTGATATTAGCTATATCGGGGGTAAGTCAAGTTTTCGCTCAATTTTATCTATTTTAGTCACAAAAATACACTGTTATGAATAAACACGCTCTCTTATTTTCACTGGGATAACTCACATATTGGCATATATATGCGGTACAAAGTCACGCCGAAGTACGAAAATCTTTATATTAAGTGTATGGGGGCTAATACCTCCCGTATTGGTCCGATTCAACCCATTTTTGACATACAGACAATACATTATAAGAGATTGATTATCTTCAATTTCAGTTACATATGTCACACATTGACTGTCATGACTTGTCAACTTAGGTACCGGGGTCTAAATATTCGGTACCTAGAGGCTTGAACAGTTTTTATTGGACTTAAACTATTTTTGGTCCTACCAAATATTTCCAGATTTGTATACTGGAAAGTGAAAGAATCAAGTGGAAATTAAAATTGTGCTATATGGGAAGTAGGCGAGGTTATTGTCCAATTTCGGCCATTTTCACACTGATTTCTCTAAAAAGTAGACGGTACCACGACCATCATCCAATTTTGACACCGGCTCTCATAAAGCTCTCTCATACCATCTCGGTGGTAAAATTTAGTGTCTCTGGCGTATTAAGATATTGATTTATCGCGCTTTTAGCAGTTTTTAACAGTACCGTTATATGGGGAGTGAGCGGGGTTATCCTCAGATTTCCTCCATTCTATACAGACGGTAGAAGTTCTTATAATATTTGTACTCAGCAAATTCGATTGTTGTAGCTAAGGTGGTTTAGGAGATATGTACATTAAATTTGTTAGACGGCGGGGCCGCGCCCAGTTTTTTTTTGTTTTAAATTTCCCACAGGTTCCCCTTGTGGCCCCTTGTGTCCGATTACGCCAATCTACGAACTCGAAATTTTTTTTGTACTAAGGAACCTGCATACTTAGTTTCATTAAAATATCTCAATTTTTACTCAAGTTACAGCTTGCACGAATACACGGACAGGCAGACAGTCAACCGGATTTTGACTTTTCTCGTCATTCTGACCATTTATATATATATAACATAAAAAATAAAACTATGCGTTTTTATAAGCAGCACTATGTGCTTTGTTGAGCTTTATTACAAAACTGAAAAACTTAACTTTAAAGTTTATAAGCTAACCTATGCTTGAGCCGGCCTACGTGACCAAAGATGCTTGGTCAGCTAAAAGGGTTTGCGCGTGTAGCGCTCACCTGCAGCTATTTGGTTTTGGGGGAGAAGACATGGTTGCGCGTGTTTCGCTCACTTAAGAATTTAGCGGATGCGCGTTTAGCGCAGTTGCACTTTGGTTGTAATAGGACTCCAAAGTATGCAAACGGTTTGTATGTTTCTAGCATATAATGTGGGAATGGAATTTATGAAGAAGTTCATAAAATATTGTGTTAACTCCTCCCTCCGAAATATCAAGCGTCCCCGCTTGATTAATTAAAAAAATGGGATGTCGTTAAGACTTCTATGCTGCGGCCTTTTAATTACTGGCATTTGAAATGATTCCGGTTTGCTAATAATTATTTCAGGCTTTACGCGCTTTTTGCATCTGAAAATTGCAATTATGGTAAGTACTAGGGCTAATAGCCCAAAATGAGTGAATAAACTGGATTTCACTAAAAGATTCAGAGAACTTATTTTTTTAATGTTTTTTATATTAAGCTCTTTCATAAGTTTTAAGGATAGAACTTCCTCGAACTCTGAATTTGAGTTTGAATGTTGGATTAAAGCAGGCAGTGGTCTCAAGCTATGTTGTTCTAAAGTTGTAAAATTCATGTTATTTATTCTTATAGTTTCATTAAAGATTCTTATCAAATATGATCCTCTTAATTTTCTAGTATTATTATTTGTAGTAATATTTCCTTCGAAATTATTTAAAAGTATTAATCCATTATTTATTTCTACAATATTTTTAACATGTTCCGTATTTGTTACGGTGCACTTATATGGTTTATTCCTTATTAAATTTTTTATACAATTTTCGTTTTCCAAATTAACAATTTGGGTTTGTTTGCAAATTTGTATTTCATTTATTATTTTACAATCTTTTTCTATACCATAATATTCTTCATTACATTTCAGTATTTTTTCAAAATTTATCTTTAAAATAGTTTCGTTTTTACTTAAAGGCTTAATTATAATAGATTTGCAAATTTCTTTACCGGTTTTCGGTATTTTTATCATATAAATTAGTAAGTTTTGTTTTACAGCAATTTGAACATCTGCAAAATTCAGAGATTCTTCTAACGAACCAAATTGCAGATTCTCTTCGACAAAAATTTTATTTATTCTATGAGCTTCTTGATTGTTAATAATAACTGAGTTAATAATGTTCGCTTTAGTTAAATGAATTGCTCTTTTAATATTTTCTAACTCATCTTTGATTATGTCAATTTTAAATTTATATTGAAGTATTAGGGCGGTTTGAAGTTCGTTACTACTTCCTAGAGACTTTATTATTGAGTTGCTAATTTCTGTTATATTGTTTATTCTTTCTAAAATGTTTTTGTTGATTATTAATTGTTGGTTGTTATTCTCGATTATTTCTTTAAATTTGCTGTTGATGGCTATTAAATCGTCATGGTCAGGGTTGCCAGCTATCCATTTCCAGGCTGATCCTATGTAGTCTAGTGATCTTTTATTTTTGTATTTAGGTAAAATGTTATTAATTGTTATGTTGATATTACTGATTTCGTCTGTTATAAATGGGTAAAGAGGGTTGTTAGCTGGAATGTTTCGTATGAAGTTTCTGTTCAGTTCCCGTAATATTGTAGAGTATTCTGTTATGTTTGTCATGTGGATAATCCGGTATGTTCCTGTTTGAATTTTGCCAATTCCTTCCTCCATCATTACGATTTCTGACTGAGTGTAATCTAACACCTCAACCGAACCATCGCTTAAAATAAAGTTCAGGAAAAAGAGAGATCTAAAAATAATAAAAATGTTCTGAGTTAGTTTCGTATGCGGTCCTTGTGAACTATTTTGCCTGATTCTGTTTTTACCGTGGAATGTCTGTTTTCCTTAACTATTTCCTCTTTGTACCTTTTTGAAAGTTTTGTTCCTAATCTTTTATTCTGTTTAACAAAAATTTTGTCTCCTGTTCTATAGTCAATAGTTTCCTTTCTATATTTGTTATGATATTGCAGGTCCTTTTCCTGTTTCTCTTTTAATTTTTCCAGAACCTTTTTCATAGTTTCTTCTCTGTTAGTGGCATTTGAGGTAGGTCTACCGAAGAATATGTCAACGGGTTTTTTTCCTGTAACAGAATGAACAGAATGGTTGTATTCGTTTACAGACCATTCCATTAATTCGTCGAAATTTTTATCAGAGTGTTCCTGTTTTAAGCATCTCATAATTTCTGATATTGTTGAATGGAACCGTTCTATTTGTCCATTCACCTCGCTTTTATAGGGTGGTGCAGTGAATATTTTTATATTGAATTCATTTTCTAACATGAATTTTATTGGTTGAGAATTAAATGTCCTTTCGTTATCGAAAACTATAGCCTTGGGAATTCCAAAATAAAATATTATCTCTCTTAAGGGTTTTTTTATACTGTCTATACTTTTCCCGTCTATTTTCTTTATAATGGCTAATTTGGAAAACTTGTCAATAGAAGTCAGTACTTTATGTTTGTCTGTTGAGAAAATGTCTATGTGAATAGTATGACCTGAATATTCTGGTAAGGGTGTAGCTCCTAATTTTACATTGTTTGGGTGGCGATCATACTTATTTTCTTTACAAACTTTGCATAATTTTGTTATTTTTTTTATTTTTTTCGACATAGCGGGGAAATAATATTTTTCCAAAATCTGTAGCTTATTTTCTTTTTCGTTTCTGTGAGCACGATTATGTTCCTCGATTATTATTTTATCTTGGGCCTCGGTCTGAGTAATATCTTCAACTACTATTTGTGTGAAACGAATTTTGTAATTTGCGAAATGTAGAGGGTAGATTGATTGGATTTTTAGCATAATGGGCTCTGTGGTTTTTATACCATTGATTACCGATGGATTAAGATATTTCTTTAAAAGCGATTTTAGCGATTCTTCATTGTAGGTTGTCTCAGTTATTAAGTGCCTATGGTACGTAGGGAAAACTATTTCGAACTTGTATGAATTTTTGGAATCTTCTGATATGAAAATTTGGTTTTTGAAAACGTTAATGGGTATTTCTACTGAAGAAATTAAATTTTCGGAAGAGCTGTCACTACTGTGGACAGTCATTGAATTTAAGTTAGCGATTGGTGGTCGTGAGAGTAGGTCTGCGACGATGTTTGTGTTGCCTGGTTTATAAATGATTTCGTGGTTATATTCTTCCAATTGTGCCTTCCACCTCTTCATTTTTGCATTAGTATTTTTGTTGCTAAGAGCAAAGGTCAATGGTTGGTGATCAGTGTAAATCTTAACCTTTTTTGATCCGTATAGGAAGCATTTCAGGGACTGTAGTGCCCAAATTATTGCCAACATTTCTTTTTCATTGGCGGCAAAAGTTTCCTCTGCTCTGCTTAGAGTTCTTGACAGAAAGGATATTGGCCTACCGTCTTGGGAGAGTACGGCTCCTAGAGCGTAATTTGAAGCATCCGTGGTAAGCTCAAAAGCTTTTTCGAAATCTGGATAGTGAAGTATAACATCGTCTGATGTCAAGCAATTTTTCAGGTCTTTAAAAGCTTCTATTTGTTGTGCTGTTAGATTTAAAAGTGTCCTTTTAGACTGATTCTTGGAAACTCTTCCAAGCTCTCCTCTCAGTATTTCAGTCAGGGGTTTTGCAATTTGTGCGTACGCCTTTATAAATCTGCGATAATGTCCGGTCATTCCTAAAAAGGAGCGTAAATCATGGACAGTTTTGGGCCGTGGAAAATTTATTATAGCTTCTATCTTTTTTTGTGTAGTGCGAATTCCATTTTGGCCAACTATTATACCGAGGAACTCGATTTCCTTTTTGATAAATTCACATTTATCGAACTGTACCTTTAAATGCGCTTTTTCGAGAGTGTCAAATATAATTGCAAGATTTCTAAAATGGTCTTCTTTACTTTTGCTAAAGATAATTATGTCATCAACATAAACGTAGCACCGAACGCCGATGTGTTTCCGTAGCACATCATCCAAAGTGCGTTGGAAAATGGCAGGCGCATTTCTTAAGCCGAATGGAAGTCGAGTAAATTCGAATTTCCCATTGGCAATAGAGAAGGCGGTCTTCTCAATATCTGCTTCGTTGAGAGCAATCTGATGGAATCCACTCTTAAGGTCAATTGTAGAAAAATACTTATTTGATCCTAGATTAGTTAGAATAGTGGTAATATCTGGAATGGGATATTTATCTGGTATGGTATCCTCGTTCAATTTACGATAGTCGATAACCATACGAAATTTTTTTAATCCTGAGGCGTCTTCTTTCTTCGGTACGACCCATACCGGAGAATTGTAGGGAGATTTCGATGGTCGAATAATGCCATCTTTAAGTAATTCCTCAATTTGTTTGTCTATTTCTTTTTTTAAAGGCATTGGATAGGGGTAAGTTTTGGAATATATTGGTCTATCGCTTTTAGTCCTAATTTCGGCTTTAACGTTCGTGACATATGTTAATTTTTTATCTGGTTCAGCGAATAATGTTGGGCAAGAGTTAAAGAGTTGTTTTAATCTTTCGTTATCTTCGGGACTCAAATGATTTAGCCTTAATGTAGTGTGTGCAATAGAGTTAATTGCTAACTGGTGGATGGGGTATTCATATTTATTGAGTAATGTAAAATAGTTCTCCTTAGTAAAAATTACTGCGTTTAAACTTTTCATTGTATCGTTACCTATTATGGCATCAAAGGTTCTTAACTTGGGCAAAATGTGAAATTTTAATTTACCTATTTCATCACCGAAAACACTGATATTAGCATGATGAGTAATTTTGACGGGTCCACCAACAGAATTTGCAATGAAGGGTTTGTTCGGAATGGGGTTCCTAATATAAGTTGGACTAATATAATTTTTGTTCGATCCGGTATCTAATAAAAATTTTAGTTCATTGCCATTTTTCATTTTGAAACGATAGTATGGCAATGAGGAGTTTAGTCTAAAAAATTGATATTGTCACTAGGGGTTGCTTCAATCTCTTCTTGTTCTTCGTTGTATTCGGGTTGGTAGTCCTGTGAAGACTCGTAGTACCCTTCAGGATATTCTAATATTACATTATTGTATTCTATTGGGTCAGTTTCTGTAACTTCAGTATTGTAGATCCGTTGCATTTTATTAGGAGTCTGTATTATCTGTGATGGTGGTCTCTTACTAGCTTGATTATTATTAGCCTGCGCTGGTCCATTACTAAATGCTTGTGGTTTGTTACTGAATGTTTGCTGCCTATTATAAAATGTTTGATTTTGTTGATACTGAGGCCTATTCTGATAATTTATTTGCTTCGTTTGAACAGAGCGATCAACTTCCATTGGTGTAGGAGGTTTTGGAGGAAGAGGTGGTCTAAAGTTTGGTTGCACTGTGACGTAGTGTCGGTTTTGTCCGTACTGTTGATACGAATTTGGTCTAAGGGATTGGTTGTGAACATTTGTAAGTTCTGGGTAAAAGGGTCTTACTTGGGGTTTGAATGAGTATGACCTTGGTTGATTGTGGCTAATGGGTTGATTGTGGCTAATAGGTTTGGTATTGGTCGGCAAGCGACTGATACTATTTGTATGGTTCGTCCTGTAATTCATGTTGCCTAATTTGAGACACATATTGAGAGCCTGTGGTAAACTGGTTGGTTCCTTTACACTTAACAGACTGGGTAAGTTACCGTTCAGACCTCTTATAAATGTGTCGAGGGCCTTTTCTCTATATGTCGTTGTCATGGCATACAAAGCTTCTTCACCTAACTCCAGGCAATCGATTTTGTCTAGGATAAGCGAGAGATATTGATAGACTTGTTGATAAAATTCTTCAACAGTGCTACCCCGTTGTGCAAGTGTTGTCATTTGATATTCCAACGTGCTAACGTCTCTCTTGTCTGAGTAATGTAACATCAGACATTTTTTTATCTTACCCCAATTTAATGGGGTGCGGTAAGACTCAAGGGCCGTGTCGGCTTCGCCAACTATCTTGTGTCTTATTGTATGCAGGATAGCAAAATATTTTGGGGTGTTCTTATTCTGTCCGTACATTAATAATATTCTATCTACCGATTTCCGCCATGAACTGAATTCTCCGTTTTTACCCGAAAATTCTCTTAAACATTTTACCACATCTGGAACTCTTTCGGATGCGTCCACGTTAATGCTAAAATCTACAGGATGTTCAACTTCTTCTTCGATTTGTGGGTGTAATATGGTCGAAACTGTTTCCGATATTAACGAAACGAGTTCTCTTTTTTGATTAGGAGTGAAAGTGGAAGGGATGTTAGGAGGGGAAACGTTAGTGCTGGATGAGTGCAGATTTAATCTCGACAATGTCGATGCTATCTGTTCTTCCTGACTCATTTTGTTCACTTGTTTCTGATTATTTAAAAAAAAAATATATTTTTTTTTTTTTTTTTTTTTTTTTTTTTTCAAAGTTATCTTTTCTTTTGTTATAACAATAATTATTTCCTTTCACATAACCTTACTTACTAATAATCTTAATATCAAACTTACATAAATATCATTTGCATTTTCCTGTGTTGATAGTGTTTCCTCCTTTGTGTGATTAATTTAGATTTCTCCCCTTGTAGTGGTATTTGTTGTATTGGTTCTATTTGATGAATTAATTTAAATCTTTCCTCTTGTAGTTGTATTTGTTGTATTCGCTGGATTAGTTTAAATCTTTCCTCTAGTAGTTGTATTTGTTGTATTGGTGCTTGATGAATTAATTTAAATCTTTCTTCTAGGAGTTGTATTTGTTGTATTGGTTGTATTTGATGAATTAACTTAAATCTTTCCTCTTGTAGTTGTATTGGTTGTATTTGATGAATTAACTTAAGTCTTTCTTCTAGGAGTTGTATTTGTTGTATTGGTTGTATTTGATTAATCTTTTCTTTTATAGTTGTATTATTTTACACTTGTTTAATTTATTCTAAATTTCCCCGTCACGCACTTTTTGTTCAATGTATTTGTATTAACTTATGCTTTTCGTTCGGCTGGGTTGATACTGCCCGTCCTTTTTCCGAAAGGTACTAAGGGGCCGAGTACGAAATGTTATTTAGGTTTAGTCCGCGAGTATAAAAAATATTATTATTTTTCCCTCACGGTCCCTGCTCGGGCGCCACATAAAAAATAAAACTATGCGTTTTTATAAGCAGCACTATGTGCTTTGTTGAGCTTTATTACAAAACTGAAAAACTTAACTTTAAAGTTTATAAGCTAACCTATGCTTGAGCCGGCCTACGTGACCAAAGATGCTTGGTCAGCTAAAAGGGTTTGCGCGTGTAGCGCTCACCTGCAGCTATTTGGTTTTGGGGGAGAAGACATGGTTGCGCGTGTTTCGCTCACTTAAGAATTTAGCGGATGCGCGTTTAGCGCAGTTGCACTTTGGTTGTAATAGGACTCCAAAGTATGCAAACGGTTTGTATGTTTCTAGCATATAATGTGGGAATGGAATTTATGAAGAAGTTCATAAAATATTGTGTTAACTTATATATAACTCTATGTCTATTTAGATTACTTTTAGGTGATACATATAACCGTTAGGTGACAATGGGTGACAACTTTTAGGGTCTAATTGGTGTTAACTTATGATAAAATCTTGAAAAAGTTAGAATCCAAATTTGCTCCTTTCTAAACAGGCAGAAATAACCGTGAAAAAGAACCATCTCTCAAAATGGAATCATATTTTTTAATAAGATAAGTCCGTCCTGCTTAAATGTCGGAGAAATATAGAGCAGAAGACAAATGTCGAATGAAAAATTCACAATTTGGTAGACCTCCATAGAGGATGTTAAAAACAGCCTAATTACGCGAATAAACTGTAAAATAGATCGTTATAAACATTTTTGTTTTCGACCTTTTATGTCCTACCATAAGTTCTGTTACAAGTTTAGACCGCTAGAATAAGACTATGTATGGTACATTTTTTAACAAAGTCAATTTTTTTTGCCCTCATTCTAGTCCCTAACCGATTCGGTCATTCGCTCAATAGCAGCATGCACAGTTTCTATTGGAATAGACTACGCTGCACGAATCCACGATTTTTTGACACTTTCTGTGCGTTCTGTGACAG
>JBAWJQ010006580.1:2500-19026 GCA_037783105.1 Bactrocera zonata | reverse complement strand
GTGTTCAGAAGAAATGTTGGGTTTTAATTAAAATCACATATTTATTTCAACTTTGCAAAGGCTCTAGCGGCTAGATTATTCGAACGAGGTGAGACAAGCAAAAATCATTGTTTAGATAATTTAAAGAGCTTTCAGGAAAGTCATCAACCTTTCTTCTACTCCTATCAGAGGCGTGGCAATAGTGTTCAGAAGAAATGTTGAGTTTTAATTAAAATCACATTTTTGTTTCAACTTTGCAAAGGTCCTAGCGTCTAAACTAGTTGAACGAGCTGAGTTAAACAAAAAGCATTGCTATCAGAAAAGTCTCTCAATCTTTCTTCTGCTCCTACCAGGAACGTGGTAGTAGTGTTCACAAGAAATGTAGGGTTTTGAGAAAATCACACTTTGGTTTCAATTTTGCAAACGCTCTAGCGGCTAAACTATTTGAACGAGGTGAGTTAAATAATAAGCACTGGTTAGATAATTTAAAGAGCTATCAAGAAAGTCTTCAATCTTTCTTCTACTCCTACCAGGAACGTGGCAATGGTGTTTACAAAAAATGTAGAGTTTTGAGAAAAATCACATTTTTGTTTCAACTTTTCAAACGCTCTGGCGGCTAAACTATTTGAACGAGATGAACTAAATAATAAGTATCGGTTAGATAATTTAAAGAGCTTTCAGGAAAGTCTTCAATCTTTCTTCTACATCTACCAGGAACGTGGTAGTAGTGTTCAGAAGAGATGTAGTGTTTTGAGAAAAATCACATTTTTGTTTCTACTTTGCAAACGCTCTAGCGGCTGAACTATTTGAACGAGGTGAGTCAAACAAATAGTATTAGCTAGATAATTCGAAGAGGTTTCAAGAAAGGATTCAATCTTTCTTCTACTCCTACCAGGAGCGTGGCAATAGTGTTCACAAAAAATATAGGGTTTTGAGAAAAATCACATTTTTGTTTCAACTTTGCAAACGCTCTAGTAGCTACACTATTTGAACGAGGTGAGTTAAATAATAAGCATAATAAGCACTGGTTATATAATTTAAAGAGCTTTCAGGAACGCATTCAATCTTTCTTCTACTCCTACCAGAAACGTGGTAATAGTGTTCACAAGAAATTTAAGGTTTTGAGAAAAATCACATTTTTGTTTCAACTTTGCAAACGCTCTAGCGGCTAAACTAATTGAACGAGGTGAGCTAAATAATAAGCATAATAAGGACTGGTTATATAATTTAAAGAGCTTTCAGGCACGCATTCAATCTTTCTTCTACTCCTACCAGAAACGTGGTAATAGTGTTCACAAGAAATGTAGGGCTTTGAGAAAAATCACATTTTTGTTTGAACTTTCAAACGCTCTAGCGGCTAAACTATTTGAACGAGTTGAGTTGGTTAATAAGCACTGATTAGATAATTTAAAGAGCTTTCAGGAAAGTCTTCAATCTTTCTTCTACTCCTACCACGAACGTGGTAATAGTGTTCACAAGAAATTTAAGGTTTTGAGAAAAATCACATATTTGTTTCACCTTTGCAAACGCTCTAGCGGCTAAACTATTTGAACGTGGTGAGTTAAACAAAAAACATTGCTTAGATAATTTAAATAGCTTTCAGGAAAGCATTCAATCTTTCTTCTACTCCTACCAGAAACGTGGAAATAGTGTTCAGAAAAAATATAGGGCTTTGATAAAAATCACATTTTTGTTTCACCTTTGCAAACGCTCTAGCGGCTAAACTATTTGAACGAGGTGAGACAAGCAAAAAGCATTGCTTAGTTAATTTAAAGAGCTTTCAGGAAGGTCATCAACCTTTCTTCTACTCCTTTCAGAGGCGTGGCAATAGTGTTCAGAAGAAATGTTGGGTTTTAATTAAAATCACATTTTTGTTTCAACTTTGCAAAGGCCCTAGCGTCTAAACTAGTTGAACGAGCTGAGTTAAACAAAAAGCATTGCTTAGATAATTTAAAGAGCTATCAGAAAAGTCTTCAATCTTTCTTCTGCTCCTACCAGGAACGTGGTAGTAGTGTTCACAAGAAATGTAGGGTTTTGAGAAAAATCACACTTTTGTTTCAACTTTCAACTTGAGAAAAATCACAAGAAATGTTGGGTTTTAATTAAAATCACATTTTTGTTTCAACTTTGCAAAGGCTCTAGCGGTTAGACTATTTAAACGAGGTGAGTCAAATAATATGCATTAGTTGGATAATTTAAAGAGCTTTCAGGAAAGTCATCAACCTTTCTTCTCTCCTATCAGAGGCGTGGCAATAGTGTTCACAAGAAATGTTGGGTTTTAATTAAAATCACATTTTTGTTTCAACTTTACAAACGCTATAGCGATTAAACTATTTAAACGAGGTGAGTTAAATAATAAGCACTAGTTAGGTAATTTAAAGAGCTTTCAGGAAAGTCTTCAATCTTTCTTCTACTCCTACCAGGAACGTGGAAATAGTGTTCACAAAAATGTAGGGTTTTGAGAAAAATCACATTTTTGTTTCAACTTTACAAACGCTATAGCGGTTAGAATATTTAAACGAGGTGAGTTAAATAACAAGCACTAGTTAGGTAATTTAAAGAGCTTTCAGGAAAGTCTTCAATCTTTCTTCTACTCCTACCAGGAACGTGGAAATAGTGTTCACAAAAATGTAGGGTTTTGAGAAAAATCACATTTTTGTTTCAACTTTGCAAACGCTCTAGCATCTAAACTATTTGAACGAGGTGAGACAAGCAAAAAGTATTGCTTAGATAATTTAAAGAGCTTTCAGGAAAGTCATCAACCTTTCTTCTACTCCTTTCAGAGGCGTGGCAATAGTGTTCAGAAGAAATGTTGGGTTTTAATTAAAATCACATTTTTGTTTCAACTTTGCAAAGGCCCTAGCGTCTAAACTAGTTGAACGAGCTGAGTTAAACAAAAAGCATTGCTTAGATAATTTAAAGAGCTATCAGAAAAGTCTTCAATCTTTCTTCTGCTCCTACCAGGAACGTGGTAGTAGTGTTCACAAGAAATGTAGGGTTTTGAGAAAAATCACATTTTTGTTTTAACTTTGCAAACACTCTAGCGGCTTAACTATTTGAACGAGGTGGGTTAAATAATAAGCACTGGTTAGATAATTTAAAGAGCTATCAGGAAAGTCTTCAATCTTTCTTCTACTCCTACCACGAATGTGGTTTTCACAAGAAATGTAGGGTTTTGAGAAAAATCACATTTATGTTTCAACTTTGCAAAGGATAAACTATTTGAACAAGATGAATTAAATAAAAAGTATCGGTTAGATAATATAAAGAGCTTTCAGGAAAACCTTCAATCTTTCTTCTACATCTACCAGGATCGTGGTAGTAGTGTTTAGAAGAGATGTAGTGTTTTGAGAAAAATCACATTTTTGTTTCAACTTTGCAAACGCTCTAGCGGCTGAACTATTTGAACGAGGTGAGTCAAACAAATAGTATTAGTTAGATAATTCGAAGAGGTTTCAAGAAAGGATTCAATCTTTCTTCTACTCCTACCAGGAACGTGGCAATGGTGTTCACAAAAAATATAGGGTTTTGAGAAAAATCACATTTTTGTTTCAACTTTACAAACGCTCTAGCATCTAAACTATTTGAACGAGGTGAGACAAGCAAAAAGTGTAGCTTAGATAATTTAAAGAGCTTTCAGGAAAGTCATCAACCTTTCTTCTACTCCTATCAGAGGCGTGGCAATAGTGTTCAGAAGAAATGTTGGGTTTTAATTAAAATCACATATTTATTTCAACTTTGCAAGGGCTCTAGCGGCTAGACTATTCGAACGAGGTGAGACAAGCAAAAATCATTGTTTAGATAATTTAAAGAGCTTTCAGGAAAGTCATCAACCTTTCTTCTACTCCTATCAGAGGCGTGGCAATAGTGTTCAGAAGAAATGTTGGGTTTTAATTAAAATCACATTTTTGTTTCAACTTTGCAAAGGCCCTAGCGTCTAAACTAGTTGAACGAGCTGAGTTAAACAAAAAGCATTGCTATCAGAAAAGTCTTCAATCTTTCTTCTGCTCCTACCAGGAACGTGGTAGTAGTGTTCACAAGAAATGTAGGGTTTTGAGAAAAATCACACTTTGGTTTCAATTTTGCAAACGCTCTAGCGGCTAAACTATTTGAACGAGGTGAGTTAAATAATAAGCACTGGTTAGATAATTTAAAGAGCTATCAGGAAAGTCTTCAATCTTTCTTCTACTCCTACCAGGAACGTGGCAATGGTGTTTACAAAAAATGTAGAGTTTTGAGAAAAATCACATTTTTGTTTCAACTTTTCAAACGCTCTGGCGGCTAAACTATTTGAACGAGATGAACTAAATAATAAGTATCGGTTAGATAATTTAAAGAGCTTTCAGGAAAGCCTTCAATCTTTCTTCTACATCTACCAGGAACGTGGTAGTAGTGTTCAGAAGAGATGTAGTGTTTTGAGAAAAATCACATTTTTGTTTCTACTTTGCAAACGCTCTAGCGGCTGAACTATTTGAACGAGGTGAGTCAAACAAATAGTATTAGCTAGATAATTCGAAGAGGTTTCAAGAAAGGATTCAATCTTTCTTCTACTCCTACCAGGAGCGTGGCAATGGTGTTCACAAAAAATATAGGGTTTTGAGAAAAATCACATTTTTGTTTCAACTTTGCAAACGCTCTAGTAGCTACACTATTTGAACGAGGTGAGTTAAATAATAAGCATAATAAGCACTGGTTATATAATTTAAAGAGCTTTCAGGCACGCATTCAATCTTTCTTCTACTCCTACCAGAAACGTGGTAATAGTGTTCACAAGAAATTTAAGGTTTTGAGAAAAATCACATTTTTGTTTCAACTTTGCAAACGCTCTAGCGGCTAAACTAATTGAACGAGGTGAGCTAAATAATAAGCATAATAAGGACTGGTTATATAATTTAAAGAGCTTTCAGGCACGCATTCTCTAGCTCTAGCGGCTAAACTATTTGAACGAGTTGAGTTGGTTAATAAGCACTGATTAGATAATTTAAAGAGCTTTCAGGAAAGTCTTCAATCTTTCTTCTACTCCTACCACGAACGTGGTAATAGTGTTCACAAGAAATTTAAGGTTTTGAGAAAAATCACATATTTGTTTCACCTTTGCAAACGCTCTAGCGGCTAAACTATTTGAACGAGGTGAGTTAAATAATAAGCACTAGTTAGGTAATTTAAAGAGCTTTCACGAAAGTCTTCATTCTTTCTTCTACTCCTACCAGGAACGTGGAAATAGTGTTCACAAAAATGTAGGGTTCTGAGAAAAATCACATATTTGTTTCAACTTTACAAACGCTATAGCGGTTAGAATATTTAAACGAGGTGAGCTAAATAATAAGCACTAGTTAGGTAATTTAAAGAGCTTTCAGGAAGGTCATCAACCTTTCTTCTCTCCTATCAGAGGCGTGGCAATAGTGTTCACAAGAAATGTTGGGTTTTAATTAAAATCACATTTTTGTTTCAACTTTGCAAAGGCTCTAGCGGTTAAACTATTTAAACGAGGTGAGTCAAATAATACGCATTAGTTGGATAATTTAAAGAGCTTTCAGGAAAGTCATCAACCTTTCTTCTCTCCTATCAGAGACGTGGCAATAGTGTTCACAAGAAATGTTGGGTTTTAATTAAAATCACATTTTTGTTTCAACTTTACAAACGCTATAGCGATTAAACTATTTGAACGAGGTGAGTTAAATAATAAGCACTAGTTAGGTAATTTAAAGAGCTTTCAGGAAAGTCTTCAATCTCTCTTCTACTCCTACCAGGAACGTGGCAATAGTGTTCACAAGAAATGTAGGGTTTTGAGAAAAATCACATTTTTGTTTCAACTTTACAAACGCTATAGCGGTTAGAACTATTTAAACGAGGTGAGTTAAATAATAAGCACTAGTTAGGTAATTTAAAGAGCTTTCAGGAAAGTCTTCAATCTTTCTTCTACTCCTACCAGGAACGTGGAAATAGTGTTCACAAAAATGTAGGGTTTTGAGAAAATCACATTTTTGTTTCAACTTTGCAAACGCTCTAGCATCTAAACTATTTGAACGAGGTGAGACAAGCAAAAAGTATTGCTTAGATAATTTAAAGAGCTTTCAGGAAAGTCATCAACCTTTCTTCTACTCCTTTCAGAGGCGTGGCAATAGTGTTCAGAATAAATGTTGGGTTTTAATTAAAATCACATTTTTGTTTCAACTTTGCAAAGGCCCTAGCGTCTAAACTAGTTGAACGAGCTGAGTTAAACAATAAGCATTGCTTAGATAATTTAAAGAGCTTTCAGAAAAGTCTTCAATCTTTCTTCTGCTCCTACCAGGAACGTGGTAATAGTGTTCACAAGAAATGTAGGGTTTTGAGAAAAATCACACTTTTGTTTCAAATTTGCAAACGCTCTAGCGGCTAAACTATTTGAACGAGGTGAGTCAAAGAAATAGTATTAGTTAGATAACTCGAAGGAGCTTCAGGAAAGCATTCAATCTTTCTTCGACACCTACCAGGAACGTGGCAATAGTGTTCACAAGAAATGTAGAGTTTTGAGAAAAATCACATTTTTGTTTCAACTTTGCAAACGCTCTAGCATCTAAACTATTTGAACGAGGTGAGTCAAGCAAAAAGTATTGCTTAGATAATTTAAAGAGCTTTCAGGAAAGTCATTCAACCTTTCTTCTACTCCTATCAGAAACGTGGCAATAGTGTTCAGAAGAAATGTTGGGTTTTGATTAAAATCACATTTTTGTTTCAACTTTGCAAACGCTCTAGCGGCTAAACTAGTTGAACGAGGTGAGTTAAACAAAAAGCATTGCTTAGATAATTTAAAGAGCTTTCAGAAAAGTCTTCAATCTTTCTTCTGCTCCTACCAGGAACGTGGTAATAGTGTTCACAAGAAATGTAGGGTTTTGAGAAAAATCACATTTTTGTTTCAACTTTGCAAACGCTCTAGCGGCTAAACTATTTGAACGAGGTGAGTTAAACAATAAGCATTAGTTAGATAATTTAAAGAGCTTTCAGGAAAGTTTTCAATCTTTCTTCTACTCCTACCAGGAACGTGGAAATAGTGTTCACAAGAAATGTAGGGTTTTGAGAAAAATCACATTTTTGTTTCAACTTTGCAAACGCTCTAGCGGCTAAACTATTTGAACGAGGTGAGTTAAACAATAAGCATTGGTTAGATAATTTAAAGAGCTATCAGGAAAGTCTTCAATCTTTCTTCTACTCCTACCAGAAACGTGGCAATAGTGTTCACAAGAAATGTAGGGTTTTGAGAAAAATCACATTTTTGTTTCAACTTTGCAAACGCTCTAGCGGCTAAACTATTTGAACGAGGTGAGTCAAACAATATAGCACTAGTTAGATAATTTAAAGAGCTTTCAGGAAAGCATTCAATCTTTCTTCTACTCCTACCAGGAACGTGGTAATAGTGTTCACAAGAAATGTAGGGTTTTGAGAAAAATCACATTTTTGTTTCAACTTTGCAAACGCTCTAGCGGCTAAACTATTTGAACGAGGTGAGTCAAACAAAAAGCATTGTTTAGATAATTTAAAGAGCTTTCAGAAAAGTCATTCAATCTTTCTTCTACTCCTACCAGAAACGTGGTAATAGTGTTCACAAGAAATGTAGGGTTTTGAGAAAAATCACATTTTTGTTTCAACTTTGCAAACGCTCTAGCGGCTAAACTATTTGAACGAGGTGAGTCAAACAAAAAGCATTGGTTAGATAATTTAAAGAGCTTTCAGGAAAGTCTTCAATCTTTCTTCTACTCCTACCAGAGGCGTGGTAATAGTGTTCACAAGAAATGTAGGGTTTTGAGAAAAATCACATTTTTGTTTCAACTTTGCAAACGCTCTAGCGGCTAAACTATTTGAACGAGGTGAGTCAAACAAAAAGCATTGCTTAGATAATTTAAAGAGCTTTCAGGAAAGTCATTCAATCTTTCTTCTACTCCTATCAGAAACGTGGCAATAGTGTTCACAAGAAATGTAGGGTTTTGATAAAAATCACATTTTTGTTTCAACTTTGCAAACGCTCTAGCGGCTAAACTATTTGAACGAGGTGAGTCAAACAATAAGCATTGCTTAGATAATTTAAAGAGCTTTCAGGAAAGTCATTCAATCTTTCTTCTACTCCTACCAGAGACGTGGCAATAGTGTTCACAAGAAATGTTGGGTTTTGAGTAAAATCACATTTTTGTTTCAACTTTGCAAACGCTCTAGCGGCTAAACTATTTGAACGAGGTGAGTTAAGCAAAACGCATTGCTTAGATAATTTAAAGAGCTTTCAGGAAAGTCTTCAATCTTTCTTCTACTCCTACCAGAAACGTGGCAATAGTGTTCACAAGAAATGTTGGGTTTTGAGTAAAATCACATTTTTGTTTCAACTTTGCAAACGCTCTAGCGGCTAAACTATTTGAACGAGGTGAGTCAAACAATAAGCATTAGCTTAGATAATTTAAAGAGCTTTCAGGAAAGCATTCAATCTTTCTTCTACTCCTACCAGGAACGTGGTAATAGTGTTCACAAGAAATGTTGGGTTTTGAGAAAAATCACATTTTTGTTTCAACTTTGCAAACGCTTTAGCGGTTATAATTTAAGTCACATATTTGTTTCAACTTTTCAAGGGCTCTAGCGGCTAAACTATTTGAACGAGGTGAGTTAAACAAAAAGCGTTGCTTAGATAATTTAAAGAGCTTTGAGGAAAGCATTAAAACTTTCTTCTACTCCTACCAGGAACGTGGTAATAGTGTTCACAAGAAATGTGGAGTTTTGAGAAAAATCACATTTTTGTTTCAACTTTGCAAACGCTCTAGCGGCTAAACTATTTGAACGAGGTGAGTCAAACAAATAGCATTAGTTAGATAATTTAAAGAGCTTTCAGGAAAGCATTCAATCTTTCTTCTACTCCTACCAGAAACGTGGCAATAGTGTTCAGAAGAAATATAGGGCTTTGATAAAAATCACATTTTTGTTTCAACTTTGCAAACGCTCTAGCGGCTAAACTATTTGAACGTGGTGAGTTAAACAAAAAGCATTGCTTAGATAATTTAAAGAGCTTTCAGGAAAGTCATTCAATCTTTCTTCTACTCCTACCAGAAACGTGGCAATAGTGTTCAGAAGAAATGTAGGGTTTTGAGAAAAATCACATTTTTGTTTCAACTTTGCAAACGCTCTAGCGGCTAAACTATTTGAACGAGGTGAGTTAAACAAAAAGCATTGCTTAGATAATTTAAAGAGCTTTCAGGAAAGCATTCAATCTTTCTTCTACTCCTACCAGGGGCGTGGCAACAGAGTTCACAAGAAATGTAGGGTTTTGAGAAAAATCACATTTTTGTTTCAACTTTGCAAACGCTCTAGCGGCTAAACTATTTGAACGAGGTGAGTCAAACAATTTGCATTAGTTGGATAATTTAAAGAGCTTTCAGGAAAGCATTCAATCTTTCTTCTACTCCTACCAGGAACGTGGTAATAGTGTTCAAAAGAAATGTAGGGTTTTGAGAAAAATCACATTTTTGTTTCAACTTTGCAAACGCTCTAGCGGCTAAACTATTTGAACGAGGTGAGTCAAACAATTTGCATTAGTTGGATAATTTAAAGAGCTTTCAGGAAAGCATTCAATCTTTCTTCTACTCCTACCAGGAGCGTGGCAACAGAGTTCACAAGAAATGTAGGGTTTTGAGAAAAATCACATTTTTGTTTCAACTTTGCAAACGCTCTAGCGGCTAAACTATTTGAACGAATTGAGTCAAATAAAAAGCATTGCTTAGATAATTTAAAGAGCTTTCAGGAAAGTCTTCAATCTTTCTTCTACTCCTACCAGAAACGTGGCAATAGTGTTCACAAAAAATGTTGGGTTTTGAGAAAAATCACATTTTTGTTTCAACTTTGCAAACGCTCTAGCGGCTAAACTATTTGAACGAGGTGAGTTAAACAAAAAGCATTGCTTAGATAATTTAAAGAGCTTTCAGGAAAGTCTTCAGTCTTTCTTCTACTCCTACCAGAAACGTTGTAATAGTGTTCATAAGAAATGTAGGGTTTTGAGAAAAATCACATTTTTGTTTCAACTTTGCAAACGCTCTAGCGGCTAAACTATTTGAACGAGGTGAGTTAAACAATAAGCATTGCTTAGATAATTTAAAGAGCTTTCAGGAAAGGCATTCAATCTTTCTTCTACTCCTACCAGAAACGTGGCAATAGTGTTCACAAGAAATGTAGGGTTTTGAGAAAAATCACATTTTTGTTTCAACTTTGCAAACGCTCTAGCGGCTAAACTATTTGAACGAGGTGAGTCAAACAAATAGCATTAGTTAGATAATTTAAAGAGCTTTCAGGAAAGCATTCAATCTTTCTTCTACTCCTACCAGGAACGTGGTAATAGTGTTCACAAGAAATGTAGGGTTTTGAGAAAAATCACATTTTTGTTTCAACTTTGCAAACGCTCTAGCGGCTAAACTATTTGAACGAGGTGAGTCAAACAATAAGCATTGGTTAGATAATTTAAAGAGCTTTCAGGAAAGTCATTCAATCTTTCTTCTACTCCTACCAGAGGCGTGGCAATAGTGTTCACAAGAAATGTAGGGTTTTGATAAAAATCACATTTTTGTTTCAACTTTGCAAACGCTCTAGCGGCTAAACTATTTGAACGAGGTGAGTCAAACAAAAAGCATTGCTTAGATAATTTAAAGAGCTTTCAGGAAAGTCATTCAATCTTTCTTCTACTCCTACCAGAAGCGTGGTAATAGTGTTCACAAGAAATGTTGGGTTTTGAGAAAAATCACATTTTTGTTTCAACTTTGCAAACGCTCTAGCGGCTAAACTATTTGAACGAGGTGAGTCAAACAAAAAGCATTGCTTAGATAATTTAAAGAGCTTTCAGGAAAGTCATTCAATCTTTCTTCTACTCCTACCAGAAACGTGGCAATAGTGTTCACAAGAAATGTTGGGTTTTGATAAAAATCACATTTTTGTTTCAACTTTGCAAACGCTCTAGCGGCTAAACTATTTGAACGAGGTGAGTTAAGCAAAAAGCATTGCTTAGATAATTTAAAGAGCTTTCAGGAAAGTCATTCAATCTTTCTTCTACTCCTACCAGAGACGTGGCAATAGTGTTCACAAGAAATGTAGGGTTTTGAGAAAAATCACATTTTTGTTTCAACTTTGCAAACGCTCTAGCGGCTAAACTATTTGAACGAGGTGAGTCAAACAAAAAGCATTGCTTAGATAATTTAAAGAGCTTTCAGGAAAGTCATTCAATCTTTCTTCTACTCCTACCAGAGGCGTGGCAATAGTGTTCACAAGAAATGTAGGGTTTTGAGAAAAATCACATTTTTGTTTCAACTTTGCAAACGCTCTAGCGGCTAAACTATTTGAACGAGGTGAGTCAAACAAAAAGCATTGCTTAGATAATTTAAAGAGCTTTCAGGAAAGTCATTCAATCTTTCTTCTACTCCTACCAGAAACGTGGCAATAGTGTTCACAAGAAATGTTGGGTTTTGAGAAAAATCACATTTTTGTTTCAACTTTGCAAACGCTCTAGCGGCTAAACTATTTGAACGAGGTGAGTCAAACAATTTGCATTAGTTGGATAATTTAAAGAGCTTTCAGGAAAGCATTCAATCTTTCTTCTACTCCTACCAGGGACGTGGTAATAGTGTTCAAAAGAAATGTAGGGTTTTGAGAAAAATCACATTTTTGTTTCAACTTTGCAAACGCTCTAGCGGCTAAACTATTTGAACGAGGTGAGTCAAACGAAAAGCATTGCTTAGATAATTTAAAGAGCTTTGAGGAAAGCATTCAGTCTTTCTTCTACTCCTACCAGGAACGTGGTAATAGTGTTCACAAGAAATGTGGGGTTTTGAGAAAAATCACATTTTTGTTTCAACTTTGCAAACGCTCTAGCGGCTAAACTATTTGAACGAGGTGAGTCAAACGAAAAGCATTGCTTAGATAATTTAAAGAGCTTTGAGGAAAGCATTAAAACTTTCTTCTACTCCTACCAGGAACGTGGCAATAGTGTTCACAAGAAATGTAGGGTTTTGAGAAAAATCACATTTTTGTTTCAACTTTGCAAACGCTCTAGCGGCTAAACTATTTGAACGTGGTGAGTTAAACAAAAAGCATTGCTTAGATAATTTAAAGAGCTTTCAGGAAAGCATTCAATCTTTCTTCTACTCCTACCAGAAACGTGGCAATAGTGTTCAGAAGAAATATAGGGCTTTGATAAAAATCACATTTTTGTTTCACCTTTGCAAACGCTCTAGCGGCTAAACTATTTGAACGTGGTGAGTTAAACAAAAAGCATTGCTTAGATAATTTAAAGAGCTTTCAGGAAAGTCATTCAATCTTTCTTCTACTCCTACCAGGAACGTGGTAATAGTGTTCACAAGAAATGTAGGGTTTTGAGAAAAATCACATTTTTGTTTCAACTTTGCAAACGCTCTAGCGGCTAAACTATTTGAACGAGGTGAGTTAAACAAAAAGCATTGCTTAGATAATTTAAAGAGCTTTCAGGAAAGTCTTCAATCTTTCTTCTACTCCTACCAGAAACGTGGCAACAGTGTTCACAAGAAATGTAGGGTTTTGAGAAAAATCACATTTTTGTTTCAACTTTGCAAACGCTCTAGCGGCTAAACTATTTGAACGAGGTGAGTCAAACAATTTGCATTAGTTGGATAATTTAAAGAGCTTTCAGGAAAGCATTCAATCTTTCTTCTACTCCTACCAGGAACGTGGTAATAGTGTTCAAAAGAAATGTAGGGTTTTGAGAAAAATCACATTTTTGTTTCAACTTTGCAAACGCTCTAGCGGCTAAACTATTTGAACGAGGTGAGTCAAACAATTTGCATTAGTTGGATAATTTAAAGAGCTTTCAGGAAAGCATTCAATCTTTCTTCTACTCCTACCAGGGGCGTGGCAACAGAGTTCACAAGAAATGTAGGGTTTTGAGAAAAATCACATTTTTGTTTCAACTTTTGCAAACACTCTAGCGGCTAAACTATTTGAACGAGGTGAGTCAAATAAAAAGCATTGCTTAGATAATTTAAAGAGCTTTCAGGAAAGTCTTCAATCTTTCTTCTACTCCTACCAGAAACGTGGTAATAGTGTTCACAAGAAATGTAGGGTTTTGAGAAAAATCACATTTTTGTTTCAACTTTGCAAACGCTCTAGCGGCTAAACTATTTGAACGAGGTGAGTTAAACAAAAAGCATTGCTTAGATAATTTAAAGAGCTTTCAGGAAAGTCTTCAATCTTTCTTCTACTCCTACCAGAAACGTGGTAATAGTGTTCACAAGAAATGTGGAGTTTTGAGAAAAATCACATTTTTGTTTCAACTTTGCAAACGCTCTAGCGGCTAAACTATTTGAACGAGGTGAGTCAAACAATTTGCATTAGTTGGATAATTTAAAGAGCTTTCAGGAAAGCATTCAATCTTTCTTCTACTCCTACCAGGGGCGTGGCAACAGAGTTCACAAGAAATGTAGGGTTTTGAGAAAAATCACATTTTTGTTTCACCTTTGCAAACACTCTAGCGGCTAAACTATTTGAACGAGGTGAGTCAAACGAAAAGCATTGCTTAGATAATTTAAAGAGCTTTCAGGAAAGCATTCAATCTTTCTTCTACTCCTACCAGAAACGTGGTAATAGTGTTCAAAAGAAATGTAGGGTTTTGAGAAAAATCACATTTTTGTTTCAACTTTGCAAACGCTCTAGCGGCTAAACTATTTGAACGAGGTGAGTCAAACGAAAAGCATTGCTTAGATAATTTAAAGAGCTTTGAGGAAAGCATTAAAACTTTCTTCTACTCCTACCAGAAACGTGGCAATAGTGTTCAGAAGAAATATAGGGCTTTGATAAAAATCACATTTTTGTTTCGCCTTTTCAAACGCTCTAGCGGCTAAACTATTTGAACGAGGTGAGTCAAATAATAAGCACTCGTTAGACAATTTAAAGAGCTTTCAGGAAAGCATTCAATCTTTCTTCTACTCCTATCAGAAACGTGGCAATAGTGTTCAGAAGAAATATAGGGCTTTGGTAAAAATCACAGTTTTGTTTCACCTTTGCAAACGCTCTAGCGGTTATAATTTAAATCACAAATTTGTTTCAACTTTGCAAGGGCTCTAGCGGCTAAACTATTTGAACGAGTTGCGTTATACAAAAAGCATTGCTTAGATAATTTAAAGAGCTTTCAGCAAAGCATTAAAACTTTCTTTTACTCCTATCAGAAACGTGGCAATAGTGTTCAGAAGAAATATAGGGCTTTGATAAAAATCACATTTTTGTTTCACCTTTGCAAACGCTCTAGCGGCTAAACTATTTGAACGCAAGGTGAGTCTAAACAATTTAAAAGCATTGCTTAGATAATTTAAAGAGCTTTCAGGAAAGCATTCAAACTTTCTTCTACTCCTACCAGAAACGTGGCAATAGTGTTCAGAAGAAATATAGGGCTTTGATAAAAATCACATTTTTGTTTCACCTTTGCAAACGCTCTAGCGGCTAAACTATTTGAACGTGGTGAGTTAAACAAAAAGCATTGCTTAGATAATTTAAAGAGCTTTCAGGAAAGCATTCAATCTTTCTTCTACTCCTACCAGAAACGTGGCAATAGTGTTCAGAAGAAATATAGGGCTTTGATAAAAATCACAGTTTTGTTTCACCTTTGCAAACGCTCTAGCGGTTATAATTTAAATCACATATTTGTTTCAACTTTGCAAGGGCTCTAGCGGCTTAACTATTTGAACGAGTTGAGTTAAACAAAAAGCATTGCTTAGATAATTTAAAGAGCTTTCAGGAAAGCATTCAATCTTTCTTCTACTCCTATCAGAAACGTGGCAATAGTGTTCAGAAGAAATATAGGGCTTTGATAAAAATCACATTTTTGTTTCAACTTTGCAAACGCTCTAGCGGCTAAACTATTTGAACGAGGTGAGTCAAACAATAAGCATTGGTTAGATAATTTAAAGAGCTTTCAGGAAAGCATTCAATCTTTCTTCTACTCCTACCAGAAACGTGGCAATAGTGTTCAGAAGAAATATAGGGCTTTGATAAAAATCACATTTTTGTTTCAACTTTGCAAACGCTCTAGCGGCTAAACTATTTGAACGAGGTGAGTCAAATAATAAGCACTGGTTAGATAATTTAAAGAGCTTTCAGGAAAGTCTTCAATCTTTCTTCTACTCCTACCAGAAACGTGGTAATAGTGTTCACAAGAAATGTGGAGTTTTGAGAAAAATCACATTTTTGTTTCAACTTTGCAAACGCTCTAGCGGCTAAACTATTTGAACGAGGTGAGTCAAGCAATTTGCATTAGTTGGATAATTTAAAGAGCTTTCAGGAAAGCATTCAATCTTTCTTCTACTCCTACCAGGGGCGTGGCAACAGAGTTCACAAGAAATGTTGGGTTTTGAGAAAAATCACATTTTTGTTTCACCTTTGCAAACACTCTAGCGGCTAAACTATTTGAACGAATTGAGTCAGATAAAAAGCATCGTTTAGATAATTTAAAGAGCTTTCAGGAAAGTCTTCAATCTTTCTTCTACTCCTACCAGAAGCGTGGCAACAGTGTTCACAAAAAATGTTGGGTTTTGAGAAAAATCACATTTTTGTTTCAACTTTGCAAACGCTCTAGCGGCTAAACTATTTGAAAGAGGTGAGTCAAACGAAAAGCATTGCTTAGATAATTTAAAGAGCTTTGAGGAAAGCATTAAAACTTTCTTCTACTCCTACCTGAAACGTGGCAATAGTGTTCAGAAGAAATATAGGGCTTTGATAAAAATCACATTTTTGTTTCACCTTTGCAAACGCTCTAGCGGCTAAACTATTTGAACGTGGTGAGTTAAACAAAAAGCATTGCTTAGATAATTTAAAGAGCTTTCAGGAAAGCATTCAATCTTTCTTCTACTCCTATCAGAAACGTGGCAATAGTGTTCAGAAGAAATATAGGGCTTTGATAAAAATCACATTTTTGTTTCACCTTTGCAAACGCTCTAGCGGCTATAATATAAGTTAAATAAAAAGCATTGCTTAGATAATTTAAAGAGCTTTCAGCAAAGCATTAAAACTTTCTTTTACTCCTATCAGAAACGTGGCAATAGTGTTCAGAAGAAATATAGGGCTTTGATAAAAATCACATTTTTGTTTCACCTTTTCAAACGCTCTAGCGGCTAAACTATTTGAACGTGGTGAGTTAAACAAAAAGCATTGCTTAGATAATTTAAAGAGCTTTCAGCAAAGCATTCAATCTTTCTTCTACTCCTATCAGAAACGTGGCAATAGTGTTCAGAAGAAATATAGGGCTTTGATAAAAATCACAGTTTTGTTTCACCTTTGCAAACGCTCTAGCGGTTATAATTTTAATCACATATTTGTTTCAACTTTGCAAGGGCTCTAGCGGCTAAACTATTTGAACGAGGTGAGTTAAACAAAAAGCATTGCTTAGATAATTTAAAGAGCTTTCAGGAAAGTCATTCAATCTTTCTTCTACTCCTATCAGAAACGTGGCAATAGTGTTCAGAAGAAATATAGGGCTTTGATAAAAATCACATTTTTGTTTCAACTTTTCAAACGCTCTAGCGGCTAAACTA
>JBAWJQ010006579.1:0-19453 GCA_037783105.1 Bactrocera zonata | reverse complement strand
GTCGGACAATAATCCAAGTTATATTTTGTTAAGTTATATTTTCAACTAAAAAGTTTTTCTGATAGGGGCTTGAGTTTGATCGTTCTTTTTGTATGATAGCTATATAATATTTTGATCGGATATCGGCAGTTCAGACAAATAAGCAGCTTCTTGTGGAGAAAATAAATGTGTGCAAAGTTTCAGACCGATATCTCAAAAACTGAGGCCTTCTGAAACATGTCCCACTTCACTTACATTCGATATACTTTTCCAAATGAAAGTCGGATGCTTTTTGGAATATTGAGGAATCGTTTGTAAATACCTCAGAAAAATGGTTCATATAACGGGGTTTTCAGTAAGGGCGCTGCAAAAGTTAAACGGTTTGGGATATCAATGAAATTCTTTATTCGCACGATCGAGACGACCAATTGATTGGATCATTTCGTGAGGTAACATGTTTTCCAATCTTGGTTTTCAATAAATCGTTTGTGATATGCTTATGGCGTTGTGAGTGGCTTATGGCGTCGTCTTGTTGGAACCACATTTTGTCCAAGTCCATATCATCTAATTCTGGCCAAAAATATTCGGTTACCATTGAACGGTAGCGATTTCCATCCACAGTAACGTGTCGATCTTGATCATCCCGGAAGAAGTACGGCCCAATGACGCCGCCAGTCTATAAACCGCACCAAACCGAAATTTTTTCTGGATGCAATAGTGACTCATGGAATACGTGTGGATTGCTGCCTGACCAATAACGAATATTTTGTTTATTGACGAAGCAATTCAGCCAAAAATTAGCCTCATCGCTGAATATGATTTTTCGATGAAGATCTGGATCATTTTCAAGCTGTTGCTCAGCCCACTTCACGAACATACGATGACTCTGGTGGTCAAGCGGCTTCAGTTTTTGCATCAATTTGATCTTGTAAGAATGTAGGCCAAGATCTTTCTGAAAATTCCCCCAATGCCCAACGCTTGAGAACGACGTAAGAGAGACTGATTTGGGTCTTCCTCAATTGATGTGGTAGCGGCAGGAATATTCTCGACATTATGGTCACGGGAACATTTTATGCTGTGCCTGTGGATTCAAATTTTTCCACTAGAAGCTCTATTGTTGATCTGACAGGACGACTATAAATTAGACGTAGCGCTTTTAAAGTTGAGGCCACTAACCCCGAATTTCGGTATTAAATTCTAATAATTTCGACTAGTTGTTGGATCGTACATCTTTCCATGATAAAATGGTAAACCTTTCCAAAGAGAAATGTCAAAAGAGCAGGAAAAAAATATGGCGTCGTTTACTGTCCCTATCGGTCTAATTTTGTAGCGTTCCTATTGGAAAACCCGTCAGCTATATCTGAAACAGACCTATAATTGTCTTCGAGACGAAATCGACACTCCGCCAAAGAAAAACACAATTTGCTTACCTCTACGATGCCATTTCGTAATCAAATTAATGATGAGAGCTGCTATGTCGAAGAATACAGCGAGCATACACATGAAAGCCGAACGCACATTAAACGCTGTAAGGATGATCGTTAGCAAAATGAGCATTAGACAATGGGAATGCATGAAAAGTTGAATGCGAAAGCCCAAACTCAGCAGATCCTTTGAGTAAAGCAAAAAAATAATTTTAATTTCAGTAATCTAGAACACCTGCAGAACTCACCTTCTTTGTACGCTCCAAGAATAATGCTGGAAAGATGGACATGCAGAAAAATATTGGACAAAAGTAGAGACCAAATATTAACCATGTTTGACTAAACCAAGTCATAGAGCGTCCAACACCGTCCATAAATACTGCAATAATTAAAGCAAAAACTACGCCCAAAGAGAGTGAGAGTAATTGTACGGCAAACGCGAGAGCGTAACGACGAATGACGGCCAACCAGCCAAGACCCGAACGTGCCGACATGAAGAAGAGCGACACACCGATGGCACATACAGCTATCACACAAACAACGCTATTGACAATGATACTGGTGTTCAGCGTGTAGTATAGTATGAACCAACCGAGAAAATCATAGAAAATAACATGCCCAGCTTCATTGCCCTAGGGGAGAGTTAATAGCGAGAAGAGTTAAGTAAAGAGTTAATGCATTTTATTATGGGGACTTACTGTTGGATTTTCCATTTCCGGTGCGTTAGCTATAGATCTGGCTAGTTGTAAGACATTATCGCCTGTATTTTGTAGTGAACCTTTCGGCAGGATATTGAAACGATCAAACTCCGTGTGATAGACATAACCATTGTAGGTATAAGCCATATCCAAACCTAAACACATTAGAAAAAAATATTTACATAAATAATTAGTTAGGTATTGCTGTTTAAAGCTTACCTGGTACACCGCCGTAATCACGGAAAATTCGGAAATCTGTATCAGATGGTATGAAGTTATTCTGAAATAGTTCCTCAGCCAAGGTAGTTGCGAAGGGATGTGGCACTTTGCGGTAATAGTTCATGAGCCACGGATTGCCAGGTCCGGACTGGAATAGTAATTCGCGACCTCCCGAACCGGCAGCATCCAAATTGATTAGTGCTCTGTGTTAGAAAGTGCGATTAGTTAATAAGATCAATATTCTTCTGTCAACTCTCTACTCACTTGCAATTTTTGGCCCACTTATGCTGAGTTATAAATCCATGTGACGCCTGCAACGGATTCTCTTCGGCACCATTGAAAAGGAACACAATGGGATTTTGAAGTGGTCCACTCGATTTGGCGATAACACGTAACACCTCTAGCATTGTTGCCACCATCGAAGTATCATCACCAGCACCCGGACTACCAGGCGCGCTGTCGAAGTGCGCATTTATGAGTAGATAATTTTCGCTTGTATTATTTTTCGCACTCAATTTGGCGACAACATTTTGTACACCCTGATACATATTCAACATGGTCCAATGAATATATGAACCGGTCACTACTTGTACATCGATTTCGAGTTCGAAGTAATCGCTCATTTGTGCCTTAACCTTATTGATTTCGTCGACTATCAGCTCAACAGCTTTTACCTCATTCGCTTCACTGCCCACCACCTTCGGACCCAGACGTGCTAAGTTGACTACAATTTGTTCGGCACGTTCGGCTATATATGAGTCGGAGTTTGTGGCCTCATCTTTAAGTGTGAGCGGTGTGGGTAAACGTAAAACTTGTGTGAGAACTATGCTCAGGTAGAGTATAAACCAAAAAGCAGTGAAAATCGGTGCATAATACCAGCCGAGTTTTTTTGGTACCTCAAAATCAACATCGATGTGATACTTTGATTTGAACTGGAATTAATAACAGAGAATTGGAAATACTTTATTATTAAGATAATTAATGTTTATAATTATTTTTTTATTTTACTCTAATTTTACACTATTCTTCTTTCTGATAGTCATCAGCTTCCAGCAGTGTATCTATTTTTATTCCGCTCCTAATTGTAGGCAACATTTAACAGAAGTTTTTAATATGTCGTCGTTAAAGGCAAATCCGCTAGAGAAACGTTCCGTGAGATTAATGGTATTTTGAGGAATGGTATGTTCTCTATCACTTCGAGTTGCGGAGGAATGGTTTCGACGAATCAGAGCGGGTAAAAAGGACACCATGGATAAGCCAGCCGGCGGAAGACCTGTGACGATGAATACCGACCAAATAATGGAAAATATCGAGTTAGACCGGCATGTGGCATCTCGTGACATCGATCAGAAAATGGGAGTTAGTCACCAAACCATTTTAAGCCATTTGCAGAAGGCTGGACACACAAACAAGATTGATATTTGGGTGCCGCTTTATTTGACGCAAAAAAAACTTCCTTGACCGAATCAACGGTTGCGATATGCTGCTGAAACGGAAAGAACTCGACCCATTTTTGAAGTGGATGTTGACTGGCGACGAAAAATAGATCACATACGACAATATCAAGCGAAAACCGTTGTGGTCGAAGGTCGGCGAATCGTTCCAAACAGTGGCAAAGCCGAGATTGATGGCCAGGAAAGTTTTGCCGTGTGTTTGGTGGGATTGGAAGGGAATCAACCGCCATGAGCTGTTCCTATATGGCCAGACGCTTAATTCTACCATCTACTGCGAACAACTGGACCGCTTGAAGTAGGCGATCGACCAGAAGCGTCCAGAATTGACCAACAAGAACAACGCCAGAACACACACTTCGTTGATGACTCGTCAGAAGCTACGGGAGCTCCTCGGATAGGAGGTTTAATCGCATCCACCATATAGCCCGGACATAGCGCCAAGTGATTACCCCCCTTTCCTGTCCACAGCGAACGCCCTTGTTGGTGTAAAGTTGAACTCAAAAGAGGCTTGTGAAAAGTGGCTGTCCGAGTTCTTCGCAAATAAGGAGGGAGATTTTTACGAGGAGTGTATTATGAAGTTGCCGTCTTGATGGAAACAAATTATCAAATGAAACGGCGCTTATTTGAACTAAAGCCGATCACTGTTACACTTTTTATAAAGCATTGAATAAAGAGCAAAAAAGCGGAAGGCATATTCGACAACCTTATGTGTTGGCAAAGGTATCTCAAAACTATAAAGCAACAATATCGAGCACTGACGCACAGTGGCACCGCTCCATACATTTCTTGGAAAAAAATAGAAGGAGTGGTCGTACAACAATGAAACTTTGCAGAAACACTTCTCTGGACTAAATTAAGAAATTTTGAAAAAATCTTGGAAAACCGCCCACTGCCACACCCACCTCCCATATAACTGCAATTTCCAAAATTTTTATTTTTGGACCTAGGGACTTGAAATTCGGGACACTTCTTAATTGAGTTCTCCTGATGAAAAAAAATTAAACTTAAACGCAAAGTGACGTTATTTCTACCTTTACCTTGATAAAAATCCAATATAATATGCAATATTTTATTTGAATATGTAACAGGCGAAAAATTGTGTTAGTTTTTATTTGTAATATTATGCAAGCACCATATCTTTAACAATGGGATCTAGTTCTAAGGAAATTTTGTTCGAATGACGCCTTAAGCTACTTATGTAAGGATCCGAAGTAATAAGAAGTCTGTTGAAGACATCAGTATTTGTGGAAATTAAAATCGATGTTACTAAAAGGGACGGTAATTGGCGGTTGTTTCTTTTTTTTTTAATTGAAAGTACAGACTCGGAACTTTCATTTTTTTATAGTAAGAGGGCTAAGCAAGGCAAAGCACATACAGTTTTTTTTCATCAAAAAATTAAAAGTTGATATTTTTTAGTATAATTTTTGAAAAATTATAAAAATTAGCTTACTTTGCCAATTTCAAAAAAATTTTTTTTTTATAAACAAGTAGGTGCTATATTTTCACTAAAAAATAAAAGAAAAGCCATAGCTATAAGCTTACACACAAAAAATATTCTTTATTTGGACAATAATTTTAATCTGATTTTATTGAATAACTTTTCCGTCGACTTCTGTTAGTTTTTTTAACTATAAAATTTCACTTTTTATAAAAAACTTTGTTGAATTTTTCTTATCCAAATATTTCTTTACAAAACAAAATCATTAAAGTTTTGAAATTGGAAAGTGGAAAAATCCTATTTTTTCCGCCGAAATGCCACTGTGTGACGTAGCAAATATGTATGTTGAATTTCTGGCCGCGTTCCAGTGCAAGATTTTAACATTAAAAAACGTCGCCTAAGTATGGTGAGGTTTTGGTACCATAAACTATTACCCAAAATAATTGGAGAGCATTTTGATTCATTAAAAATTCTTGCTCGTAGCCCTTTGCTAAACAGATTTCTGCAGAGGTCTCTTCCATATTTTAATCCAGGCAACAATTTGGATTGGTAGGTAATGTTTAGTTTTACTATTAATGAGGTTCTTTAACATACATTTAGGCAATTCAATGAACTTATTGTTCAAGCACTCAAGGTCACATATTTGCATTAGATTGCGGTATCCACAAAATTTAATCGCGAATTTTTTGCAAAATGTTGTAAAAATAATTGTGCATAACCTTTCGCAATAATGCTTTGCAATTGCCATAAATATAATCATCTAATTATTGTTCTTTTTTGGAGCGATTATTTCAGATTAGCTGATTTTTCTGAGTGTATATATAATTAAATATAGTATTATCAAATGCTCGTACGATTACGATGACCAATATGCTTTTGTATTTACATATGTATGTCTGCAAATAATGCTAGAATCTGTGGTTCTAGCAAATAACTGCTAAGCACTCGAAACACAGCAACAGCAATAATGCAAAGTAATTAAAGCAATTAATCCTTTAAATGATTAATTAATTGCTTGCTAATCTAATCAACGGTCAACAATAATGGGCGACGACAACATGCTCAGACTCGTGCAATATTTCTGTGGTCAACTATGCGGCGACAAAAGATAAGTAGAAGTGCTGTAAATAAATACGTACTAACATGATTCAGTGAATCGTGTGTCTCTAAGCAAAGCAATATTTATTAGCTCTTTTCTTTGAAGTTATCCTCTTTTAAGTTTGTTTGTTCTTGCATGAGCATTTGTTGCCGCCAAAGGCCATAAAATATTGGCAATTATTTCAACGAAAGTGGGGTGTGCATACATATATGTATGTATGTATGTATATGTATATAATATGGAGGCAATATAGACTACTCAGAAGTACATTTAATGGTCAGTGACTTTGATTGGTGATGTAATGCATTTTATGATTGCTATTTGTCGTGCTCAATGAAGCGCAAAAATAGTCGATTAAATATTTGAATTGTTATTTTAATTACTCTTAAAATATTTCAGATTTTGCTAAATATAAAAATGTCATAAATAGTAAGCGGTTTGCATTGTATTTATATACACACATATTTTATTTCTATACTCTCCCAACTTGTTGCTACAGAGTATAAAAGTTTTGTTTAGCTTAGTACAAAATAATTACGAGTTCGTAGATGTAAAATGGATGATAACCCTGCTCACTCCCCAAATAATGGTACTATTCAAAACTACTAAAAGGGAGAGATTAATCAATAACTAAATACGCCAGCGACGTTAAATTTAGCTCCGAGATGGTATGGGAAGGTTTTATGGGAGCATGACACCGTCCACTTTTTAATGAAATCACGTTTCTCGGGACCCGATAAATAGATTTCGATTTTATTTATTGATTTTTTTTTTATTGTTTTTGAAATATCGGTCAATGTGTGAGATATACAATTGAAATTCGGAGAGAATAGTATTCTGACTATAGTAATTTTCTCTGTCAAAAATAGTATGAATCGGGTCAATTCTTCCCTGAGCTCCCATATACCTAATATAAGGGGGTTTTCTACTCAAGAATTTTGAAAAAGTCGATTTTTTCATATATTTAAAGTTTAGATCCTTAAGAACATATCCTCCAAAGGATTTTTAAAAATTAAAATTATTTTAAGAGCTACAGTTACTTTAGTGACGCAGTACCTAGCCCGGTAGGTAGGTAGACTCACTTTTAAACGCGTTTTTCTCGAAACTACTTTTTTCCACACGGTACCGGCGTTATCTCAAATTCTGTACAATTGATTTATTTGAAATTTTGTGTGAACCTTTTTTATATAATATAATCCTTTATCGTTCCTACCAACATCGTGTCAAAATTTTTGTTTTTAATCTTTTAAAAAAATTCAGGAATTTCAAAAAAAAAAAACGTAAGAAATGATTTTTATTTTCAGGCAGTCGCCATGTTTCAAAGAAGGTAGGTAGGGACTATAACAGCATCCTTACTGATTAAGAATTTCCTTTGATTTTTTTTTAGACCACCAGAAGAGTCAGGATCAATGTCACCAGGATGCGCCATTTTTGTTTTTACACCTGTCTCTCCACCCCCCGCTCCCCCCTCTAATTATTTTAATTTTTAATATTTTTTTGTAAAATTTTTTTTTCTGTATTCTTAAGATATCAATAAAGACACCATAAAAAATGGATGGTAAAAATGTTTTTGGCTTTTTTTAAATAAAATTACAGAATGTGTTTTACTCATAACAGTGTATCTTTGTGCATAAGAGAGAGTGCAGTGAGTCCAGATCCTGAGGACGTGACTCAATGAAGTTAAAAACCTATCAGTCAATCTATTAGCCGATGAGCTCGAATTTTTCGGTTTAACATAAGTTGCTTCTAAAAAGGTGGGATAATCAGTGCCCACCTTTTAGATATACTATACATACATATTATATTTTATTCGAGAAAGAAGATTACTTTTGACACTTTGGTGTATAAAACGCTTTTTACTGTAGTCTCTTAAGCGTTTTTCCCAAAATATTCTTTGAAATTTAGTGAAAATTGTTTGACTTTTTACTTGCTCTCGGTTATTATTTTATTTTTTAATGGAAAATTTTTACTTTCTTATACAAGAATATGCATGTCTACAAGAAGATTTTTGAAAATTCGAATTATTTTCGGAGATGTACATATTAAGGTATTGGCATCCAAACTGGTTGAGCCGGTCTTATCGAAAAAAAAAATACATTACGCTAAACTGTTTTTCTAAAAATTTCGAAAAGAATTTTGTTTCACCTTTTCCGTGGAATCAGACATTGTGTTGTCCTCCGAGATTAATAATTATTTTTTTTTTGTGCTAGGAGTGTTGAAATCGTGGGTATGGTCACGTAACCAATTTTTTGAGACCCCCCACTTCAGCAGTTGCAAATTTTAGAAATTTCTGACTGTTTTTATTCATTTTTGGTTTTTTTTTTATATATTCTTGTAATGTTTATAAATAACTAATAAAAAAATGAATAATAAAAGATTTTTGCCGTTTCTTTACGACATTTCAAAAATTGCCTGAAATTCATGTGCCTAGACTGGAATACCCCTGAAAATGGTCATTCCTTTTTTCAAAGGTTTTTCGGAATTTTTTAGTGAAATGAGGAAACACGCAGAATCCAACTTTTTACTATATACTTATTAAGCATTTAGCTGAAATTATAATTTTTTGAGTAAAAATATTTGCGTGATTCATCGCTCCAATGGCTGCCATGAAGAAAAAATGTAGGCAAATTGGTAGATAGATGACTATCGCCTGAACTTTTACATATCTCAGAAATTTCATTTTTTGTATTATTCTAAACAAAAAAAAAAAACCTGAAAAAACCAGATTTTTTGCGACTACTTTTTTATGAAAAAAAAGTTCGATATTTTTCAAAAAATCCTAGTAGATACAATAGCACCCTGTGTGATGAAGCTACCATTAAATTTCTAAAGAAATCGATGGAACCTTGTTTGAGAAATCATGAAAGCTAGTTTAGCTAGTAGTTCCCAGAAAAACAGGTTTGAAAATCAGTTGTGAAAGCCACGCGCTCTGAAGGCCTTATTTCATTAACCTGCAACTTACCAACTACATTCAATGTTGGAAAACTACTTTACCAGTACAGTTTATGAATTCTCTAGGTTGGATTTGTGCAAAGCACAAAAACGATGTTTTGAAACCGTCACACGGGATGGCCCGTTTAACTCCAAATTTTATTCAAGTATTAAGTTTTTACGTTTTTTTTAATTTTTAGTACTTAATTATACTTACACTCATTTTAGCTTCAAAACTCCAATAACTTAACCGGCAACAGCGAATGTTTCTTCACAACTTCACAAAACCACACAATTTTGGTAAATATCGTTTGAATAATTTCGCAAAGTTTCGTTAAACTTTTTCACAAAAATACTCCATATGAACTGACTGTACAAGCTGTTTTAAAAAATACAGACTATTTTTCGTTATCTATGTTCACAAATTTTCCGTATTTTCCATGTGCTTTCACTATGTTAGTTATAGAACACAAATGACCCGAGATCCTGTACGATCTACAGGCTTTGCAAATCTTTTGGATATGAATTTTTCACGTTCCACTTCCGCGTAGTGTTGTTTTGATTTCCGACTACACTAGTTGAACGTCTTTCAACCACCGACTTTCACATCGAATTGAAGTTTTGATTCGTACGCACCAAGCTCAAATAATAATTGATTTGGAAAAATATCGCAGGTACAAATGATCATAAATTTTTATGTATAACTGTGTGAATATAAATATGCTTCGACGGTATTGTCGTTTGTAATATAGTGTTTGGGGATTGTAAAAAAGAAATAACAACAATTATCTAAAAATTTCGATATCTGAAGTGATAAAACAGCGACATACTACAGCGTTGAAATCCATATTTCTGTTTCATTCCTTAATTTTTTTATGAACCTAAATTGGTGTATGATAGTATTGATTTCTTTATAACTAGTACTATCTGCAATACTGTGCTTTTATATAGCTACATATGTACATTTATGAGTGTTGATAAAATTTCCGTACTCTTTCAGATATATTTTGGCGTAAGGAATTCAGTTGGAATAAGCCAGCTTTGATATTATTTTTTTTCAAAATTTTAAATATTTCTTATATATGTATATATTTTTTCTAAATTCGTGAGTAAACATTTTGAAAAAGTCTTATTTTTAATAATTTTTTTGTTCTATCTTCGAAAGATTTGAATATCTGTTCCTCATGATTTTGGGTGCATGTCTAAGTTAAAAATAACCGAAATGAGCCAATTACAGGCAACATTATTTTACTTTATTGGCTAGATTTGCAAAAAAAAGGATTTTGGGAGTGTCTTAGCTAAAAATAAGCAAAGTGTGCCTAAATGTAGGCAACATTATTTTATTTTGTTGGCCGGATTAACGAAAAAAAGGAGATAATGTCATCTAAAGCATGTCAAATATACACAAAAGAATTATTTATCCGCTTTTTACTATATATTGTGTAATCGTATAATAAGTTTATTGTTTTAAACAAATATTCGGGACTGTGTCTTCGCTAGAAAAATAATTTTAATTCAATAACCGAAATTGTATAGATTTCTCATATCATAAATGTTATCTAGTAACCTAAAAAAACTTTTTATAACCAAATCTGGACGTCGTTCTAGAGCATAATTCAATACAAGGATTTTAAAATTTGGCGCTTTTATTGTAGTTTTTTATTGTGACTTTACTTTACGATATAAAATACGTTAAATATTTTTATCTTTACGAGGTACCCGAGTTGTTCTTTTTTCTCTATTATATATGACTTGCTAGAGATATGGATTAATGGCATTATTGCAAGTAAAGTCATAAACTATTGTCGCTGCACCACGGCGGCTATCTAATTAATGGAGAATTATTTACCAAAGTAGCAGCTAGAATTGCTTTAAGTTTCTTCGGAGATATAAAATGAAAAGAACCGGGTATCTGTTCAAATAAACTTAGTCAGCAGTGATACTAAAAACGTTATCATACAATATTTTTGCAAAACAAAAAATATAAGAAAATAGCCCTGGACAATTTGAAAGATATCAAAGGTGGTTTCTTGAAAAATTCGGTTCAATGCCTTTCTGTCGGATAAGTGGATATCGGACCACTATAGAATATGGCTGCCGTACAAACTGACCGATCCAACTCAACTCCTTGTATGGAAAAATTTTGTAGTTGACGAGATAATTGCACGAAATTTGGCACTTTGACTTCATACCAGATCACTTGGATCATGGAGTCGCCAAACCAAGCCCTGGATCTCCTTCTCTGCCCACATACTGGCGAGGGAGTAATGGGTGCGAAGAAGCTGTTGGAGGAGAGTGGCAGTGAGCTTCTTTACAGATATGTCAAAGCTTGGGGGGAAGGCTGGTGGAGGGATTTACTGTCAGGAACTCTTTATAAACTTCAGCTTCAGACTTTCTGACTATTGCAGTATTTTTCAAGCTAACGTTCTAGCCATTAAGGTAGCAGTAGGCAGAGAAGTAACCATCCACTCAGATAGCAAGGCGGCGTTACTAGCTTTGAACTCGTTAACAATGCGTTCAGGGTTTGTCAAGGAGTGCCTAACCTCGCTATCAATAGCATCGATTCTTTTAGCGATTTGACAGGTATGGATGCCAGGCCACGGCGGAATCGCAGGAAATTATAAAGGTGAAGGCAAAAAAAAGGCACACTAGCAGCGCTATCAGTAAAATGGGTGCAGGTCGGTACTCCCGCATTCTCTCGTGTTCTACTACTAGATAGCTGGGGTTCGTAGCAGCTTGACAGTGCTGGTACACTATCGGACTATGCGCTGTCATAAAATCCTTTTAGCTCAAGATCGATCGCAATTGATCTAATGTTCTTTGCGCCCTCAGTAAGACTAGCCCATTGCCTTATTGGTGTTCAAGCTGTGAGGCTGGGATTCAACAGACACGATTTGCAGACGCTGTTTGGAAGAAGACCAGGTGGAAATAACTCAACACATCCTTCTTGACTGTCCCGCGTTTGGCAGGTCAAGACTTTAACACTTGAAAGCGCGTACTTTTAGACATCCCACTGAACTGTCGGGAATGAGAATTAAACGCCGATCAAAATTGAGTTTCGCCAATTTATAAGTTCGAAAACAGGACTTCTTCTTTTCCTATGGTTTCACAAAGGACTGCTTATAGCAGTCTACGTGCGATCTCTCTATATCTGCCATCTAACCTAACCTTCCTGTCCTTTCTTGCTATTAGAAATGAGTCTGTGAAGGTTATTATAGATTCCGTGCAGTCGAAGTTAACTTTTTTCTTGTTTTCACAAATATATTTTTTATTTAGTTTAATTTGAGTTCGGAAGTTTTTTTAGGTTATTACCAATAATACTTTCTGATGTTCAGTTTTTTGCTTTTTAATAAATTTTTTTTCAAAGCCTCACAATATTTAAATATTTTTCGGGTTTTCCCCGTTTTTATCACCACATATGTATGTATTTTTTATTCTACCGCACACTGAGCAGGAATACTGTTTTAATTTATGCGGCGTTGCATGCACCTTTCGTTGGAATGCGCGTTTTTGCACTGACTGTGTGAAGCTGGTGGCTAATGGAAAGACGCTACACTCATCAACGCCACAATAAGCTTGCTCTACAGCTATACATATCTATCGCCATGCAAACTTGTCAACGTTGAAGAAGATCCACAATTACTGCGAACGTGCGACAATTATAGACACTGCTTTACGTGTGTAAATTGAGCCAGCCGACCACTCCCCAAATGCTTATGTTGCACTTGTTTAGACTCTTTTCATTAAAATTTCGCGTTGATTTTCCACTGTTTGCTGTTTTTCTAAATACTATTTATTTACTTTTTGCTGTAAATCAGTTTTAATTGTTGTATCAAATAGCTAGAAAAATTGCGGATTCACTGCCCGCCTACCCGCGAACTGACCAACCTTTTTTCCATCCACGCTTTGAGATTCGTTGCATCATCGTTGGTTGGGTGCTTTTGTTTATCGTATTTGTTTGTATCGCCATTTGTTGTGGTTTATTTTTGACATTTATTTCGAAAACTTTCGATTTACATTTGTTTGTGCCATCAAATTTCAATGTTCACTGCACATCAAATAGCGGCTGTGTAAATTACTGTGAAATTAAATGTCGTACAGTGGTTTGGAAGTGAGTAAATATAAGAGAGAAAAAAGTTAGTAGCTCATTTAATAGTTTAATAGGTGTTTTAGGTTCTGATAGCTTAATCTAGTCTAGTCTAAAATCCATGAATTGTTCTTTGATAATTTTGGTCGTTTTCGACGGATGTTCTCACGCAAACGCCTCAATGTGGTCAAAAAGAAATCCTTATCCCTGCGGAATAAATTTATGATGCCCCAAACCACGAATATCGATAAAAAAAAAAAACAATGAGCATCACCTTGACTTTTGAGCGGCTTTTTCGTGTTATTTTTGGTTTCGGTTCATTTTTTTCCCTCCTTCCGATGATGATTGACTTTTGGCGTGTCAAGCTAAAAGGTCCATTTCCTCTCAGCAGCTATAATGCTCTGCATGAATGTGGGATCGGAATTCGTACAATCAAGCGTGTCCAAAGAGAGCTATTTACGATACTCTTTTTGGAAAAAACTCAGCTTTATCGGAACGTGTCGAGCAAAAACGCGTTTCATATATACTATAAACCGTCTTTGAAGGCTTTGTATCACTTGTATGTAGGCTTGTGTTTTTGACTGAATCAACATCTCTTCGTAGTAAACTATTTTGAACTGAGTTGGAGTTGACTCTTGACAAATGCGACATCATTTTATAATGGCAGAGTAGCAAAGAAATGATTTTTATACTCGACTAAAATTGCTCTGGAGGTTATGGATGTTAACAAGGAAAAAAAAAACATTTTGAGATCTTTACTCATTAGATCGTGAAAAAAAGAACTATAGAAGTATTCACTAATCCTGAGCTGGTTTAACTACTATTATTACAGAGATAGTCCCTGGGAGACTTGGTTGATCGAAAATGGAGGCGCAGAAGCAGCAGATCGTAGGCAGCCATATTTAAATCATCATTAAGAACATTGTACTTTCGGGTGATAACCGCATTAAGCCTTATCGAGCAACTCAGTGGATTTCGTAAAAACTTTTTTTCCAACCCAGCTGCGAAATGTCTCCTAAGTTGGAAAAGTTGGGAGCCGTCGAATATATCTAGTCTCATCCGACTGAAGGCTGGGAATTCGCAGAGTTAATATTCCAAATAATGGTCTCACTAACCTCAGCTCATGCTCTTCATTTCGTCGAATTCACTTCTTAAGGGTAGGTGGCCTTAGTAATATCTAAGTTCCCTTTTGCTTAGAAGTACGAGTATAACCTTTTTGTTCTGTGGCCTTTCAACACTACTCCAAAGTAGCTTCGTAGTATGCTCTGTGCTGCTAGTGTTCCAAAACCTGAGGTCTTCAGCTGGGGTGCATTGCTTTAAACAATTATTGAAGGAGCACAATAGTATATGGAGGTTTACATAAATTGAGTTCTTAGCAGTTCACGGGGGGACCAACTCGTTTGCCTTATCGTTTCCTTTTATTCTTATATGAATGGGTATAAAGGTGACAATAACTGAGGTAATTCGGTGAGAGGAGAGTTGTAGAGTCTAGTTTTTGCCTGCTTGCATAACCTAACGCAGTGAAATATAATGTTGGTGTGACATATAATTGCCGCTTCACGGATCACTAAAATGTCTATGGACTTGCTATTTAAAGCAGAAGCCTATTTTTGAGACTCAGTACTTAATTTCTTTTTACTTCAGTGTAAACACAAATTTTCGACTTTTTTAACGGAGATTCCATAACTGAAAAATATGCGTATACCAAATCTTCAACAGAATTTAACACAGTCTAATATACTATAAGAAGTCAAAGAGACCAAAACTGCAAACAGACAAAAGAACAAATATTTTTTTACCTTATTTTCTTTCACAATAACACACTGTACCTCACATAGTAATCGGAGCACTTACCGACAGTGATGGGTAAATAGTTCAGTTATTTGCAAAGTGACATTAAAGTTTGTTTTATTTTGCTTGTAAATTAAACTAAACAGTCAATTGTCCGTTGCGGTTGAATGCATTTAGTTACCTTTTTTGTTAATCTATTTTTGGTACTCGCCCAATCATTGGTCATTGCTTGTATACAATATGTCAGCGTAAGAGGAATACATGTACATATGTATGTACATATAAGCATTTGGAAGTACTGAACATATAAAAATTACTGGCATATAATTATTTTTATATTTTTGTTTTGTTTTGTTTTTTTTTTTCTATTGCTGAAGAGAGAAATTTCATTTGGAGAGTTGGGACGAAAGGTGAAACTCATTCAAAGCTGCTTAACAACAAAAGCTTTCCCAACGCAATAAAGTCTTAAATATTTAATTTTTTATCACTGTGAGGGCTGTTTGATATACTAACGTCTTCTGTAAGCACAATTTCTTTCGAACATGGCAACCTAGTGGTTTATGATAAAAAAGTTTGTTCAAATAAACTAATCTACATTTGGTATCGACTTTTCAAGCATTATAATCTTAACTCATTTGACAAGATCTTTTACGTTTAATGGGTGCTTCAAAATGTGGTAATAAATTTTTTATCATTTGATTTGATCAGGTCTAACAAAAAAACTACATTTACAAGTATTTAAATAAAAATTTGTATGAGATATATAGGCATATCTTTAATAACCTAAAGTTGAGTCCACAAACTTCGAATTTCGGTAGTAAATTTTAATAATTTCGACTCATTGTTGCATCGTATATCTTTTCATGATGAAATGGCAAACCTTACTGAAGAGTAATGTCAAAAGAGCGGGAAAATTATGGCGTCGTTTGCTGTCCCTATCGGTTTACTTTTCCAGTGCCCTATTGGAAAACCCCAAGCGTGCCAATGCTTATCCAATTATCCATACACTTGCTATAAGTCCCTTTGGGATGGCTATCAGTGACTTCAGCGAATTTTGTTTTTTTCGGTTTCGACTTATTTTTTGGAGCGCCACTCGCTAGATTAATGAATAATTTCGATGTCATGTTCATAAAACCATATCTAATGATCAGTAATTATGCGAGCGTCGTTTTTGAATCCTTTTCTCCAAGTCGTTTTTTCAAAATTTCAGGTATTTCGTTACGAGTCTAACATTGAGCGCTTCATACCCAAAACACTAACTAAAATGTGTTAATTCGATTTACAAGAGGTGTTGAGATTTCTTAAATGAAATACCTTAATTTATACCAAATAAAAACGAGATTATTTATTTTTTGAACATTGAATATCTGTTTATTGCTAGAATTTGACAGTAGGCGTTCCCCTTTGCATCTCTCCGGTAGGTGAGAGTAGAAAAGAATAGAAAACCGTTAGGCGGAGGACCTTCCCGTTACAAATTTTTCATAGTACCAAACGAAAAAAAAAAAATATTTTTTTCACCAACCTTAATGCTAAGGACCTCGATGCTATTTAACTGATAGTGAAACAAAGCATCGAGGTGCTTAGCATACATACATACATGCATGGTAAAAGAAGTTACGCAGTGTTGTCTATCAAATATGAGAACATAAAAATATTGAAAAGCAGGAAGAAAACGTTAACTTTGGATGGAGCTGCTGTAATACCCTTCACTGGTACACTTCTAATAGCAACAAAGGGATAATAAAAAGATCTGTATTTTTATTGCGATTGGTCAGTATGAATGACAAGTAAGTACATACTACTGTGCCCAAAAAATAAGGTGACATTGAATTTAAACTGCGCGCCTCGAAGGATTTGGAGAACTATTTTTTTTTTTAGGTTGGTAGTACTGTCAGTTACATTTATGTCAAATTTCATGTCAAACTATTCATTACTGTTTGAGATACGTGTCGTTTTGTGAACTGCTAAAAGTGAGTTTTTCGTTTTTTGCGATGTCGAAATTTGTTGAGCAAGGAATTTGCATTAAATTTTGTTTACGGAATCAATTTTCTGCTGCGGATACGTTGAGGTTGGTGCAGAAAGCCTTTGGTGATGAGGCTATGTCCAAAAAAAATGTTTACAAGTGGTATAGTGAGTTCCAAGGCGGCCGTGAACGTGTTGAAGACGAAGAGCGTCCAGGGCGACCATCAGCCTCAACCAGCGAAGCTCACGTTCAACAAATCAAAGATTTGGTGTTTAAAAACCGTCGATTAACAATTAGAGATTTTACTGATGAAGTTGGCATATGGAAAGGCTTAGCCAATACCATTTTGAAGGATGTTTTGGGCCTCAAGCGCGTTAAATCTCGACTGGTACCGAAAACATTGAATTTTTTGGAAGAAAGGCGTCGCGTTGAAGTGTGTGAAACGATGCTTTTCGACTACCAGGGTATCATGAAATACATTATAACTGGCGATGAGACTTGGATCTATGCTTACGACCCCGAAGCAGCCGATCAGTCCAGCGAATATCGTGCCAAAAGAGAGCCGAGACCAAAAAAATCGCGCCAAAGTCGCTCAAAAATCAAGGTCATGTTGACTGTTTTCTTCGATTATCGTGGTGTTGTGCATTGTGAGTTCCTTCCAACCAGTCAAACAGTCAACAAGGAATATTATTTGAACGTTATGCGTCGTTTGCGTAACGCTATCCGCCTAAAAAGGCCGGAATTGTGGAAAGACAATTCTTGGTTTTTACACCACGATAATGCACCATCCCATACTGCCCTCGTAATTCGTGATCATTTCGTCAAAAACTCAATCCATATCGTTCCGTAACCACCGTTTTCACCTGATCTGGCGACGTGCGACTTCTGGCTGTTCACCAAGCTCAAAAGACCGCTTCGGGGACACCGTTTTTATACGATAGAGGAGATTCAAGCCGCAGCGAAGACGGAACTGAAGGCTATCCCGGAAAGGGGATGAAATTGATTTGGAAGAATAAATAAAGAATTTTCAAAATAAATACAATGTCACCAAATTTTTACACAGTAGTATATGCCAAAGTGTGTCGATCTAAAAAATTTTGGCGGAAATAATCTATGCCAAATTTCATGAAGATATCTTGACATATAAAAACATTTGATCAATCAGATTGTATGATAGCTATATCTTAAGTGCTCTGAAATCTTAGCTTCCGTCAAATGAATATTTTCTTGCTGAGAAAAAAAAAAAAAAATTCTGTTCGTTATCTTATAAACTGAAAGACTTGTTCGCATATTTAAAAGAACTTTTTGACAAATTTAATATATTCTTTTCATTGTATAAATGTAATAATTTATTTTAAATAATAACGTAAAGAGACACCCATTATTTATATGAAAATGACTGATCGACAGTTAAAAAGAATTTATTTGTTTCCGACTGCTATAAAACATATGTGTGTATATAGTATTATATATGTAGGTATGTGCATAAAAGTATATGACGTCATTCGTCAAAAAAGCAAGACGCTTATTGATAAAGCGCAATAATTCTATGAATATATTACGGGGTTTGCATGCTCAAAAATTTCTTTTACTATGTATACAAATATACTTAACAGTTTTGGTATATTAAAAATTAGTAAGACTTCTAAGTGAAAATTTTCAACAAAGAAGTTCCATTAAATTTTGCGTCCGGAATCAAATTTCTGTTGCCGAAACGTTCAGACTGTTGGATTAATTTGTTGGATCTATGCTTATGCAAAGATGAGCTGAATCCGAAAAAACCAGGTCAGAGAAGGTCGAAAATCAAGATTATGTTAACTGTTTTCTTCGATTATCCGTATTCCTTCCGACTGCCAACAAGGAATACTATTTGAGTATTATGCGTCGTTTGCGCGAAGCTATTCGTAACAAAAGACCGAAATTATGGGCCAAAAGCTCTTGGTTTCGCCGTCGCATACTGCATTGATTCTTCGTTAATTTTTTAAATTATCAACCAATCTCGTGCCGCAACCTTCGTATTCACCAGATTTAGCTTCATGTATCTTCTGGCAACTCAACAATCTCAAACGACCGCTCTGGAGAAACCGTTTTAGTCATTTGAAGACATTAAATGTGAATCGTAACGCGTATTGACAACTGTTTCAAGGATTGAAAAAACTTGAGCACAAGTGTATTGGGGTCAAGGGCGATAGCTTTGAGGGCAACGCTATAGATTTCGAAGAAAAAATCAAGAATTTTAAAATTATGAACGAAGTCTTAATATTTTTTGCTCATTGTGGTATTTAACTGTTTTTGAAAAATTTGTACTACTAAGTATGTTTCAATATCTTACGTTTATTGCATTGTTAGCATTTATTTTGTGTGTGTGTG
>JBAWJQ010006578.1:0-20470 GCA_037783105.1 Bactrocera zonata | reverse complement strand
ATAAGATAAGAAAGTAATTGAGGAATGCACTGCGACCTTAGGTCTATTGTGCCCTCTCCTAACTCACAGGGTCTCGCTTAGCCCCAGCATATTGATTAAGTTCAATAACCCGCTGGGTGCTAGCGAGGTGATGTGATCCCTTCCGGAAACATGGTTCCAGGGGCCTGCGACCTGCGCCTACAGACTGCGATGCAGTCGATTAACAGGTGCTCCGGGGTTTCAGGCTCCCTGTCGCAAAACCGACAGTTAGCGCAAGCAGATAGGCCCAAGTTAGCCAAATGCCCCTTCAGCCTGCAATGGCCGGTGTAGAATGCGACCAGGTTTGTTTCTTGGGAGGTTTATTAGCGATTTGAACCTCTTCTGGTTATACCCGCCAACTAACAGCTTGGCAGGACGCATACCGTGCGCTCGCTGCCAATGCCTTTCCCTACACACTCTTTTTTCCTTGCGGAGCAGCTCCTTCACAGTATGAGGGCCCACCCCGGTGAACGGTTCGGGCCCAACCATACTGGAGGAGGCTGCAGAGCGAGCAAGCTCGTCAGCCAGCTCGTTGCCGTTGTTGGGCATTAGTGGGACCAGCATACATTCAACATTGTATGAACATTTGACTAAGAGACACAATTATTGCTCTAGAGCTAGAATATCTTTGACAAATAATTCAAGAAAAAACGCTAACTTCGGTTTAACTGAAGCTATACAAAAAGTTTATTACAAGAACTTGATTTTGATCGGTAAGTTCTCTTTCTAATTCCAAGAAGATATCTTTTGAAATGAAGAAATTGTCCATGTATGGTATGTATTTTTTATAGGATCTTCGGCGACTCCTCTTAAGATTATAAGCTTCATGCCAAACGAAATAAGTATAAAACTGCATACAGAGTGCCATATATAAGGCGAGAGATAATCTTCTTCTCTGGTCTTCACATTTAGCAATCAACCTCACTGCCATGATATAATGCCAATGCCAACCTCAACGAAACAAATACTATAATTTAATATTTGAATATCACACAGTAAATTCAGAAGTGTTACGACTCCTTTCTCCGGATTAGCATAAATCTTCTCCCTCACCTGGCCACCAACTATGTTTTCTCACAGTTTTAACTCACAAAATGGACCGCCTACCAAAACGCTGAAAAACAAAACTTTCTCACAAAACTCTCAACTCGACAAGGGTAGGGGAAAACATGGAAAATTTCTCCCATTTCCTCTGATATCCGGGCAATTTGAATTTGAAATATTTTGAATTTGAATTCTAAACACTTAACAACGAGTCCAATCAATAATTAAAAACATACACGAAGCTATAAATGTGTATAAATTGCAGTTGAGGCACACAGCTGCCGCTTGGCCACTTGGGTAGGCGACGGCGGCGAGCAACTAAACAGAACAACTGCCAATTATCTAGAAGGAAGAGGCAGCGGCAGCAGCAGTAACAACAGCGTCGTTAGGCATAGTATAAAGTTAGAAATATTGTGCTCAAATATGCTACCAAATTATTATTTATGAACGTTAATTATTGTGTAGTGTTCGCGCGGCAAACGCACACACACAGATACACAAGCAAGGCGTTGGTTGGTTGGTTGTGAGCAAACCAATAATTAAATTTCAGCTCAAGCGGCATGGCAAAGAAAGCGAAATGTCTACACAATGCATTTGTGTATGTGTGTGTTTGTGCGTTGAGAAATTTTACATCGCAAAATTTATGGCATTTCTGTAATGTGCGGGAAAGTGCTTGTGATCATAGGAGTAGAAAGTTAGTTTTTTTTTCAAAAGCCGAAAATTTTAAAGTCGTAAAAAGTCAGATAGTTTGATATTAAAACATTTTTGTATAAAAGTAGCGAACATTTTAATTGTATTTTACAACAACAACTTTATGAAAATCTGCTTGCAACTGCAATAGATTTCAATCTGAGCGCTCAACTCTTCATATAAAGCACCCAAGAGTAGCTTAGAAGCAGCAAATGATCACCAAAATGTACGTGCATACGCACTAAGTTCCGTTATTTACACTTGTGAAACGCTCTAACCCTTACAACATGCACTTCGTCTCACACCCGCCATCACAAGCACACATACTAGAGATAAGTATATGGAACTTAGCCACCGCCAAGTGTTAGTTTTCCGCATAGCGTTCTCATTCACTGCACACGTTTTTCACACTTTTCCACTGCGCCTTTTAACTAATAAAACAATAAAGTACCGTCCGAAAACACTAGCCAACTTCCGGTCGTACGTTGATTTCTATCCGCACTAATTTTTCCCTTGCGTTTCACAAATCCTGTATTTTGAAAGTAATTTTTCAAAATTTTGTCATCAAAATGTGCGTAGCGCAAAGATTGTTCATATGTGATAAAGTCAATCACAGGGGAGAGGGAATTGCTTAGTGACAACTAAAATATACAACACTTACACATATTTATTTTATGGTTGAGTCAGGGAGTAATGTGTGTGTTGATAATGTGTGCGACATCTTTTATGACAGCAACGTGTGCACGAAGCAAGGGAGCTTCGAAAGTGAGGCATGAGTGATTTGAATTGAGATTACTGCAGGCGTTTTAGTTGGGATTAACTATAATTGCAGCAGAGTGGTGTTTTCCGGCATGCTAAAATAACTAACAAAGTTCAGGAACTCTTCAAATGGTGGTTGCAATATGCAGTTGACCATAAAACAACTGTTATCAAGTGGAAATCTCTTGGTGAATAGTAGGTTCTATGAATTTTCTAAAATTCACCCTTTCACTAATGTAGCAATACTTGATAGTTATTTTTTCTTTGCCACATGCATATCAATTGAAAAGTTCCGAGCCTACCATAATAAAATAAATTTTTGAAGCAATAATCTTTTTTTTTATTCAACATAGTTTCCTTTAAAGACGATACACTGATTATAGCGGCCCACCAACTTTCCGATATCATTTTTGTAGTACGATTTCTCTTTACTTCAAAATAATATTCCTTTTCGGCGATTACCTTTTCATTCGACGAAAATTTCTGCAGCGAGCATTCTTTTGATATCCGAGAACTGAAAACAGTAGCTGGGGGCCAAATCTGAAGAATATGGTAAATGCGGAAACAATGCGAAGACTAATTCTTAAATTTTTGCTATCGTTTTCGTTGACGTGGGACACGGTGCGTTGGCTAGGTGAATCAGGACTTTCTTTTTCGGCGATTTCAGCCTTCAAACGGACAAAAACGCTTTGTAATAGGCACTGTTGATAGTCTTTCCTTTTTCAAGAAAGTCAATAAAAAATGCGCATCGAAAAAAAACCCTAAAACCCTGATTTTTCTGGGTTAATGTCCGAAAACTCGTCATCAAGCCAGAAAGCAATATATTTTTCTACTTTTTTCACAATAATGAGAGTTGCTTCACTCAAAATGATATAATTCACAAAATAGTGATCCGACAACTTAAAATTTTGAAGGTTAGGGCTAATTCTGGTGTTGTCGTCCATGTGTCAGGCCGGGGATAAAGCGTTCCGCGAAGAAGTGTTCACATTTCCACGTTTTTTAATGACTTCTCACACCTCTTTTGAACCAGCTTCAGGATTGCGTACGATCGTCCTAGATCTGATAAACTGATCCTGAAATAAAACTGAGAGCATCACCCATTCCACATTCAAAGATTTCAAGATCCAACAAAGCTATTTATGGATATTCTTTTTTTGTAGAGTAAGAGCTGAGTCCTCGTACTAAGTAATACAAAATCTTACAGCGGTTTTCGATAAGCGGAAATTGATGAAAAGCAGAAACTTATTGTTTAAATAAAAAAAGATTCAATTAATGCTATGAATAGCCATCTCTTCTGAACCCACTTACCAACAGATGACTCACCATTCAAACTTTTATGCCACTTGCTAAGTGCCACTTCTCACTTCGTCGCGGAATTCCATAAACCAAATTTATAACGCATTTTCCGTTGCAGCTTTTATTATGAATAATTCTTTTCAATTTGAAGTTAAGTATATGCTCAGCGCTTTATATGCAACACTTGTTGATGAATTTGAAACCATATCCAACTCTTGATGGATGAACGTCAAGCTGAAACAAAATGCTCAACGCACGCAGACAATGGGTTAAAGAAGAATGCAGCAAGAAGAAACAAAGCCCATAGGTGCATGACATGGCATGACACATTTTATGTGCTTCAAGCACGCATACATACATACATGCATGTGCATATGAGAGAAAAGTTGTGCAGCAAATGCATTCACAGTTAGCTTTTCACACATCATTCATTTGAGTATAGGTGCGGCATCCCTGCCGATGGCGTCCGCGAAGTGACAAACTCAATGCACTAAACGCTGCACAACAGTTGCCATTGTGTTGCCTGCAACACTGACATACAATCAGTTTTAAGCGTGCGTTTTATTTTAGAGCTCTTCTTACTTTTAAACTGACTTCCTTTTCATCACTAAATGGGCCTTTTGAGTATTATGTTGGCATATAATGCGTAGAGTTGACGTAAGCAGTCTCCGCTGGATTTTTTTATTTTAGTTGTCAATATTGATTAAGTTGTGATAAGTTGCTAACTAATTTTCATAAATATTGGCATCTAAAATTCATTCGTCAGACATTTTCTTCCATAAAATTGACTCAAAGAAATTTGATTAATATCTTACTTTAAAACTAAAACAAGTAAATCTATTATACTGTATTCTATTAATTTTCTTAATTTTTTTTTGCAGAAATCGGCTGAATATGATCACTATAATATATCTAACTGATAGTTCGTGAATTTCAAATATAAAAAATAAAAATATTTCAACCCAAATTCCTACAGGGTCTGTTTCACCTTATTGCCTATTAACAAAAGCTCTGCTCATATTATACGAAAGCGCAACATTGTCATTTTCATTATGCGGCGGCTCATTTCAACAATTTTACTGTCATTATTTGTAAGCGCAAACGTTGAAAAGACAACCGCAGCATGCAACAAACAATAAAAAATATATATATTGTAGCAACTAAGTATTTAAGAAGATAAATGCGCAGCGTTTATTCTACTTTTTCACAGAAAGCTGAGAAAAAAGAAATTATTCTTTCAAATTTTCACTATTCTTACTTTTCAAGCCACTGCGCGAGTTAATTCATATACTTATGAATGGTTTCAAAAACTATATATTCTTTTGCTGAATATGAACTTTATTCTTTTGAATTACATAGTTAAAATGAACATGTTTTTGTATTATCCTATGTCTTATATACTATTCGTTAAGTTGATAACATATCCATGTTTTGTGGCTTAGGTCTAAAGTCTAATCTTATTATTTATTATAAACAAGTGCTTATCATGCGGCTTATCTTGTGGCCTATGCATGTCTTGTATTCAGATATGAGTTCAAAGTCTTGTTTTGATACTCTTGTTTATTTGTTTAGGCAGAGCTGGCTTTATCAGCGTTTCTCATATACTTGTGTATAAATGTCGTTGATACTGGTATTAACTCTCCTCCCTCTTAAAAAAAAAACAAAATGTCCTCATTTTTATAATGTAAAGTTGGCTGTGAGTTTTTGGAGTTCGTGTAGTTTCTTTCTTTCTTGAGTAACTTGTCGTAGTTTGATTAATTTGAGTAGTGTCCAAATTATCAGGATTATAATTCCAAATGTTGTAATTGTGTAGCAAAAAGTTTGGATCGGGTGATCTTCGATTGGAATGAGTAGTTTATGTAACTTCCGGATATTCGTAAATTTAGTTTCTTCATTGGAGTTGATTACTTCATCAATTGTTATGGTGCCTTCATGTTGGATTATCTGTTTTATTGTATCCTGTATGTTTATGTACTTTCGTCCATTTATTTTAATGGTGTCATTGAACTGGATCAAGTTTACTCCTGAGATAGTTTCGTTATTAATTTCATATTTTCCATCTAATATTATATTACCATAATCTAATATTGTGATATTTGCATTTGTTTCTTCAATAGTTTTACAATTTGCTTTTTCTTTTAGCACTAATTTCGAAATACATTCATTATCCTTGTTGGTTTTACATATAAAAGTATTTAGTGATTGTTTACATTCTTTTACTCTTGAATAATTATTTATATTACATTGAGCTATATATTTGTCTAATATATATTTGCCATGCAGATAGCTTAATGATGTTATTTTAAATAATTTACATTTTTGCGTTATTAAAGGATATTTATAAATGATTACATATGTATCCTTAATTCTAATTACATTTATTGTAGAGTATTCCATTACATTTAAAACTGGAATATCTAACTTTTCGTTTTTTATTATTTGTTTTATATCATTTAAATTTAAAGACTTAGACAAGTAATTTCCTGTCTTTACAGAATTTATAGTTTCGAATAGGGTTTCTAATTCCTTCAAAGTTTCTGATATGACCAGGCTTGTTGAGATTGATTGAGGATCAACCTTTGAGATTGACCGTTCAAAGTGTGAGTTAATGACTCTCTGTTGATTATTATTTTCTATTATTTCATTTAAATGTGTTTTTATTTCAATAAGATCGTCATGATCTGGAATCCCAGTTATAAATTTTATTATAGTCCCTAAAATGTTTATTGATCTTTTTTGTATTGAGTGTGAAATAGTTTGTTCAATTAAATTTGAGATTCTATTTTCGTTTATAATATCCTGTTGTGTCCTGCCAATTGATCTATATTCTATCTGTTTGTATCTTTCCATTATTGTCGTTAAATTAAATAAATGATATAAAAATTCGGTATCTTCATATAGGTATGCGTCGTCAGTTTCGGTGAATATAAATTTTTTATTTTTTAGATTGCTCACTGTGTATGCTTTTATGTTTATTATTAAATTCAATAGGAGTATTACGAATGTTATCTTTATGTAAGACATGTTGTCTTCCTCCTCTCTCTACTAAAACTGTGTCCTCACGGTTTTCTATAACTATGTATTTTAGATATTTTTGTTCAGTTTTTGTACGTCGTTTTGATAGTGCGTAAATTATTTGTTTTGGTTCATAAACTTTTTGTGTTCTTTTCTTATTATGATATTCTAAAACTTTGTCTTTGTTTTTTTCAATCAATTGTTTTATTTCTGGATAATTCTTCCTATTAAAAAATACTTCTACCGGTTTTTGTTTGGTCACCGAGTGTATTGTCCTATTATACTCGTATGCTGCGTTAAATATTTCCGTAACTGGATCGGTGTTATTTTGTTTAGCTAATGTTGCTGCGATTTCTATCAGTGTGCTATGCAAGCGTTCAACTGAACCGTTTGATGTCGAATGAGCTGTTGGCGTACGATTATGTGTTATATGAAGTCGTCGGTATAGTGACAAACAAGATATCGATGTGAATATACTCTCATTGTCGGTTTGTAGGTTTCTACAATATGGGTATGTAAGTGTGAGAATTTCTTCTAGTTTGTCTACGGTGTTGACTTTATCTGCTATTTCTCTCATTAATAAATATTTTGAGTACCTACACATACTAGTTATATATGTTCTATTTCCTATGTGGAATATATCCATACTTATAGATTCTCCTGGTAGATTTGTTGCTGGTGTTCTCCCTATCAGTTGTTTTGTTGGTCTACGCTCGTATTTTTGTTCATAACAATTTGAACAGTTTCGTGCAAAGTTTTTGATTTGTTTCGCCATATCGGGCCAAAAATATTGTTGTCTAATTTCCATCGCGTTATTTTTCTCATTTCTATGCGCTCGGTTATGTGTATTTGTTATAATTTCCAATTGCCTGTTTTTGTCTGTTATGTCTTCGACTAGATTTTGTGCTATAAAGAGCTTGTAGTTTAGAAAATGTTTACTTAGTAGTGATTTTATTGAGAATAGTTCTTGTTCATCGATTTTAATCGCGTTATTGAAATTAGGTGTAAAAATTTCTTTTAAGGTTTTTGTTAGATATTCAGTGTTTTGGTATTCAATAATGTGTCTGTGATACTTTGGAAAGGTCGTTTGTGTTTCTTTTTTATTTCGTTCAGTTTTCTTTAATATGATTTGATTCTTAAATGAATTTATCGTTTGTTTTGCGTATGTATAGTTTTCGTTTGGTGAACTACGTGTCGAGTGCATCGATTCTATTGTTGAAGTGTTAATTTTTTGTCTTGATAATGCATCTGCTACTACGTTTTGATTTCCTGGTTTGTATACTATTTTTGCTCCAGATTCTTGTATAAAATGTTTCCATCTTTTTAGTTTTATATTTGGATTTTTGTCCGAAATAGAAAATATCAAAGCCTGGTGATCAGTGTGTATAGTTAAATCTGCTATACCGTAAATATAATTCCTAAGTTTTCCAATAGCCCATACTATTGCTAATAATTCTTTTTCCGTTGTACAATAATTTTCTTCTGTTTTTGTTAATGTTCTTGATATAAAAAATATAGGTTTCTTTTCTTGTGATAAGACTCCTCCTATGGCAAAATTACTCGCATCTGTAGTTAAATCAAAAGGTTTTGAGAAATCTGGTTGAAATAGTTCAACTTGTTCTTTTAATTTTGTTTTAATTATTTGTATAGCTTTTATGGCTTCTTTATCTAATTTAATTTCTTTCTTAGCTGACATTTTTTTACTTGTTATACCATTTTCTCCTTGTAGATGTATGGTTAGTGGTTTTGTTATTTTGCTATATCCTTGTATAAATTTCCTATAATATCCCGCCATACCTAAAAATGACCTTAATTCTTTCAGGGTTTGAGGTATCGGATACTTGTCTAATGTTTCTACTTTCTTAGGATCTACCGTTATCCTATTTTGTGTTATTATATGTCCTAAATATTCGACTTGATTTTTAAAGAAGTGTGATTTTTCATCGGAGATTTTCATATTTGCTTTATGTAATGCGCTTACTATTATTTGGATGTGTTTAATATGTTCTTCAGGTGTCGAGGAATATATTAACACGTCGTCGATATATACAAATGCAAATTTATTTATATATTCTCGTAGAATATCATCAACACATCTTTGAAATATTGAGGGTGCATTTCTTAATCCGAAGGGCATTCGTATGAATTCATATTTAGCTCCATTTATGGAAAATGCTGTTTTTTCCCTATCTTCTTTTTTTATCATAATTTGGTGAAATCCTGCTTCTAAATCTATCGTAGAAAAATATTTAGCTTTACCTAACGCTTGTATTGTCATGTTTATGTCCGGAATAGGATATCTATCTGTTATAGTTTTTGAATTTAATTTTTGAAAATCTATCACTAATCTTTTCTTGGGTTTTCCATTTTCATCTATACCCTTTTTTGGTACTGTCCAAACTGGTGAGTTATAAGGACTTCTACTAGGTTGTATTATATTATTCTTTAATAATTTTTTTATTTCTGAATTGACAAAATCGTTATCTGCGTACGGATATTGGTATTGTTTCGTCCAAACAGGTTCATTATTTTCTGTCCTAATGGTTGCTTCTATCGCTGTGGTAAATGGTAACTTTTCTGTTTTATTATTTCTCCTAATTATTTCTCTAATCTCCTCTTCATAATCTTTATTATCATTTGTGTAATTTATTTTTTGATTTTTGTTTTTATTTTTATATTTTAATTGTAGTGACGTGAAATCTATTTCTGCGTTTAATTTTTTTAATCCACAAAATCCTATTATCATATCAAAATCTTTGATATCTTCTAGTTCAAAAAATGGTAAATCATGGTTTAACAGATGTATTATTTTTTTACTAGTCATGATGGAATATCCATGCATTGATTTTGTCCATACAGGATCTATTGATATACTCTTACCTATTCTGCATTTTTTTGATATGTAGTTGTTTGTAGCGCCTGAGTCGATCATGATATTCACTTCTTGTTGTGTCGGACCATCCTTGAGTGTAAGGCAAGGCAGTCCATTCTTTAGCCTAAAAAAGTACTCGATGTATCGTCAGCTTCTTCCATGTGTCTGAAGGTTTGTTCTGGCTGAGGTTCAGGTTGTTGCTGTGTGTTGATCCTTTGTATCTTTTGCGGAATGATGTTTCTGTTAGAGTGATTTCGTTTGCACCCACTGTTTCTTTGAGGTTCGTCAACATCCATGCGTTCTTGTGGTGGTTGATATGTATTAAATCCTCTTTGAGGTTGTGTATAATTGTAATTGTTCCTCATTTGTTGCCTTGGTTGGAATTGATTTTGCCTGAAGTTGTTATTATTATGATTATTATGATTAGGTTGATTATATTGGTTTCTTGACCATTGATTTAAATTATTATTTTGCCATTGTGGTGGATTAAAATTAAAAAGGTTTGTCTTTTCCGGTATTATTCTATGTTGATTAGTTGGTCTTTGCCAAAAGTTATTTAAATTTTGTTTTTGGATTTCGATAGGTCGTCTTAGATTTTTATTTTCACTAGTTTGTTGTAATCGTATTTCGATTTGTTTAGCACTTGTATAGGTTTGCATTAAACTTTGATATTGATTTGATGCTAAGGCTGTTGCCAAATTTTTATTTTTTAATCCTTTAATAAATTGTGTTATAGATTCTTGTTCAATATATTTGTTATTTATTTCTGTTTTTAGAAGGTCCACTGTATTTTTAATCAGCTTCCTGTGCAATGTCAATGTGTATTGGAAATAAGTGTCCAAGTCTTCTGTTGGTTGTTGTGCCAAGTTCTTCATGTGTTCTTGTATTTCATACAGTGCGTTTGGGTCGTGATATAGTGCGTCCAAAGCTTCCATGATACTGTAGAAGTTGAGAGGTGTGTTGTTGCATTCAAGTAACATATCTGCATGCCCCGTGATTCTTCTTCTGAAGGTTGTAATGATATTGTAGAATTGAGGTGTATTCTGGAATACTTGGAGTGGTTCCATGACTTTCATTACATGTGACTTCCATATCGTATACTCTTCTTTGTTTCCTTGGAAAATAGGTAATTCCTTTATGACTTCGATTTGTACATCTGTTACATTCTGGTATTGCATCGTGGCTTCTTGGTATATTGTTGGAGTAGAAGTTTCGCTAGTATTAGGATTTGTAGTTTGGAACATCCGTAATATTAACTCCTTGTCCTTTCTCCTTTCTTCGTCCAATTTCGAGAACTGATTCTGAATGTAGGACATTATGTAGTTTTCAGGAGTGGTAGGGACTGTAGCTGAAGGATTTATGTCCTCGTTAGGCATTGTCCGTTTTGCTCCTTGACTCATTTTTTGAGTGTCTGTCTTCGTTAAGGAAGATTTAAAGATTTTGGCTTTCTTTACTAAAGATTTCAGCTTGAGGATTTAGATGTCCTTCTTTATGCGCTTCGAAGATTCTTAAGGATGCCGATGTCCTGTTGTGCGATCTCCTCCTTCCCAGTAAAGAGCGGTTGAGCCCCCAGTTAATTCATATACTTATGAATGGTTTCAAAAACTATATATTCTTTTGCTGAATATGAACTTTATTCTTTTGAATTACATAGTTAAAATGAACATGTTTTTGTATTATCCTATGTCTTATATACTATTCGTTAAGTTGATAACATATCCATGTTTTGTGGCTTAGGTCTAAAGTCTAATCTTATTATTTATTATAAACAAGTGCTTATCATGCGGCTTATCTTGTGGCCTATGCATGTCTTGTATTCAGATATGAGTTCAAAGTCTTGTTTTGATACTCTTGTTTATTTGTTTAGGCAGAGCTGGCTTTATCAGCGTTTCTCATATACCTGTGTATAAATGTCGTTGATACTGGTATTAACTCGCGCGCTGCAGCAACCATCAGCGCTTTTACTCTTATGGCTCACCTTTCAATCTGCCGCCACTATTGTCTGTTGCGCGCTGATCCCGCTGCGTTAGTTGTTGTCAGCAGTCTCCATCCGCTTGCCGCGAAGCTTTTGTTTCATGTGAGTACACTTACTTTTTATTGTTCTGCCTCCACCACCAACGCGTGTGTGCAACATTTTCATTTTAGAAAGAATTGTGCCACCTTGTTGCCGCTTTATATTATTTCCAACAAAATTGTAACATCACTTTGTTCGCGAAACGCAAAGCCGCAAAGACAAAAATTATCAGCTTTCCGTGCCACTTGCATCGCCACGTACGCATTTGGCCGAGTGCAGCATGCCAAACTCACGCCGTTGACCGCTGGGTTCACACAGTGCAACGCGTCGGTGCTGGCGTAGCTACATATCCATTACACTTGGATTAGCAAGAACTGCAAAGCGTTGTCGGAAAGCGTGCTTAGACTTGTCGGTGTTAACTCACACGCGCAGGCCGCCAAAGGCACTCACGGCCCTCACAGCCACAGCACGGTGCTCAGCGCTTTTGTACTGGCTGGTTTTACGGCTACCACTACCAGACAACTGGACGACGTTGCTGGTTACTCACTCCCTCACCAGTGAGACTACATGATGATGATGACAGAGTCCCGATACCGCGCAAGTTCCAGTTTATTTGTGAGTGCAGAAAATTTTCGCTATCAGCCGAAGTGCATCAGTAGCAGTTGCTCCTATGTCGACAGTGGTTTCCACCAGCGGTTGGTGGATCATATGAGTACTATGTATTACTCGCGTTATTATTATGATGTTGAAAATATTATTAGGCGATGGTTAAGCTCGTATTAGCCATTGTTGCACGTGTGTGGAGCAAGAGCATGCATGCCCACACTAACAACGAGCTTACTCGTATATGCCCAAACATAAAGGGCACTGATGCCGCCGCGTTTGATCTTGCGAGGATCTTGCAGCATGGAAATTTTGTTAGGAAAATTAGTATGAAAATAAAAGGGTAATTTTGCGGTAATTCATTTCCAAACTTTTGACAAATCTCATCCAAATTTTACCTGAATTTTTCGCACCACTTTTCGTAGGAAAAATTTATATAAGCTATAAACACAAAGAAAAAATGTTCGAACTTAAACCATATTTCAGCCATGAAGTTTTCAAGTTTATAAAACCTTTACCCAACAACCACAACTTTTTTATTCAACGAGTTCATTTGAGTTGATAATGCTGTTACTTTATCACAAATTCCCATTCACCACAGTGAAAGAAAGTGAATGCCTTCAAGAATGAGCAATAACAGCGCCCCCTACTGTGTCGGTAAATTGTTGGTGCTACATATTAGTCACTACTGACAGCCACTGTAATAAATATTAAATTAATATTCTGACTTGATTGTGCCAGAAATTGAAGCAGTAACCACCAGCTGAGTGTGGTAATTAAATTTTTAATGTTTCTATTCGAAAAAGAGCAGCGAGATTAATCAATTGATCGCAAAGGTTGCGCGTGTATTAAAGGCGCCGACTGTAAACTTGTAGCGGAAACTTTATGAAAGAGAAAAAAATTAAGAGCAGTTTTATAAAGCAATAGAAAGATCCAGTTTTGATTTCAATTTCCGTTGTACTGAAGCTAAATACCCTTCACATTTTCAAAACGTTCTTTAAAAGCCTTGATTTTGAGCGGTCAGCTTGAATGACCGCTATATATCATAGTGGTCCGACCTGAACAATTTTTTTGGAGATTGAACAGATACTTTAGGTTATAATACAGGCCAAATTTCGTGAGCATATTATGTCAATCGAAAAAATTTTCTATATAAGAACTGAATTTTGATAAAGCAGCTTGCATGACAACTATATGCTGTAGTGATTCGATCTGTCTCTTTGGAGATTACATTACTGACTAAGATAATAATCCATAATAAAATTCGTGAAGATATCTTGACAAATGAAAGAGTTTTCCATACAAGCACTGGATTTTGAACGATCAGCTCTATGGCAGCTATACACTAAAGTGATCTGATCTGAACAGTTTCTTTGGAAATTACATTACTGTCTAAGATAATAATCCATTATAAATATAGTGAAGAAATCTTGTCAAATGAAAGAGTTTTCCATACAAGCACTTGAATCCGTTCGGTCAATTTTTATGTTCAGGGTATCAATTTTCATCATTTCTTTCTTAACCTGCTTTGTCACGACCACATTTATGGCACATTTTATGTATTTCGTTTAAATTTCGAAAATTTCCATGAAGTTGGTCTTCTGGGTTCAATTCTCTTATGCTCAATATTGAAAAGTTCCCAGCTGTAATTCACAATAGGAATACGAAAGTATTTTTAAATGTATGAATTGCTACTATATTTATTAATAATTGCAAACAAATATTTTTACGGTACATTAATTGATTAAGCCTAAATGCCATATTAAGTCAAAGGGTTATTGATCTTAGGCTGGTAAACACACTCATTTCTTCTCAAGAATTATTTCACACACATTAGTACTAATGAAAAAAAAATGAATAAATAAATCGCAAAACAATTTCTTCTTTACTTAATTGTTTTAACTTCTGGCATTCGCTTCATTTCAAACAGCCAAACCCATATCGAATTAGAAATTCCACAAGCGTAGCTAAAAGTGTTCCACAAGTCCAACATTCGTGTACATCAACGCTCCACATTAATTGCCTAAAATTGCGCACGCTAAATTTGGCCACACCAACAGAGCAGCATTTAGCAAAATCATTATGCTTAATTACCGCTAGTTCCGAATACGTGTGAGTGCCGAAATGCCGAAGATTGTGGGAAAATAGCAATACACGATAGCTTCGAAATGTGTGTAGCGGCGAAATCATATTGTACGTCGAATGAGCTGAAATGTCTGCGATGAAATTTTCTCTAAATTAACGGAATTGCTTATCGGAGTGTCTTACTTAAGTTATCAAAAATGTAGTTAGAGAGAACAGCTATCTAAAGGAAAAGCTCAGGATTTGCATGTGGGGATATAGTGAGGGTCTTGCCAGGTCTCTCGTTAAGATTTAGTTCATAACAGATTTACAATATGTCGGCTTGTTACCTTTAACATTTAATGGGCTTCAATATCATTTTCGGTTATATTAACACTCTGTTCAGCTATTCTAGAAGATTGCACAAGTGTCATTCCCACCATGCCACTTCTCGCATGTTATCGATTACAAGTGTACCGACATCTAGCAACAGTTGTATAATAAATACGCGCCTTGCGTATCAAAAAGCGAGTAAATTCGAAAGAAGCGAGTAAATTCGAAAGAAGCGCGTAAGCGATTTGATCGCAGCAGATCCCTTTAATTTCAAATACGTAGTTAAGTAACTTTTTGGCATGCCAGACACATATACAGTTTTTAACCGAAATAATTAGCATTCCCTTTGCGCTGAACTTGTTTTCATAAACCTTACGGAAAGAATTCTCAGAATGACAGGCAAATGTAGTACATACTTCATATCAGTAGCAACAGTATGTGACAATACTCTCGTATAATTCGATCAGTATGATATTTAGAAATTCTCACAATTACAGGAGTTCTATAAATCACTCAAAAATAACCTCAAAATAAAAATTAATCATATGTATCATATAAATTTACCAAAATATATATTTATATTACGATTCATATTGAGTTCTCAAGCAGATATGTATATGTTTGGATTCTTTATCGAAATTATCGTATTCAAAAACGTGCTTGGCACATAAATTTCTTACATGCTATTGATTTATGAGGGCACATAACATGTGTTTTGAGTACATGTGACGGCTATATGATCGTCTTCGGATCGCTGTTTGGTGCTTCAATACAAATTTCATTCATTTGAAATGCGATTTCAAACGATTTAAAATTTATTAATATCAGCAGATTTCGAATTCTAATTGAGCTAAATCATAGCCATATTTGGGAAATATGAAACTTTTCTCAATTTAGTCGAGTTCATCGTATGAAAAAGCCATCTTTGTTTCGGCGCGTCAAAATACGATTATTTTCTCACAGACACTCCACAGGGTGGAGCTCTGATTCTGATTACTATGACTTTACTCTGCATCTTACTGGTAAATATTGAATTAATTCGAAGAGCAAGGCTGTCGAGTGATAGCCTATATAGACGATGTTGCACCCATATCTGAAGCAAATACTGGATACCGTCTATGAGTTAACACAAGGGTACAAGGGGTTCATAATAGGTAGCTGGAGGGAAAGTAATAGATTATCTGTCAATCCAAATAAAACTGAATTGGTTTACGAGGCTATATTAATACTGTTTTATGGTGGAGAGGATCAAGAGAAGGATATTCCGAACTCCTAACCATCCCTAGAAACTTGGATCACCGCACCACGAAAATGTAGAGTCTGCTGTTGGGAGCTCTCACTCAAACCTTGTTTCAGACTGATAAACCACCACTGTAGTGTCTTTCAAGCTGAAGTAGCAGCTATCAAAGTAGAAACGGATGTACTTATCCGAAGTGCGACTTGTTTAAAAACCTGTGCATCAACTACGATGGTAGAGACGCTGTACAAGTACTCGCTGACAGTGAGCTGAAAAGTAGTCCAAAATTCGTTGGAAATTGTAAAGCTAATGAGCTGCAAGAAAAAATACCCATACCCAAATTTCATTAGGATAGGAAGGAACAGGGGTTCTCCTGCCTTCATGTATTCATGATGTTGGTCAGTAACCAGCACTTGTGGGGTTGTAAAAGTCCTCTGGCCCAGAGTGGAACATAAAAATTACATTACATCTCTTAGCAAGATTGTCATCCTAGATGGACACTGTCCCAAGGGTTACTGGTACTCATGCAGTGAGACTAAAAGATTTTGGAGGACGCAGCTTGTAGTTGCAATGAGGAAAATGAGGTGGAAACATCTAGACAATTTCTACTCCACTGTTCAGCTTTCGCTAGACTAAGGCTGAAGTATCTCCGTTGCCATACTTTTTATGAACCCCACGAATTGGCTGGTATTGGTATTAGCCGCCTCAATAATTTTGTGGAGGCTCTGGGCGTTTTGTCGATTTCCAACAACCTTTTTTATCCAAACCTACATAGGAGATCTGGGTATCACAACAGACAAACATCTATAACAGTCAAAGTGGGATTATTCTGGTCTTCACTAACCTCACTTACGACTCTACAGCAACGGATTTTTAGTTTTAAATTATCTCGGCGTTATATAAGTACTAAACAAATAAGAACCCTGAGATTACCTTTTGGATACAATCCTGTATGGTTTGGTTAATAAAAATGATGGTTTTACTTTACATTAGTAGATAGGGCACAAACCCTATAAGTATTTACCTGCGCCCGGACGACTTAGCCACTTAAGCCAACTAATGCCCACTGCAAAAAAGTAAAAAAAAAAACAAAAACACAAAAACTCTTGGCCGACAGTAATTGCATGTATCCGCCATAATAAATGTTGCTGATTCCAGCGCATTCCAGCGCTTCCCACCAATTAGGTAATGAACTGCTATTTCAAAAACTTAAGCATGTCTTAAGCATAAAAGCTTTCTTTAGTAGCAACTCATTTAGCAGAGCGCTGACATGCTTAACTAGTTAAGCGCTGTACTTTGTTGCAACCATTTTACTAAAAGCGCACTTGCTACACAATTCGTGCACTTTTATAATCCATAATTATAGAGCAGACGCTATGGAGGAATTAAAGCATGTAATCGCGTGTGCTTAGGTGCGAAATATGGCATAAAAAATGCCGCACCAACTTCCAGTTCTCGCTTTTTTGCGAACTGAAACTTTATTGCCAACAGTACGACTTGCTCGCTTTAATGTGCTTTCTGACATTAAAAGCCAAATGGGAAAAGGAAAACGAGCTTGCCACACATTCAGCGTCAGTCAGGAAGCATTTCAACAAGCGTCAACAGCAAGCGGCACTCAAATAAGTAATTTACAAGCATTAAGAGCGGCGGCAGCGGTGGATTTAAGGAGTTTCATACGGATATGTATTCAGACAGCAGCAGCGATTAAATGGCAAGGGCGCATAAGCAGCCCAGTTATGCGCATGCGCAACCGCTCACATTCGCCGCGCCACGTTGCACACAACACACTTCGCGCACACACATTTATTAGCGCTCATTTTCTTGTTAAAAGTCGTTGTGCTGTGTTGCCCACCACCACCAATGGTGGTCGCGACCAGTTGATGCCATCATCTTTCGATAAAGTCATGCACACAGGAACTGCTTGGCAGCAATAAACTCGAGTGCACATTTCGTGAAATTATTTATTAGGTGGCCCAGCAACATCTGCATACTCACTACAGACAATCACAACAAAAACAGCAACAGATAAGACGACTGGCTTGACGGCTGCAGTGACTGAGCATAGCATTTAAGCTGCATTGGCCGAGCGTTGGTTGGCTTTGACGTTGCCAATTACCGGTGAGTAGGTGTTGTCATTAAATGCAATTTTGCAGCAACACAATCGCCAACACTAGCAATCGTCGGCACATACACTCAATCGTATATTAATCTAAATGTGCTTCAGGAATAAAATGTTAAGACAAATGATTTCCACAGTTAATAATAGGTTCGACTAATGCGCCTGCGCACCTCTGTCCCAATTGACTGCACTACCATTTTCGTTGGTGCGCATGAGTGAATGACTGCCTAACAGGCGGCATGTCAGTCGCTGGTTGAATTACTCGTATGAATGTCGACTTTAATTGCGGGTTTTTGGCACGTCCATACGAAATTGGCGTGGAGTGTCGTTAACAAATTGGAAGTGGAATGAAACCCTCGGCTTAACATTTTATTTTATCTCTGATTGTTGTCTTCTTGTTGGCCGTGCAGCAAATGGCGGTGAGTTGATGGACGGCATAATTCTTTCTCGGAATAAGACAAACGTGTTGGCCGACCTTAGTGATAGGAATATACAAGATGTACAACTTAGATGTCTGCTTAGCAAGCATTATATTAATAGCGAGCGTCTCTTAACTCACATTACTTTTTACTAGAAAAAGTCAGTATCAGCCTTAAACTTAATCGAGGCTTATACTAGCTGTCTTCGATTCGCCATTTCTCTGCTCGTTTCTGTTCACTTGTCAAAAAAATTACATGTAAGAGCAACAACAAAGTTATCTAGTTGAACTCGTGCAAGAGATACCGAGGTATCCCTTATTAAAGTTCTATAGCCGCTGTCTTTAGTGCTAACAATGTTAGGATTATCTAAGTTGTCGTTGACGGAAGGCCCAAGAAACGTGCTGTTTCAACGTGGTCGGATCAAAGTGAAAGAGGTGTCCGATGAATCGGGCTGATGGGGCATGCAAGAGGTAGCCAGTGTCATGCGGAGATTCATTGCATACAGGACATATGTATATTGGATATATCAGGGTCTATTCTAGATAGGTAGGACTTTAACCTGCTACAGTATCCAGAACGAAGTTACGCAAGGGTCGCTCTCGTTTCACGCGGCAACTCGAGCTCTTTGTCTGTAATGAGAGGTTTGACTTCAAGTACGCCATTCATTGAAGGGGAGTCGGTGAAGCTGTTAATGGTTCTAAGGTGAACGGCGGTAAATGCTTATCGGAAGTGAGTTGCGTCCGGAGTCTAGTCGGCGTATTGTTTGATGTCATCGACTGCAAGGGAGCGTATCTGAGAAAGGAACTGCTTGGAGAGGAATTCATTATGTTCCTTAAATGGGATGATAAGGGTCTCACAATGCAGGTGTTTGATAGGAGATATCAAGAGACATCCTGTCGTAATCCGGAGTGCAGTGTTTTGACAAGTCTGTAGCTTCTTCATCTACGTTCCACTGCATCCAGGCGGCCATATTGGTGCGGTGTGGTTGAAGACCGGCCGGCCGATTACTTTGTAGGTTTCTTTGTCTTTCCCCATGTGCTGCCGGCTAGCGACTTGTGGTTTTAATTGCGGCTCTGTACTTTGGCGATAGTCAAGGTCGTACGAATAGTGAAGGAACACAGACTGTCAAAATTTACGCCTAAAATTTTAAGATTATTGACAGTCGGAATCTTGACGCAATCGACTGCAATATTAAGGTCAAGTCCGTACTCCTTCATCCAGTTTAGTTAACATAGTCGCTGTGTTATGAAAGTGTTAAGTTCCGTGCAGAGAGGAAGCGAGAAAGGTCGGGGAAATAGCCGTTTACCTTTGAATGGTGTGGTAGTTCCGAAATGTAGATTGGTGGGTGTGGTAGTTCCGAAATGTAGAAGTTAAACAATAGTGGACAGAAGACACCACCCTGCGGAACCCCTTGTTTAATTCTTCTCAGTTTTGAGTTTTTACCTCGAAAATATACGGATGATTGACGACCGCTCAAGTACGTAGGTTGCTATTTTTATTTCTGGACTAGGTGCAATCTGACATTTCCATTGGAAAGTTTGACATTTTTTAGCATAACATTACTCAGAACGGTTTGTCATTTAATCGTGAATTGTTTTATTTACAGGGAACTAAAAAATTCATCTCGGCCAAAAAATGGAATTAACTCGTGAACATGTAACATGTAACATACCTTCAGATAGAGGCATGCCTATGCATTTCTCTTACCAGCATACATTCGATATTGCATGAACATCTGACCGTAAAAAAGGTTTGTTCTCGTTGGATCCCGCACAATTTGACAATCGCTCAAAAAAAGGCTCGTGTGGATTGGTGTAAAGAAATGCTGAAAAAATACAATCGCGGTGCTTCAAAAGACTTTTATAAGATCGTCACAGATGACGAATCATGAATTTATGCGTATGAGCCCGAAACAAAACAGCCATCGACCGTGTGGGTCTTCCAAGACGAGCCAAATCCAACGAAAAAAAAAGAAAATATATATAGCAGC
>JBAWJQ010006577.1:0-21541 GCA_037783105.1 Bactrocera zonata | reverse complement strand
ACATATCTCCTAAACCACTTCAGCTACAACAAGAACTATAAGAACTTCAACTGGCAGTGTGAAAATGGATGGAATCGGAGGATAACCCGCTCAGTCCCAGTATAACCTACGAAAAGCTACTAAAAGCGCGATAAATCAATAACTTAACACGCTAGAGACTTTAAATTTTACTACTGAACAGGTAACGGCCCAATTTATTGGGGAATACAAACCACTGGTGATATGCATTTACACTCTGCGCGAGTGTTTAAGAAGAAAAATAGTTGAGTAGTTGAAAGGTACAATTTATTTAAAATTATCCTTTATTTGCGGTACAATGTTTTGCTTAATAATATCGCGTCGAATCGAAATAGGTTTTGTTGTCGGCGCTAGTGGAACGATGACGATCGATGCTAAAGTGACAATTCCGTGGCGCCGTGTGGAGTGGCAAATATGAAGCGTTTGTGGATGGGCGGCTTGTATATCACGAATAGTAGATGACGAATGTGGCCCAAAATAAAAGCGATGATCCAATCTTTTGGACATCTGATGTGGTGAAATCCAATGTGTCCCAGGTGTGGTGTATTAGTGGTGTGGTGTCTAGCTAGGGGTGCGCCAGTTTGACCGGGTAGAGTGGGTCGAGGCTTAACTCATTTAAACAACTACCGAGATAGTTTGAGAAAGCTTAATGGGAATATGTGTAAAAATTGGACAACGGACGTGGCACCGCCCATTTTTTGTGAAATCCCATATTTCGGGTCCCGACAGACTGATTTCGACAAAATTTTTTTCTGCTTATATTTTTATGTCACAGTGTGAAAATGGAGTTACATTAGACTACAATCACGCTTACTTCCTATATAAGCACAATTTCTACCTGATTCGTTCAGTTTCCAGTAAACAAATCAAGAAGAAATTAATATAACGGGATTAAACTTTGCAGAACTAATGTCTTTAGTGTGTACTATCTTATGACCAAAAATTGTTGAAATCTAATAAAACCAATTCAAGCCTCTAGTTACCGAACATTTACACATCGGTACCTAAATTGACTTTTGATCGAAAAATGTTGGTCAATGGGTGTGATATATAATTGAAATTTAGGGATAATCCTCTCTGACAATGGTATGTCTGTATGCCAAAAATGGGTTCAATCGGATCAATACTTCCTTAGTAACACAAAAATTTTCGAAATTCGGGGTGACTTTGTACAGTATATATCAACCAATATGTGAGTTATCCCAATGAAAATATGAGAGCATGTTTTATTGATAACAATGTATCCTTATGCCAAAATAAGATAAATTTGGGCGTAAACTTGGCCTAGCCCCTATATAACTAATATCAGGGTATTCGAATATTCGGCTGACTTTTTACTCTATATGATTGGTTTTACACTTTAAAGTATTTCCCTGGCTTTGATTCTAGAAAGTTGCAAGAGTATAAAATGTTCAGTTGCATCCGAACTTAACCCTTCCTGCTTGATCAGTATTATTTTTCTCAACTAATCAAAGAAGCAACTGCCCAATTTTCGAAGAATATATGATTCGCACGAACGGAAAATGACGTGCGACTAAATTGCGGAAGCTAAAGTGAGCATGGACTGCTCAAAATCACTGCGAACTTTATTACAACATGAACACTGCGATTTTTTCACATTTCATAGTATGCTGTTATCACGGTTTTCCAACGCCACTATTTGGTAGATCCATCCAGACGAAGCGCATTATCGCACAACCACATTAACATATTCGTTCTTTATATAAGTTATATAAGTACACATACGGAGACTACGCCGTGTTTGAATAGCTCGGCCGGCAATCCGTCGGGCCCTGCCGCTTTGTTGTTCTTCAGGCGGGCAATTGCTATTCGAACCTCTTTCATGGTCGGGCAATGGAACGTCTGCTCCATCGTCATCGATTGGGGAATCGGGTTCGCCTTCTCCTGACGTTGTACGTTCACTGCCATTCAGCAGGCTGAAGAAGTGTTCCCTCCATAATTTAAGTATGCTTTGGGCATCGGTGACTATATCACCTTTGGGGGTTCAACAAGAGTCCGGTCTTGAAACCTTCTGTAAGCCGCCTAATTTTTTCGTAGAATTGTCGAGCATTACCCCTCGTCGGCCAGCTTATCAAGCTCTTCGTACTCACGCAATTCGGCCTCTTTCTTTTCTGTCTACAAATGCGTCTCGCTTCCCTCTTCAACTCTCGGTATCTATCCCATCCCGCACGTGTTGTGGTCGATCGTAACGTTGCGAGATAGGCAGCCTGTTTTCCTCCGACTGCGAAACGGCACTCCTCGTCGTACCAGCTGTTCTTTTGCACTTTCCGGAAACCAATGGTTTCGGTTGCAGCTGTACGTAAGGAGTTTGAAATTCCGTCCCACAGTTCCCTTATACCGAGTTGTTGACGAATGCTCTCAGAGAGCAGGAGTGCAAGCCGAGTAGAAAATCGTTCGGCTGTCTGTTGGGTGATTGCAGCTTCTCGACGTCGAGCCTTCCTTGTGTTTGTTGGCGTGCGTTTTTTGCTGCACAGAGGCGGGTGCGAATTTTGGCTGCAACAATATAGTGGTCCGAGTCGATGTTAGGACCTCGGAGCGCACGCACATCTAAAACACTGGAGACGTGTCTTCCGTCTATCACAACATGATCGATCTGGTTGGTGGTTTTTCGATCCGGAGACAGCCAGGCGGCTTGATGAATTTCTCATGCTGGAATCTAGTATTACAGATAACAATATTTCGGGCCCCGGCGAAGTCGATCAGCCTCAACCCATTTGGGGATGTTTCCTCGTGGAGGCTGAATTCACCGACCGTAGTGCCAAATATACCTTCCTTGCCCACCCTGGCGTTGAAGTCGCCAAGCACGATTTTGACATCGTGGCAGGGGCATCTCTCATGAGCGCGCTCCAAGCACTAATAAAAGGCATCTTTGGTCACATCATCCTTCTCTTCCGTCGGGGCGTGGGCGCAAATCAGCGATATGTTGAAGAACCTCGCTTTGATGCGGATTGTGGCTAGACGTTCATTCACAGGAGTGAATGACAGTACTCTCGACGGAGTCTCTCTCCCACCACGAATGCAACACCAAACTTGAGCTCCTTTGTATGGCCACTGTAGTAAATGCCACAAGGACCTACTTGTCTCTGTCCTTGTCCCGTCTATCGCATTTCTTGGACGGCGGTGATGTCATCCTTTATTTTCACGAGGACATCAACCAGCTGGGCAGCGGCACTTTCCCAATTAAGGGTCCGGACATTCCAGGTGCATGCCGTCAAGTCATAGTCCTTAATTCGTTTGCCATGGTCGTCATTAAAAAGGGGGTCACTTATCCGAGGCTGTCGTTTGTTTTTCATTAGGGGTGTTTTTTTACGTGGCGGGTCCCAAACCCCAGCGCACAACCCTAAGTAGGGAATATTTCGCCTTCTTACTTTAGCTCGCCTTCAAACAGATGTTCTTAGGCTACCCAGAGGATACTTGGTCAAAGACCGGAAGTCGTGAGCTGCTTGAGTCATATGTAAAAGAATCGTTTCTAGCCACTCCCAAGCGAAAGGCGATCAGAAAACTTTCCTCACTTGCGTGAACTTTACACATGACTCCATCCTCCATTTTGAGTAAAACACGCTCTGTTATTTTCATTACGATAACTCACATATTGGCCGATATGTGCGTCGCGAAGTCACCCGGAAGTTCGAAAAATATTTTATTATGTATGTGGGGGCTAAGGGAAATATTGGTCCATTTCAGCCCCTTTTTAACATACAGACATAAAATTATAAGAGAAGGTTATCCTTCAATTTTCGATCGAAAGTATCAACTGGAATTTAAAATTGTGCTGTATATATGTAAGTAGGCGTAGTTTTTGTTGATTCATCTAATTTCATAATGTTACGTAAAAATATAAGAAGAATGCCACGTACCAAATTTTTTCGAAATCGGTCTGTCGAGTCCCGAGATATGGGATTTCACTAAAAAGTAGGCGGTGCCACGCCCATACCCAAATTTTCACACCGGCTCCCATAAATCTCTCTCATTCCATTTCGGTGGTAAAATTTAATGTCTCTGGTTATTGATTTATCGCGCTTTTAGTAGTTTTTATTAGTACCGTTATATAGGGAGTAAGCGGGGTTATCCTCCGATTTCATTAATTTTCACGCTGTCGGTAGAGGTTCCTATAAATTTGTACTCAGTAAATTTGGTTGTTTTAGTTGAAGTGGATTAGGAGATATGTACATTAAACTTTTTAGTGGGCGGGGCCACTCCCATTTTTTCAAAAACATTTTCCTACAGGTGGCTCTTGCTTCTACGATCTTCTTTACCAAATTTTAATTTAGTGCTTAATTATGGTACTTTATTTGTTTTCGGTTAATTAAAATTTGTGGGCGTGGTAGTAATCCGATTACGCCCATAGAGTAACTCAATTTTTTTTTTGTTCTCTGGAATCCACATATCAAGTTTTATCGAGATATCTTACTTTTTACTCAAGTTACTGCTTGCACGGACGGACGGACACACTTTTCTCGTCGCCGTGATCATTTATATTTATATGTAACCCTATACCTACTAGTCGCGATTAGTTTTAGGTGATACTCTGTATAATACTCTGTAGCCACTGGTAGCAAGAGTTTAATAAGATAAGTCTAAAAAATATGAAGAAGAAAAGTCTTGGCATATTTTAAAGAGTAGATATCGGCAAAAGTAGAAATATAATTATGTACATCGTGTTAAGTTTTTATTATATACAGGGTTTGTCCGGGAAGTAATAGGATTGAGTCGATTTAAAAGAATTTATTGAACCAATGATTACAATTTAAACTCTTTCAAAATAGGCGCCTTCTGGGTCGATGTAGCGCAATTTCCGAGCATTGAATGCGTCACTAAAGGCATTCTTCCGAATAGCTTTGGGAGGCGAGATGCATGCTTTTGGATCCCCTTCTCGTTTCATCGGCCTTTTCAGTCAAAGAAACAAAAAAGTCCGCGGAGGCCACATCTGGGCTGTAAGGCGGTTGCACAAGCGTTGGGATGCCGTCCTTGGTTAAGTAGATGTCCACAAGAAAGGCGGTGTGAGCGACTTCCACTGGTTGCAATTCTGAATGTCAGTGAGCACTTTTGGGACCATCTTTGCGCATGTTCAACTGCTCCGTCACAATGTCATGAATCGCAGATTTTGAAAAATTTAACATCTGTGCAATTAAACGAATACTTTGTCGACGTCCTGAGTTCAAAACTTTGCGCACACGAGTCACATTGTCGGTGTTTGTCGAAGTCGCAGGTCTCTTCCCGGTCCTCTAAAAAGGCCTGGTGCCACCCAAACACACCACTTCTTGCCAAAGCAACATCTGGATAAGCCTGCTTGATCATATCAAACGTCTTTTTCATAGATTTACCGTGTTTCAAACAGAATTTATTCGCGTACCTCTGCTCTAACACACGTCGCGCGAAAATGTTTGTCCTGACTCTATAGGTGCTATTACTTTCTGGAAAAACCCAGTACATATGCAAGAACAAAACTCGAAAACCAATTTATAAGCTCTCCAACAAATAAATGCAATACTATATTATTGTTAGGACAACAAATGCACAAAAGTATAAGTATGTATTAAAATTAAACACTCGCTGCACATGTAATTCCGTCAGTGTATGCTTTTTTTAATGTAATTAAGGCAAATGTTAAATTAACAATGAATAAAATAACAATAATTCATGTAATTAGCATTATGCTTCTGATATTTGTGGTCTACTACCACTGTTGTTGCTTGGCATTTAATAATTATTATTTAAACAATGTTGACGCTGATTGGTATTGTGCTATGAATAACTAACTAATTTTCGCAAATATTTTCGCACACACACAATTATTTATTTGATTTCAATTTCATTTAAATTTTTCATTTACTATTTTCTACAGAAAATTATTTGCTTGAGTGACGAGCCAAATCGTTAATATTATTTGATGAATATTCAAAAGCAACTTTAATAACTACAAGCCATTCAACTAATTTACGTACGCTTCATTCATTCGCTCCTAATGTGTGATTAGTAGCAATTTGCTTGAATAAAGCATTTATATTCATTTACATTTTAATTTATTTATTTCTTTGTTTGCTGTTGTTTTTGTTTTAAATCATTGCAATTTAATTAAAAATATAACGAGTGCGCATATTTTCGCTTATAACAGAAGTTAAAAGTAAACAAATTATGTGTGCACAAAAACACGCATACACCCTCGCAAATAATTACTCTAAATATATGCGCCTTCCTTCAGACCAACTTTATTTTGGCAAATTTTTTTAATAACTTCAATTTAGAATTTTGATTTTGATTTTTGACACAGACACATGTACACTAGGATGTTCGTTATTTCTAAGTTGACTGGGGTTTTTTTACAAACGCCCTTGAAAATTCAGTTTTTGTCGTACAAAACAAGGATCCAATTTATCCAAAAAACCATAAATTTAAGAGTTATACGCAGTTAAAGCTAGTACATCAAAGCATTATACAATCTGTGTTGCTTATATGACAGAAAATTTGTAGATATTTTTTATTAATATATTTCTTTTTCAAAGTTGTTCTATAAATTTATTGACTTGGAAGATAAATTTTTTGCAAAATATGAAGATATCTCATATAAAGTAATGAACGGTAAATTAATTTAGGCAGGGTTGAAATTTATAATATAAGAAGGCTAATTCCGGTTGCACCAAGGTTATAATACTCTTTACGGTGTATTTTTTATAGCAAAAATGAGTGTCTAGAGATTTCTATCATGATTTTGTTTGGTCATATGGCAGCTGTAGTGGTCCGATTTGAGCAATTTCTTCGGATATCGTAGCGATGCTTTGGGCGATAATCCGTACAGAATTTCGTGAAGATAGAGATTTCCGATCGCATGAATTTCTTCAAAGAAATTTCTTGAAAATATTTTGTCAATGAAAAAGCTTTCCATATAAGCATTTTATTCCGATCGTTCCGATAGAAGCGCTTAGAACAAAAAAAGTGTGGATGTTTCTTGGTTTATATCTCAAAAACTGACGGTTTATTTCGCATATATTTAGACGAAGAAGGCTAATCGACTAAGCTAGTCACTCTGATAAATTATTTGCAATTATATACTTGTATACACTTTACAGGCTTCCCCGTAGCCTCTGGGGGTATAGTAAAGTGCTTATTTACTGTGGATCATTTTAAGGCCACATACTGAAACTCCGGGATGCATTGGAAAACAAACAATCAACTTATAAGATAACGGGAAGTCTAATACACATATTTTATTTTCCGTTGAAATTTGCTAAAATTATTTTCTATATAATTACTCAACAGTTCAAGTAATTAGAAATAATTTGGAAATTTATTTTTCAGCTGCAAGTCAATAACGAGTTAATGTGACTAGACTAGAGCATACTACTAAAATAAAGAAGAATAAAAATCACTAAAAAAACTAATTGATGTAAACAGGGTTTTACCCAAAGGTCATTTAAGCTATGTAAGTAATATGTTTATGAGGCATTTTTACACTACTTAATTATACACCTCGATGTTTCCACATGAAACGCATTTAAATGCATCATTTAGCTAGGAACCCATCGTCTACGTCCAAAGGAAGCGTTAGTGTCGGTTACGAAGTGAAAAACTACTAAAGTTCGATGGATGTACAAACTTTTGGTGATTGAAATGCTTTTATTCCCAGAAATTTTATCACAATCGCAAATTATTTTTACAAATTACTTTTCTGATTATCTTAGTAACATAATTCTATTATAGCACTTTTCAATGAGTCTGCCGTTCATATCCCACTGGATGGGGTTTACAAATCGTTCATAACCTCAATTTGTTTTTACAGAGGTTCTAGTTTCAGAGGAAGACATAATAGCGGGCTGACTTTTTAAACCTCCAGGATTATACTGAATGCACAAATTTTTTATTCTGTTCTTATGCCGATTATGCGGCCATGTTTTTATAATCGGGATAAATTTGGCTGACGATTAACATAGCTCAAATAATCTTGGTTTACATATTTCGCACTGGATCACTGGATCCTTTGAGAAACCTTTTTAGAGAAGACTTCATAATTAAGATTTATATTCGGTCTTTATGCACCTAACTACAGGATTTATTTGTTATAACCAAGCACAAATTGCACACTTTTTCCCTTTACCATGTTAATACGATAATCAGACAGAAAGTCATGCTTCTTAATTCTATTTAAGTTTCATAGTGTACTAAAAAAAGACGTTTTGATTTGCTGAGTTGGCGCCGCAAAATAAATGAAAAGTGTGTACACATTTCATACATTTGCCCGGTTCATTGAAATAATTAAAGTTTATTAAGCGGGTAAATTCAAATAGTTTTTCCATCTTAATATATATGGCACGTATCCAGCAAATTCCGCGCACACTCAGCGCATAGAAAGAGTTTTTGCATAGCGTGAAACAGCATTTTTCTCCTTAACTATATCTCTAAATGAAGGTGAAGAACTTCTCCAGAACTTTTTCTTTCGCCGAATGTAGCCAGTTTGCAAAGTGAGTGGAGCTAAAACAATGCAGGTAATAACGAGAGTGCACTCGTATTGTATGTACTTTAGTGCTAGCAAGTAGTAAAAAATAAAATAGCAATAATAAAATTGAGCGCTTACAAAAACAATGTACTTACATACATAAGTATGTATTTCTATATACGTATGAAAAAAAAAGTTGCACAACAGGCCTATTCTGTATCTCGATTCGAAAGTAAATTCTATTCGAATTTGATATTCGACTCGAATGTGTTTTACCATTCTGTAAAAAAGTCGAATTCAGTTTATAAATATGCGAAAGTTGTTCCACCCTGTGCCAGTATTTTCAAATGCTAAATGTCAAAATAAAATGAAATAAAGTTTATATTTATTTGAAAATGGATTCCGTTGCATTGTGGATGGAGGACGAGGAAATTATTGAGGAAAGAATTACGAGAAGACATATAAGAAATGAATTTAATATTATGGAATTATCGCAAAAAAGGTAATTTGTTAAGTACATATGTATGTGTTATGTTCGGTTATAAACTATTTTTACATTTGGTAGCTTCATACAAAACTTTAGACTTTCTAAGGAAGCCTTTAATTATGTCTTAAGAGGCATAACTGAAGAACTAATGGTACCTAGAAGATCCACGGCAATAAATCCAGCTATAAAGCTTGCTGCAACTTTAAAATTCCTTGGACAAGGGGGCTATCAACATCAAATAGGGCAAGACCGGTTTGCAGGGTTAGCACAGTCCACTACATCTAAATGTATTGCAGAAGTTTTAAACGCCATTGAAAAAACAATGTGTCCGAAACACATAAAATTTGAAATGAGCTCACAAGAAAAGCGTGAAGCTAAAAATTATTTTTATTCAAAATTTGGACTACCAGGAATAATAGGTGCTATTGATGGAACTCACATCCAGATGGTTAGACCAGTAAAAGATGAACATCTTTTTTTAATCGAAAGCTAAAGCATAGCGTCAATGCTATGGTGGTAAGTTTATATTACGAAGTTTTATTCAGACTTATTTATTATACTTTATAATTAGATTTGTGACCATAACATGTATATAAGAGCTGCAAATGGAGTTTATGGTGGAGCAGCGCATGATGCCCACGTATGTAGCCTTTCAAACGAACGACAATACATGCTATCCAACTACCAAAATGGAGATAAATCTTCATGTTTAATTGGTCGGTGATTTTATTCAAACCGCTTGTACTTGTATTTATATATAGTCTAGTCTAAGGCTTACTAATTATTCATCATCTATCTTATTTAAGGTGATTCTGGATATCCATTAGAGCCATGGCTCCTTACGCCTTACCGCAATGCAGAAGAAAATTCACTTAGAAAGTTTGTACAATGAAAAATTTACGAAAGCAAGATCAATAATAGAGCGTGTATTTGGAATTTCAAAAAGTCGTTTTCCATGCCTGCTTGCTGGAAGAGAAAAGTTACTAAAATTTTGAACGTTTATTGTGCCCTGCATAACATTTGCCTCATATACAACGTTGAAGCACCAACAGTAATTGAAACTAATGAAGAACGATCTAATTTTGCTTTACCCAACGGTGATCAAAACGAGTTTCTGAATTCAACTGCATTGAATGAATAAACTTTTGCAGGCCCCCCCCCCTGTCCCTGACATATGCAACTTATTTTTCCGAGCTTTGGCCTTAATGTGGGTTTGTAATCTGCCCAAACCTTAAATGCAAAAAAAAAAAAATAAATAAATAAATAGAAATCAAAGCACAGGTAACGTATAATAGCAAAATAATTTTGTTCACACAGAAATTTACCTTTTTCCACGAAAGCATGTCCCGTATGGGTGGTCCATCTCCATTTAATTTTTCGCTCAACCGCTCCCACAAATGTTTACTTGTTTGTTTAGCGTCGGCACATTTTACGTAGCCTTTAGCCAAGTTTGGATGTGTTTCCATAAACTACACCATTATTTCAAATTGGCTTTGTTTAGTGTGCTGACTTTTACTAACCGAGTCCCTATTAAAAATAATATATTTTCTAAACTTATCTATAGTATAATATGCAATAAAACTTATTAAAATACTTACATTTTTTAAAACGTCTTTATTCTACAACTCATAAGCTAACGAATATTTTATACGAAAGTCGAATACATTTGACAATCAAATTCGAATTACATAGTTGCAGATTTTCTTAATTCGGATTCACTTTTCGAAATACGGATTGAAAATCCGTAAATAGAGTCACCGAATACAAAAAATTCGAATTCGAGAAAATTCATTTTCGAATCGAGATACAGAATAGGCCCCCGAAGCAAATATCTAATGCATAAGGTGATATGTTGTTGTAACATTATTGGTTGTGGTGTTATTTTTGTTTTGTTGCGCTCAAGTCACGTTTTGTGCGGCGGCGAAAATGCACTTCGTGTTGCCAGCACTACGTTATCTAACAACCGAAGTATGCCAGCAACGATGTTGCTTCAAATATCATGCATTTTTTCATAGCTATAGCACCACCCTCGCCCTGCTAACAGGTCTTGGCGCTCATCACGTAGCACATAACTTTTACTTTCGTTCTTCTACTACTAATGCTACAACCATCATAAATAAAAGGAATATATGTAGCAGCAGACAGCAAGCTAGGAGCTTCGAAGTAGTTTTGCAAGTCAAGAATTGACATGTTTTTTTCTTACAAAATTTTCATTGACATATGCATAGTCCCTCTGAAAATTTTTGCATACTTATGTGCTCTAACCCTGTAAACGAGTATGCCATATATATACATATAACCTATAAAAGTTCAATATATGTATGCTAGTCTACTATTGCCGTAAACCACCTTCATCCAATTGGATTTGTATGCTCCGGTAAGCACACATATCGTATTGAGTAAATAAATTTTGTTATGAAAATTTTGAAAATGTAGTTGTTGAGTTTTTGTGAAATCTATATAAATAAAAATGAATCGTCAAAATGTATGTACGCTCATATGTAACTTTCATACGACTGAACCAAATTTGATAATTCTTTTTTTAAAATGTTCGTTGAGGTTCAGGGATGGTTTCTGCGGAGAAAAAATTCGAATAATTGCCGGAAAACCCCTAAAAACAGCCCTTTTCTTTTTCTTATATAAACGAATGAATGTTTGTTCGTTAGTAACGCTAAGAGAACGGCTGAACCAGTATTGATGAAATTTTATGAGGTTGTTCGTTGTGGATCAAGGAAGGTTTAGAAATAAAAATATTTTATATGTACTTTTCATGAAAAGTCGGCAAATTAGATAATTCCAAAAAGTAACTTTTTTCCATAAACATTTGTTTTCAATTTTTGTTTGTTTTGTTTTTCAATATTTTGATTTGTAAATTATTTGAATAGTTCAATTTCGGTCGCATGCTTTTTTATTCCGGCTATTCAAAAGAAAAGTTATTGAAAATTATTTAGTGAAAACTTTCAATAGCAATGCTGGCAAAATATTTAAATATTTTGAAACGGACAGATGAATGAATTTTTGTTATTTATTTTTCCTTTATATGCACTAATACGCTCTACTCATTGATTTTAATTCAGGTTATGGCAGTTTTATCAGGAGCAAATATATAAATTTGTCTCCAGTTTCATTGAATAAGTGTGTTTAGAGGTTTATCGTGGTGTTATTTGTAAGAAAACTATTTACATTAATTACTTACAGTTTTTTTGCAAAAGCAAAATAGTGTATTTTGTGTTGTGGAGGTTAATTGTCGTGTTATTTATTTAAAAGAAAATGCCACCAGTAAAGCGTCACAATGTCGGTCGGCGTACGCGTAATGCAAGTCGAGTGCATAATCTTCGGAACAATGAGATCGATGAACAGCGTAGGCAGCGTTTGGAGGCAAACAGAGTGAGAATTTCAGAAGTGAGATCTACAACAACTACGGAAGAATCTATACCATCGACTTCAGGCAGGAGGCTACAAAGCAGACGATCAACTGGTACAATTAATTTTGAACGTTTGGCGTTTAGATATGAACCAACAGTCGATTATGCCGGCGATAAATCAGTCAATATTGGGACAATGACTTCTATTTGTCAATATATCGATGTATTCAAGTTTCCACTAGAACCGTCACGATTATGTCGTGCGAATGGAAAGGAGAAATTACCGCAACTAACAACACCACCTGAACAATTGAATTCATTACTTTTAGGACACGAACGTTTTGAACGTTTGGCGTTTAGATATGAACCAACAGTCGATTATGCCGGCGATAAATCAGTCAATATTGGGACAATGACTTCTATTTGTCAATATATCAATGTATTCAAGTTTCCACTAGAACCGTCACGATTATGTTGTGCGAATGGAAAGGAGAAATTACCGCAACTAACAACACCACCTGAACAATTGAATTCATTACTTTTAGGACACGAACCTCTATCAAAGCATTTCTTGCAGAATATTCAAAAGTATAACAGTGTGTTTCAAATGACATCATTTAAAAATTTAAGTTAAATTTGATCTGCTTTCCGTTATCCAAACAACCTATAAGTTGGCATGTGTATGAAAGTTAGGCGACAATACTGTATTATTGCACCAACGCGCTGGTTTGATTACGGCGATTGAAAGTAGGGTACTCTTAAACTGCACAAAATATTCACTTATGTTCAATATTACAGATTCAAGGACAAATTCACCAACGTGCAAGAGCATTGTTGCCATCAGTTGATGGCGAATACAAATATTTTCAGATTTATTTCCCTGGAAGTTCTGAAACTGAAAGAAATCAGCGCTGTGGCATTAATCGAGTAACTAGGCGAGAGATCATTGTGCAAGTGCAACAACTATTATATGAGCATAACCTATTGATTCAATTATTTAAAACAGCCTTAGAAGAAAAAATGAACATGAAATACGCTTCAATGCACCTGTGTTAAACGAAGTTGCTATTGGGGTGATTGGAGAGAATATGGACTCTCGAGACATTATAAGTCAACGGCGTGATGGTGGCAACCTTCAGCGTATTAGTGAAACACATCGTTCATATGATGCATTACAATACCCTCTATTATTTTGTAGAGGAGAGGATGGATATCATTTTTTAATCAAGATGATTAATCCAGCGACTGGTATGTATCAACGCAATAACAAATAGCAAATACGTGCAAGTTTACTAAAAAAATCACTAATGTTAATAATTGAATGAATGTAATTTATTATGTTACAGGTCAAGAAACAAATAAAAATGTCATCTCAATGAATTTTTATGCACACTGTTTCATGATTCGTCTGAACGAGGAAAACCACATTTTGAAGTGCCTCCGATTATTTCATCAGTTTGTTGTTGATATGTATGTTAAAGTTGAAACGGAACGTCTGACATATATACGATTAAACCAAACAAAATTACGATTAGAAGAATACATTCATTTGCGCGACGCCATGAACAGAGATGGAGATGGAAATAATATCGGTCGACTTACGATTTTACCAGCAACGTATAAAGGAAGCCCGAGACACATGCACGAATACGGGCAAGATGCTATGACCTACGTGCGCATATACGGTCGACCAGATTTATTTATTACTTTCACTTGCAACCCAAAATGGATCGAAAAAACAAATCAGTTATTACACGGTCAGTCATTCAGCGGTCGTCACGACATAACAGCAAGAGTGTTCAAGCAGAAATTCAAAGCGCTCTTGGACTTCATTGTAAAATGTCATGTCTTCGGAGACGTACGATGTTGGATGTATTCTGTAGAATGGCAGAAGAGAGGACTACCTCATGCGCATATTCTCCTGTGGATGGTCGAAAAAATAAGACCAGATGAAAAATACTTAATCATTTGTGCAGAAATTCCTGATAAAGAAGTAGATCCAAAATTGTATGAAGTAGTAAAGAAGAACATGATTCATGGACCGTGTGGCAAACACAATCATGAATCACCGTGTATGATCGACAACAAATGCTTAAAACGTTACCCGCGTGCTTTCTCGGCTGATACAATTACAGGCAATGATGGTTACCCTCTGTATCGTCGCCGCTCTGTAGAAGATAAAGGCAGAACAATAACGTTGCAAGTAAAAAATAAGGATGTGGTAGTTAACAACAGATGGGTTGTTCCGTATTCACCGCTGCTCTCCAAAACCTTTAAAGCGCATTGCAATGTTGAGTACTGCAATTCGGTGAAGTCTATAAAATATGTTTGCAAGTACGTCACCAAAGGAAACGACATGGCTGTATTTGGTATTGCAGATTCTAATAACGATGAAGTTTCACAATATCAAATGAGAAGATATATTAGTAGCAATGAAGCGGTTTGGAGAACCTTTTCCTTTTCTATACACGAACGTCATCCCACTGAAGAAGCTGAAGACATTTTACATCAAATACGTGTAACAACGGTAAATCCCAATCTTGCAATTTGCACGGAAATACACAATAAGGTATTAATAACTTTAGAGGATTTATGCGTGATGATATCCGGTAAGATGTTGCACGAATTAGAATGCCTGCACCTAATCGCCCTATGCACGATGCACTCAATCGTGAATTTGAACGAGAACGGCAATACGATAGAAATGCTTTAAGTCAACCCGTACAAAATAAAATCCCACTTTTAAATCTGCAACAAAACACAGCTTACGATATAATAATGAAACCAGTAAATGACGGCAATGGCGAATTTTTTCCTCGATGCACCAGGTGGAACTGGTAAAACATTTTTAATTTCATTAATTTTAGATACGATTCGGGCACAAAGTCAAATAGTACTGGCAGTAGCATCATGTGGGATAGCTGCTACATTATTAGAAGGTGGACGAACTGCACATTCTGCCCTGAAATTGCCATTGAATTTGCAAACATTAGATCAACCGACATGCAATATAACCAAAACATCTGCAATGGAAAAAGTGCTACAAAATTGTAGATTAATAATTTGTGATGAGTGTACGATGGCGTTCAAACGAGCATTAAAGGCACTCGATAGAACATTAAGAGACTTGCGTGGCAATCAAAAACACTTCGGAGGCGCGATGATTCTACTGGCTGGAGATTTTCGCCAACGCTTCCAGTAATTCCCAGATCAACAGCTGCTGATGAAATAAATGCTTGCTTGAAAACATCATTTTTGTGGAAATACGTAAAAATATCAAATTAAAAACGAATATGCGAGTGGTGTTACAACATGACGTATCGGCCGAAATCTTTTCGAATGCATTATTAGACATGGGCAATGGAAAAATTCATCCTGACACTAACACTGGCCTTATTTCGTTTCCCCCAAATTTTTTTCATTTTACAACGTCAAAGGAAGAATTAGTTTCAAAAGTTTTCCCAAGTATAGGTGTAAATTACAAAAACCAGGCTTGGTTGAGCGATCGAAAATAAATGATGAACAATTTGATTGAAGCGACTATAATCATAGGAAAGTTTAAAGGCGAGGATGTGCTTATTCCAAGAATACCACTGATGCCAACAGACTTTCCTTCCGAATTTAAGCGTGTCCAGTTTCAGTGCGCCTTGCATTTGCAATGACGATTAATAAATCCCAAGGTCAATCATTAAAAGTGTGTGGAATAAACCTTGAATTGCCGTGTTTCTCGCATGGGCAGATGTACGTCGCGTGCTCGAGAGTCGGCAAACCGTCGTCGCTATATATTTTTGCTCCAGGAGAAAAAACTAAAAGCATTGTACGCCTTGCAGTGCAATAGAATATAAACCGTTTTGTTTCCTTCATTTAATTATCACCCCTGCGAAGCATTAACTTTATGGTTTTCGAAACACATATTTAGTTTGCCGGGTCAGCTAGTTTATAAAACAATTTTGTAGATAGAAATTTCGTCGGACCTACTCGAATGGAATATCATTTGTTTGACGTCTTAAAATTGATGTTATGTGATAAGTGGTGTTCAAAAACGAGAAAAAACAGCTGCACCGAAGCTAATATACCCTTCTCTGGTGCATTTCTTTAGTAACTATGCATCCAGTTTGTATGGAAGTTATAGCTATAGTAATCCGATTCTGAACAAATTTTCGGCAAGCAGTCATCCATGTTAAATTTCGTGAAGATACCACGTCAAATGTGAAAATTTTCCATACAAGCCCTTGATTCCGATTGTTCGGTTTGTATGGCAGTTATATGCTATAGTGAGCCGATCTGAACAATTTCTTCTGATATTACATTATTTCTATAAACAATAACTCATACCAAATTTCGTTAAGATATATCGTCAAATGTGGAAGTCTCTCCCATGCAAGCATTTGATTCCTGATCATTCAGTTTGTATGGTAGCTATAGTAATCCGACCTGAACAAGCTTTTCGGAGATTACATTGTTTCTTAAAAATACTCTATACCAAACTCTTAAATATATCTTGTCAAATATGAAAGTTTTTCATACAAGAACTTGATTCCGATCGTTCAGTTTGTGTAGCAGCTATATGCTATAGCAATCCGATCTGAACAATTTCTTCCCAGATTACATTGTTGCCTTAAAAAATAATCTATACCAAATTTCGTAAATATATGTTGTCAAATGTGAAAGTTTTCCATACAAGAACTTGATTCCGATCGTTGAATTTGTATGGCAGCTATATGCTATAGTTAACCAATCTGAACAATTTCTTCGGAGATTACATTGTTGCCTTAAAAAATAATCTATACCAAATTTCGTGAATATATCTTGTCAAATGTGAAAGTTTTCCATACAAGAACTTGATTCCGATCATTCAGTTTGTATGGCAGCTATATGCTATAGTTAACCGCTCTGAACAATTTCTTCTGATATAACATTATTTCTATAAACAATAACTCATACCAAATTTCGTTAAGATACATCGTCAAATGCGAAAATTTTCCATACAAACCCTTGATTCCGATTGTTCGGTTTGTATGGCAGCTATATGCTATAGTGAGCCGATCTGAACAATTTCTTTCGATATTACATTCAAATACAGCTCCAAATTTCGTGAAGATTATCGTCAAATGAGGAAGTTTCCATGCAAGCATTTGATTCCGATCATTCAGTTTGTATGACAGCTATATGCTATAGTTAACCAATCTGAACAGTTTCTTAGGAGATTATATTGTGTCCTTAGAAAATAATCTATACCAAATTTCGTGAAAAGATCCTGTCAAATGCAAAGTTTTCCATACCAGCACTAGATTCCGACCATTCAGTTTGTATAGCAGCATCATAGAAAGTAACCTGTGCCAACTTTTGTAGAGATACATTGTCAAATGTGAAGGTTTTACATACAAGAACTTGATTGAAAAGATTCGGTAAAACCAATTTGGTGTGTAAGTCCAAGGATGAATTTCAGATTATGTCTTATTCTTCCAAAAGCAAAATTGTTAGACAAACCTGTAAATACTTTAAAGTAATTTGTTAAGTTGCAGTTGAGGTACGAGGGCTGTTATATATGGGCCATTCCTTCAATTGGCGACATATATGTGTACAACTTTGAACTGTCCGATTTTGACTGTTCATGGGATCAGAGTACCATATTTTTGAAAACTGATTCTGTGTAAAATTTGGACGAGGAATCGAAGTGGCAAAGTCAGTTTTAGCGAACAAAAATTGGGATCAAAGCACAAAAATGACTATTTCTTGGAAAAATTAATTAGTTTTTAGGATTGTAAAAATTTTTTGAGATTTTCAAAGTATTTTATCAGAAAGCTGAGATTTTTTTGACTAAAAAACTTGGATAACTTAAAAAATTTTTTACAATCCAATTATGAGGTAATTAAAAATATACAAGAAAAAGTCATTTTTTGTGTTTGATCTCAATTTAAGTGTGCGCTAAAAACCAACGGAGCCACTTCGACTCACTAAACCAATTTTAACAAGAATCAGTTTTCTAAAATATGGTCTATGACTCATGATATCCCATAAAGCTTGGTCAAAAATCGGATCAACCACGTTGTCAAAATCATGTCGCCAATTGAAGGAATGGCCCATATATAACAGCCCTCGTACCTCAACTGCAACTTAACAAATTACTTTAAAGTATTTACAGGTTTGTCTAACAATTTTGCTTTTTGGAAGAATAAGACATAATCTGAAATTCATCCTTGGACTTACACACCAAATTGGTTTTACCGAATCTTTTCAATCAAGTTCTTGTATGTAAAACCTTCACATTTGACAATGTATCTCTACAAAAGTTGGCATAGGTTACTTTCTATGATGCTGCTATACAAACTGAATGGTCGGAATCTAGTGCTGGTATGGAAAACTTTTGCATTTGACAGGATCTTTTCACGAAATTTGGTATAGATTATTTTCTAAGGACACAATATAATCTCCTAAGAAACTGTTCAGATTGGTTAACTATAGCATATAGCTGTCATACAAACTGAATGATCGGAATCAAATGCTTGCATGGGAAACTTCCTCATTTGACGATAATCTTCACGAAATTTGGAGCTGTATTTGAATGTAATATCGAAAGAAATTGTTCAGATCGGCTCACTATAGCATATAGCTGCCATACAAACCGAACAATCGGAATCAAGGGTTTGTATGGAAAATTTTCGCATTTGACGATGTATCTTAACGAAATTTGGTATGAGTTATTGTTTATAGAAATAATGTTATATCAGAAGAAATTGTTCAGAGCGGTTAACTATAGCATATAGCTGCCATACAAACTGAATGATCGGAATCAAGTTCTTGTATGGAAAACTTTCACATTTGACAAGATATATTCACGAAATTTGGTATAGATTATTTTTTAAGGCAACAATGTAATCTCCGAAGAAATTGTTCAGATTGGTTAACTATAGCATATAGCTGCCATACAAATTCAACGATCGGAATCAAGTTCTTGTATGGAAAACTTTCACATTTGACAACATATATTTACGAAATTTGGTATAGATTATTTTTTAAGGCAACAATGTAATCTGGGAAGAAATTGTTCAGATCGGATTGCTATAGCATATAGCTGCTACACAAACTGAACGATCGGAATCAAGTTCTTGTATGAAAAACTTTCATATTTGACAAGATATATTTAAGAAGTTTGGTATAGAGTATTTTTTAAGGAAACAATGTAATCTCCGAAGAGCTTGTTCAGGTCGGATTACTATAGCTACCATACAAACTGAATGATCGGAATCAAATGCTTGCATGGGAGAGACTTCCACATTTGACGATATATCTTAACGAAATTTGGTATGAGTTATTGTTTATAGAAATAATGTAATATCAGAAGAAATTGTTCAGATCGGCTCACTATAGCATATAACTGCCATACAAACCGAACAATCGGAATCAAGGGCTTGTATGGAAAATTTTCACATTTGACGTGGTATCTTCACGAAATTTAACATGGATGACTGCTTGCCGAAAAATTTGTTCAGATCGGATTACTATAGCATATAACTTCCATACAAACTGGATGCATAGTTACTAAAGAAATGCACCAGAGAAGGGTATATTAGCTTCGGTGCAGCTGTTTTTTCTCGTTTTTGAACACCACTTATCACATAACATCAATTTTAAGACGTCAAACAAATGATATTCCATTCGAGTAGGTCCGACGAAATTTCTAATACAAAAATTGTTTTATAAACTAGCTGACCCGGCAAACTAAATATGTGTTTCTCGAAAACCATAAAGTTAATGCTTCGCAGGGGTGATAATTAAATGAAGGAAACAAAACGGTTTATATTCTATTGCACTGCAAGGCGTACAATGCTTTTAGTTTTTTCTCCTGGAGCAAAAATATATAGCGACGACGGTTTGCCGACTCTCGAGCACGCGACGTACATCTGCCCATGCGAGAAACACGGCAATTCAAGGTTTATTCCACACTTTTAATGATTGACCTTGGGATTTATTAATCGTCATTGCAAATGCAAGGCGCATCTGGAAACTGGACTAACGCTTAAATCCGGAAGGAAAGTCTGTTGGCATCAGTGGTATTCTTGGAATAAGCACATCCTCGCCTTTAAACTTTCCTATGATTATAGTCGCTTCAATCAAATTGTTCATCATTTATTTTCGATCGCTCAACCAAGCCTGGTTTTTGTAATTTACACCTATACTTGGGAAAACTTTTGAAACTAATTCTTCCTTTGACGTTGTAAAATGAAAAAATTTGGGGAAACGAAATAAGGCCAGTGTTAGTGTCAGGATGAATTTTTCCATTGCCCATGTCTAATAATGCATTCGAAAACATTTCGGCCGATACGTCATGTTGTAACACCACTCGCATATTCGTTTTTAATTTGATATTTTTTACGTATTTCCACAAAAATGATGTTTTCAAGCAAGCATTTATTTCATCAGCAGCTGTTGATCTGGGAATTACTGGAAACGTTGGCGAAAAATCTCCAGCCAGTAGAATCATCGCGCCTCCGAAGTGTTTTTGATTGCCACGCAAGTCTCTTAATGTTCTACTCGAGTGCCTTTAATGCTCGTTTGAACGCCATCGTACACTCATCACAAATTATTAATCTACAATTTTGTAGCACTTTTTCCATTGCAGATGTTTTGGTTATATTGCATGTCGGTTGATCTAATGTTTGCAAATTCAATGGCAATTTCAGGCAGAATGTGCAGTTCGTCCACCTTCTAATAATGTAGCAGCTATCCCACATGATGCTACTGCCAGTACTATTTGACTTTGTGCCCGAATCGTATCTAAAATTAATGAAATTAAAATGTTTTACCAGTTCCACCTGGTGCATCGAGGAAAAAAAATCGCCATTGCCGTCATTTACTGGTTTCATTATTATATCGTAAGCTGTGTTTTGTTGCAGATTTAAAAGTAGGGATTTTATTTTGTACGGGTTGACTTAAAGCATTTCTATCGTATTGCCGTTCTCGTTCAAATTCACGATTGAGTGCATCGCATAGGGCGATTAGGTGCAGGCATTCCTAATTCGTGCAACATCTTACCGGATATCATCAGCATAAATCCTCTAAAGTTATTAATACCTTATTGTGTATTTCCGTGCAAATTGCAAGATTGGGATTTACCGTTGTTACACGTATTTGATGTAAAATGTCTTCAGCTTCTTCAGTGGGATGACGTTCGTGTATAGAAAAGGAAAAGGTTCTCCAAACCGCTTCATTGTTACT
>JBAWJQ010006576.1:0-21945 GCA_037783105.1 Bactrocera zonata | reverse complement strand
TTGACCATCCTCGGTCAAACGAACTTTGGAAAAAGTTTTCAATATTTCCCAGTTTTTCTCTAGTGAATAGCGACCCATTTCGTATATTTTAGACTTTTTACTGAATATCTGTTACTTTCCGAATGGTATTTGACGTTTCCAATGTCGAAATATAGATAATTCAAATTTAAAACGTTAGACCCCTATAGTTTCAACCGTAAAGTAAAAAGAAGTCCATAATTTTTTGCATTCATTTGAATGTTTTATTAGTTGTAGTTAAAATGATCCAAGATCATATACACACCGTTTTGTTCTTCAATTTGTTGTCATTTTTTAAAGTAATTTCATAATGCCACCCTCATAGAAACTCTCGTCCTTATTGGCAAAAGATGTACATATATTTCAAATTTCATATTATGACTAACCTGCATGAAAAATCAAAATATTCCCAATACACGGCGCCAGTGTGAATACAGTTAATATCAACGTAGTAATCAATAACTTATGATCAGGCTATAGTAATTCGTGCCGAACTTTGCCTTTTATTACTTGCAATGAAGTAAATCAGTGTCATTTAACAATAAAAATGCTGACGTACTTTATCTAATTGCGTAAAAACAAAGCAATTTTCAACCGTTTTTACGTACCATATAGGTACAAATCTACGAAGTAAGTATGCTTATTACATTTTTTTGCGTATTACATTCTTACGTTATTAAAACAGTCACAACGTACAAAGTGCGAGTATAAATGGGATTTAAATATCAGATTAATATATATATAGGTTTATTATTCACTACAGTGTAGCAGTACAAGATAGAATCACATACCAGAAAATTATTGTAGTCTTCAAAGGCTTCTTTGTGGGTTACGAGTACATTCATTGACGTTTATTGTCTACATGAGTAATATATACGAGATCTTATATCAAAACAAGTAAGATGAGATAATATTGCGACACATAATGTCATAATATACAATTATTACCCTAATTTCCTTCACGACGTCACGAGTTATAGTATTTCGCTGTCAAACGCGCTAAAAGACCAATACGAAACTGTCGTGGTCTCCACTTCCATCATACTCGATATTAGAATACAAGAAGTAAATATTTTTGTTTTAAATATAAATAATGGAAATGTAGGTCAATTTTCACTGCTTAATAATCGGATGATCTAAGAACGCCATTAGCATATTTTACCACTTGCCGTTTGTTCTTTAAGTGGTTTCTGTGGTTTTAGACGGCCGAAAAAATGCCTATTTTCACCAATTTTTTTTTCATATAATAAAATAATTTTTTATTATAACATTCAAGCATATCAAAAGCAACATTTAATAATAAAAAACTCTTTTGTGAATTTGTCATAAAAATTTTTCGGAAATTCAGTCAGTGGCAGCTGGCAGCCCAAAACGACTCTTTGTAGACGAAGGATTGAACTAAAAATTAAAAAATAAAATTTCAACGGTTAGTAAATTTATGTGTATATATGTATACATAGATCTTGATTACTCAAAGTATTTAGAAAAAAAGAATTAATTTTCAGCAAAGTTTCCGAACAATAGAGCATGATGTTGTAGGTCTAATTTTTACCACAAATTGTCTTGAAAAAAATTATTGCTGTCCGAAAAAAAATCCTTCGATCAATCACGAGGTCATTCCATTTAGAAGAACTGTCTAAAATTTCAATAAGATCGCTTAACTAGTTTTTGAAAAGCGCGACCACCAACTTTGAAAAACAATGTTTCGAGAAAAACACGATCAAAGGTTGAAGTAACCAGCCAGGTAAAATGTATTTTACTAAGTGGTTATGTCTGTTCTTAATTAATATGTCAAATATGAGAGCGATCTGTCAAACAGTTTTTTTACAGCAGCTGCTTAAGTCGGTACACCTTTGCGATTTTTACAATGGATAAAAATATCAAACAAATAATTAATCTAAGATTTTGTATTTCTAAACAAATTTCATGTGCGGAATCGTTGCGAATGTTGGAAAAGGCTTACAACGATTCAGTTACATCAAAAACACAAGCCTACGAAAGGTAAAAACATTCAAAGATGGTCGAGAGATCGTTTAACATACTAGTATGCCTCATTCTAGACGACTTTCAATACCTTCGACTGAAGAAAATATTAAAAAAGTAATAGATATGGTGCTTGAAAATCGTCAGGCTAGTGTTAGAGAGATGACAGGAGAACTGGACATCTCTCGCGAGTCCGTTCAAATGATTTTGGTAGATAATCGCAAATTTTCTTCAAAAAGAGTACGATTATGACCAAATTAAAAGCCAAAAACGCTATGAATACCATCGATGAACCACCGTATTCACCAGCTTGGCCTCCGAGTGATAATTTTCTTGTTTCCCAAACATATTACAATATTAAAAAATATAAATAAAAAACGATTTTTTGAAATTTTAAACCCCACAAATACTTGTCAATCTGTATTTAAACTAGACACGGTTCATTTGTCATATCTGAAGTTAGCAAGAACATTGTTTTTGAATAATGGTATCGAAACCAGCAACAACTCAGTAACATAATATGTACGCACACTTATTTGTATATATATATACTTATGATTCAAAGATACATAGGTATATTACTTCAATAACGCAGACCATTTTATTAATTGGTCGCTTGCGGACATCGTTGAAACACGACAGTTTTTATTTATTTTTTATTTTTAGATTTTTAACTTTACTTCCTATCCAATTATTTTGGCCATAATTATATATTGTTCAAATATGTACATACATGTAGGGTTCTATTTAAAATGCCGTTTTTCTTTATACTTCCATAATATTTATTCACAAAATCTAATTTAAATTAAGTTAAGTTGCGTTAAGTGGTCCGTGGCTGCCGGTGGTCTTGCGTGGTCTGTCCGTTTGTCTGTCCTTAAATCATCTTCGTACCTACTGTTCCATTGTCATTCCGGTCCGTCCGCTGCTGTCACATCTGTTCCTACACAGTGTTGCATTTCTGTTTTAGTCTTACTGTCCGTTTACACAGTCCTACATTCGGCTATCCTGACTGTTCATTCGGCCCCGAATGATGGGTTCCACTTCTTCATAAATTCCGCAATTGTTATTGTACGTCTTGGTCCTTCATGATCACCGACCTTCTCGACTTCATATCTTCCGTGTGCCATCTTCTTAACAATTCTATATGGCCCGAAGAATTTTGCTTTAAGTCTCAATCCTGCGCCATACTGCGTTCGCTTGATGGCTACTAGCTCGTTTTTACTATAGTCGACCTCTACTCTTCGCCTTTTGTTGAATGTTCTCCTATTTTCCTGCTGAATCCTAGCAATATTGTGTCGTGTCTCCTGACGAATTACCTCGCGTTCTGCGTCGAGCTCTTCGATGGCTGATTGCTCCAGCAGTTCGAGTAAAGGTGGTACTCCTTTCAATCGCATCTCAAGTCCAGTCATAATCCTAAAAGGTGATTGTCTAGTGCTTCTTGGCGGCGTGCTGTTGATTATTTGCTGCACACGATCCACGTGCTTATACCAGTTTCCCGAACTCTCGTTTCCCAACTTAGCTATCATCGGGATAATAATCTGGTGCATACGCTCTACTTGCCCGTTTGCTCGTGGCACTCCCGTGGCTATCAATAAATGCTGGACTTCCTCATCCGCGCAGTACTGTTTGAACGAATTCGACGTAAAGGCCGCGCCTCTGTCTGTTATGAATCGTCTTGGATTTCCGAAAACAGCTGCTCTTTTCTTTAAGCATTCGACGACTGCATCAGCTCCTGTGTTCTTAGTTGGATATAGCCAAACGAACTTGGAGAATGCGTCCACCATCACAAGGATGTAGTTATATGCCTTCTTTGTCGACTCCAGCGGCCCAACGTGATCGAGATGTAGTGTTCCCAAAGGCTTGTCCTCTTTACTAATGGGATTTAGAAAACCTTCTTTCTTTCCTGACTTCGTATCGTTGACGATACACTCTACGCAACTTCTTACGACCTTCGTTGCCTTCCTATTTAAATTTGGTATATAAAATGATTTTTCTACTGCTTCTTCCGTTTTCTTGATGGAAAAGTGTCCTTGCCTATGTGCCATGTTGATGATTTCGTTTTCCATAACTGATGGAACTACTAGGAGTTCTCTTGTTGAATCCTTATACAGTACTCCATGTTTGATATAAAAGTCTTCGTAGTCGCTTTTCTCCAGAACTTTCAACACAGCTCGTATCCAATCGTCTTCTTCCTGTGCTTGCTTCAGCCGGTGGATTAGGGAATCTTCTATAATGAGACAAGATACCCTACTCAACGCATCTACATGTCGCATTTTTGAACCGTTTCTATGTTCTATCTCGTAACAAAAGTCTTGTAGGAACATTGCCCAACGAGATACTCTTAATGGCACATCTCGTTTCCGCATCGTCATTGCGAATGCATTACAATCGGTTACTATCTTAAAACTTATCCCCAACAAATATACTCTCCATTTCTTGAGTGCTTCTATGATCGCTAGTACCTCGAGTTCGTACGAATGGTACTTCTCCTCTGCTGGCCTCGTCTTCCGACTCATGTATTGAACTGGATGGAACGCTTGATCGTCGAAATCCTTCTGTAGTAGCACTGCTCCGTACCCGGACATACAAGCGTCTGTATGTACCTCAGTCACTGCTTTCGGATTGTATAACATTAGGACTGGTGCGCTGATCAATGCTGACTTCAACTTCTGGAATGCCTCCAACTGCTTGTCGCGCAACTCGAACTTAGCCTCTTTCCTGAGTAGATCCGACAGCGGTTTGGCTATTACGGCATATCCATCGACAAATCTTCTAAAGTATGATGTCAATCCCAGGAATCTCTGCAAAGCCTTCTGGTCACGTGGCAATGGGAAATTCCTAATCGCTTTCGTTTTTGCATCGGATGGTTTTATTGAACCGTCTTCTATAACATAGCCTAGAAAATCTATTTTACTTATAAGAAACTGACATTTGTCCCATTTAATCCGCAAGCCATATTCTTCAGCTCTTCGAAGAACTCGTTCTAAACTGTGTACGCCTTCAGTGTAATCCTTGGAGGGAATAACTAAATCGTCCATGTAGGCCACCACAATATCGTCTTGTATAAGATCTCTAAATACTGCTGAAATAAATCTTGAAAAAACTGCCGGTGAATTCGATATGCCAAAAGGCACGTATTGGAATTCATATTGTCCGTTGTATGTAACGAATGCGGTATACTTCCTTGAGGAAGGCTCCACTGGGACATGGAAAAATCCATTCCTAAGATCCAGTGTCGTAAATACATTAGCACCCTGTAGCTTTTCGATAACATCGTCGATATTTGGCATCGGGAAGTTATCGCGAACTATCTTTGTGTTTAATCGCCGATAATCGCAACATAAACGTTTCTTTCCATCTTTCTTCGAGACTAACACTACTGGTGATGCATAATTTGAATTACTGGGTTTAATGATCCCATCCTTCAACCACTCCTTAACTTGTTCATCCACTTCCTGTCTATCGGTATATGACATCCGTCTGGGATTTTCATATACTGGGGTGTCATCCGAAAGTAAGATCTTCATCTCTACTGGCGAATTCGAATTGCTTGTAGGCTTATAATTCGCTACCATTCTTCTTACTATAGTTGCTTGCTCTTTGTTGAGGTGTGAAAGATCGACTTCGCCCACAGGTACCTTCTCCATCCCTGCGACCATACACAGGGTTCCAAACTCTTCACTCAGTTCAACAATCCTGTTATCACCTTCATTAATTGGGTTGTTCCTAGCATCAGTGCCCATCTCCGCAGTCTCATGAACCAACTTCAAACTCGCTTCTGAAATCCTGAACTCTCTCGGCTCCTTAGCCACAACAGCGCCCTCGCTCTCATTGTTTGCTACTTCCAAAGCCCTTCTATCACGGATTTTCCTGCGATCCTTCCCAACGGCTCCCATATACTGCTCCTCATCTTCATGCACCCTTGTGCCCACGTTTAATTCCACATCGAACTTCTTACGCTTCACTGACCCAACACTACGATCTTTCCTTACTGCTCCAGTATTCACCTCCTCCTTGCTCTGTGGCTTTTCCTCCACCTTCTTCTGTCTGAACTCGGCGCCATCTTGCGTAACGAATAAATCGACTTGCCTCAGAACGTCGTTGCCAATCACGAGTGCATATTTGATGTCTCGCTCTCTCACTACGTGGAATTTTACTTCCAACCTTATGTTGTCTACCTCGATGGATGTGGTAAGGCTACCTATTGTTGTAAGTTTGCCGCTACCGATACCCATCAACTGTCGCTGTTCACTACTTAAATCAACATCCAGACTAAGTATGTTTAATGTATCGTAACGTATAATACATAAGTCGCTACCTGTGTCGATTAATGCCGACGCAGATTTTCCGTTGAAACGTACATCCTTAAAAATCAATCCACTTCGCTTCTCCGATTTTACGATTTCTCCTTCATCCGTCATATTATTGACGCTGCTACGTTCCGGTTTAGGAGTTTTCCTTCCTGCCTTACAGTTGGCTGCACGATGACCCTCTTCACCGCAATTGTAACACGATGTCTTATTGCGTGGACAACTTCTAGCGAGATGTGATGAATCCCCGCAGACAAAACATTTCCTGCTAAATGGAACTGCTTTCTGGAAATCCTTGTTTGACGACAATGCCTTCTCCTGGTTCCCATTCACGGGTTGTGACTGGCTGTGACGAATCTTCTCGTATACTTTGATCTGCTCCTTCAAATCCTGTATAGTTTTCGCCTGGTATAGGTTGCTTTTGTTCGATCTTGAATCCGGTATGCCTTCGATGAAATATTCTATTAGGCTTGAGTCATCTAGCTCTATCGGTTTCCCCAACTCCATTAAGACGTATAGATATTCTCGAAGATCTTCCCCATGTCGCTTCCGACGACTACGTAAAGTACGGTGTACTTCAATCGATGAAAGTGCTATACCAAATTCCTGCCGCAGCGCTAGTTTTAATGAACTCCAGCTGCTTATTCCTCTCTGGCTTCTTATAAAAATCTTTGCCGCACCCTTCAATAGCTGTTTTGCGTAGATGAATTTCTGCAGCTCGTTCCAATGCACTGCCGATGCGTTTGCCTCAAAATCCTCAAGCCATTGTTCGAAACTTGGACGACCTGTTCCTTTAAACGAAGTCATTGAGTCCTCAACATCTCGGAGAGTAAAGTTGTGGTATTCGACTCTAACCTCACGCACACTTCGTTGGCTTGCTACCTCTTCCACATCAGTTTCGGAACCGTCACTCACAGTCAGGCCGAAATGCTCCATCAGTCTGTCTTGTAGTGTCGCTTTCCGTCCAACAGTCGATAGCCCTAAATCACCCAACCTTTCCTTCAAACCGTCAACAGTCAGCTCAAAAATTTCGGTGCGGTTCATAATTTACAATGTTGTACAAAAAATCGATAATATTCTAAAAAAGCTTAATTTCAATAATAATATTTCCTTTTAGCTTGCGTTACAGTATTCACTTTTTCCCGCATACAATTCTGATAACTTTTATGTTATTCAATTTGATCACAATATCCGCGTTTACAATTTCCGTATACAATTTTAATAACTTGTTTGTTAAACGAACTTTATTACAATATTCGTTTTAATCTTTCGTATACAAATGAAGTAAAATATTTTCTGTAACTCGGATTTTATTACAATATCCGCATATCCGCATTTAACTTTCTTATATTCTTATAAATCTCACGTAAGAATTTTAAAAACGTATTTTCACCCATAAAGGTTTGTTGCGATATTCGCCATAAATTTCACAAAATTTTCACAAAATATTCGATATCTTATTTTACGTTAAACTGTACAATTGTATATCAAAAGGACTTATCTGTTTTTCCAACGATGAACCGTACTTTTACCGTACGCACTGTGTATACCCGCCGTTATTGCTGCTGTTACTGTTACTGACGCTGATGCTGCTGCTTCTGCTGATGCTGCTGCTTCTGCTGATGCTGTTGTTACTGGCGCTGATGCTGCTGCTACTGCTACTCCTGCTGGTGCTGTTACTGACGGTGATGCTGCTGCTACTGCTGATGCTGTTGTTACTGCTACTGCTGCTACTACTAACTGGTGCTATTACTGACGCTGATGCTACTACTGATGCTGCTGCTACTGCTGATGCTGTTGTTACTGGTGCTGATGCTGCTGCTACTGTACTACTGCTGGTGCTATTACCGCCACTGCTGCTAGCGCTTCCCGTTGCACCACTCCGTTATGCGGTTTGAGTACCGCAATTTTGCACACCACGGACCACTTATACGAACGCGTTTCGATTTATCAAAAAGTTTCACTTAAAATCGCACTTATCTCACTTCTGCCACCACTTGTAGGGTTCTATTTAAAATGCCGTTTTTCTTTATACTTCCATAATATTTATTCACAAAATCTAATTTAAATTAAGTTAAGTTGCGTTAAGTGGTCCGTGGCTGCCGGTGGTCTTGCGTGGTCTGTCCGTTTGTCTGTCCTTAAATCATCTTCGTACCTACTGTTCCATTGTCATTCCGGTCCGTCCGCTGCTGTCACATCTGTTCCTACACAGTGTTGCATTTCTGTTTTAGTCTTACTGTCCGTTTACACAGTCCTACATTCGGCTATCCTGACTGTTCATTCGGCCCCGAATGATGGGTTCCACTTCTTCATAAATTCCGCAATTGTTATTGTACGTCTTGGTCCTTCATGATCACCGACCTTCTCGACTTCATATCTTCCGTGTGCCATCTTCTTAACAATTCTATATGGCCCGAAGAATTTTGCTTTAAGTCTCAATCCTGCGCCATACTGCGTTCGCTTGATGGCTACTAGCTCGTTTTTACTATAGTCGACCTCTACTCTTCGCCTTTTGTTGAATGTTCTCCTATTTTCCTGCTGAATCCTAGCAATATTGTGTCGTGTCTCCTGACGAATTACCTCGCGTTCTGCGTCGAGCTCTTCGATGGCTGATTGCTCCAGCAGTTCGAGTAAAGGTGGTACTCCTTTCAATCGCATCTCAAGTCCAGTCATAATCCTAAAAGGTGATTGTCTAGTGCTTCTTGGCGGCGTGCTGTTGATTATTTGCTGCACACGATCCACGTGCTTATACCAGTTTCCCGAACTCTCGTTTCCCAACTTAGCTATCATCGGGATAATAATCTGGTGCATACGCTCTACTTGCCCGTTTGCTCGTGGCACTCCCGTGGCTATCAATAAATGCTGGACTTCCTCATCCGCGCAGTACTGTTTGAACGAATTCGACGTAAAGGCCGCGCCTCTGTCTGTTATGAATCGTCTTGGATTTCCGAAAACAGCTGCTCTTTTCTTTAAGCATTCGACGACTGCATCAGCTCCTGTGTTCTTAGTTGGATATAGCCAAACGAACTTGGAGAATGCGTCCACCATCACAAGGATGTAGTTATATGCCTTCTTTGTCGACTCCAGCGGCCCAACGTGATCGAGATGTAGTGTTCCCAAAGGCTTGTCCTCTTTACTAATGGGATTTAGAAAACCTTCTTTCTTTCCTGACTTCGTATCGTTGACGATACACTCTACGCAACTTCTTACGACCTTCGTTGCCTTCCTATTTAAATTTGGTATATAAAATGATTTTTCTACTGCTTCTTCCGTTTTCTTGATGGAAAAGTGTCCTTGCCTATGTGCCATGTTGATGATTTCGTTTTCCATAACTGATGGAACTACTAGGAGTTCTCTTGTTGAATCCTTATACAGTACTCCATGTTTGATATAAAAGTCTTCGTAGTCGCTTTTCTCCAGAACTTTCAACACAGCTCGTATCCAATCGTCTTCTTCCTGTGCTTGCTTCAGCCGGTGGATTAGGGAATCTTCTATAATGAGACAAGATACCCTACTCAACGCATCTACATGTCGCATTTTTGAACCGTTTCTATGTTCTATCTCGTAACAAAAGTCTTGTAGGAACATTGCCCAACGAGATACTCTTAATGGCACATCTCGTTTCCGCATCGTCATTGCGAATGCATTACAATCGGTTACTATCTTAAAACTTATCCCCAACAAATATACTCTCCATTTCTTGAGTGCTTCTATGATCGCTAGTACCTCGAGTTCGTACGAATGGTACTTCTCCTCTGCTGGCCTCGTCTTCCGACTCATGTATTGAACTGGATGGAACGCTTGATCGTCGAAATCCTTCTGTAGTAGCACTGCTCCGTACCCGGACATACAAGCGTCTGTATGTACCTCAGTCACTGCTTTCGGATTGTATAACATTAGGACTGGTGCGCTGATCAATGCTGACTTCAACTTCTGGAATGCCTCCAACTGCTTGTCGCGCAACTCGAACTTAGCCTCTTTCCTGAGTAGATCCGACAGCGGTTTGGCTATTACGGCATATCCATCGACAAATCTTCTAAAGTATGATGTCAATCCCAGGAATCTCTGCAAAGCCTTCTGGTCACGTGGCAATGGGAAATTCCTAATCGCTTTCGTTTTTGCATCGGATGGTTTTATTGAACCGTCTTCTATAACATAGCCTAGAAAATCTATTTTACTTATAAGAAACTGACATTTGTCCCATTTAATCCGCAAGCCATATTCTTCAGCTCTTCGAAGAACTCGTTCTAAACTGTGTACGCCTTCAGTGTAATCCTTGGAGGAATAACTAAATCGTCCATGTAGGCCACCACAATATCGTCTTGTATAAGATCTCTAAATACTGCTGAAATAAATCTTGAAAAAACTGCCGGTGAATTCGATATGCCAAAAGGCACGTATTGGAATTCATATTGTCCGTTGTATGTAACGAATGCGGTATACTTCCTTGAGGAAGGCTCCACTGGGACATGGAAAAATCCATTCCTAAGATCCAGTGTCGTAAATACATTAGCACCCTGTAGCTTTTCGATAACATCGTCGATATTTGGCATCGGGAAGTTATCGCGAACTATCTTTGTGTTTAATCGCCGATAATCGCAACATAAACGTTTCTTTCCATCTTTCTTCGAGACTAACACTACTGGTGATGCATAATTTGAATTACTGGGTTTAATGATCCCATCCTTCAACCACTCCTTAACTTGTTCATCCACTTCCTGTCTATCGGTATATGACATCCGTCTGGGATTTTCATATACTGGGGTGTCATCCGAAAGTAAGATCTTCATCTCTACTGGCGAATTCGAATTGCTTGTAGGCTTATAATTCGCTACCATTCTTCTTACTATAGTTGCTTGCTCTTTGTTGAGGTGTGAAAGATCGACTTCGCCCACAGGTACCTTCTCCATCCCTGCGACCATACACAGGGTTCCAAACTCTTCACTCAGTTCAACAATCCTGTTATCACCTTCATTAATTGGGTTGTTCCTAGCATCAGTGCCCATCTCCGCAGTCTCATGAACCAACTTCAAACTCGCTTCTGAAATCCTGAACTCTCTCGGCTCCTTAGCCACAACAGCGCCCTCGCTCTCATTGTTTGCTACTTCCAAAGCCCTTCTATCACGGATTTTCCTGCGATCCTTCCCAACGGCTCCCATATACTGCTCCTCATCTTCATGCACCCTTGTGCCCACGTTTAATTCCACATCGAACTTCTTACGCTTCACTGACCCAACACTACGATCTTTCCTTACTGCTCCAGTATTCACCTCCTCCTTGCTCTGTGGCTTTTCCTCCACCTTCTTCTGTCTGAACTCGGCGCCATCTTGCGTAACGAATAAATCGACTTGCCTCAGAACGTCGTTGCCAATCACGAGTGCATATTTGATGTCTCGCTCTCTCACTACGTGGAATTTTACTTCCAACCTTATGTTGTCTACCTCGATGGATGTGGTAAGGCTACCTATTGTTGTAAGTTTGCCGCTACCGATACCCATCAACTGTCGCTGTTCACTACTTAAATCAACATCCAGACTAAGTATGTTTAATGTATCGTAACGTATAATACATAAGTCGCTACCTGTGTCGATTAATGCCGACGCAGATTTTCCGTTGAAACGTACATCCTTAAAAATCAATCCACTTCGCTTCTCCGATTTTACGATTTCTCCTTCATCCGTCATATTATTGACGCTGCTACGTTCCGGTTTAGGAGTTTTCCTTCCTGCCTTACAGTTGGCTGCACGATGACCCTCTTCACCGCAATTGTAACACGATGTCTTATTGCGTGGACAACTTCTAGCGAGATGTGATGAATCCCCGCAGACAAAACATTTCCTGCTAAATGGAACTGCTTTCTGGAAATCCTTGTTTGACGACAATGCCTTCTCCTGGTTCCCATTCACGGGTTGTGACTGGCTGTGACGAATCTTCTCGTATACTTTGATCTGCTCCTTCAAATCCTGTATAGTTTTCGCCTGGTATAGGTTGCTTTTGTTCGATCTTGAATCCGGTATGCCTTCGATGAAATATTCTATTAGGCTTGAGTCATCTAGCTCTATCGGTTTCCCCAACTCCATTAAGACGTATAGATATTCTCGAAGATCTTCCCCATGTCGCTTCCGACGACTACGTAAAGTACGGTGTACTTCAATCGATGAAAGTGCTATACCAAATTCCTGCCGCAGCGCTAGTTTTAATGAACTCCAGCTGCTTATTCCTCTCTGGCTTCTTATAAAAATCTTTGCCGCACCCTTCAATAGCTGTTTTGCGTAGATGAATTTCTGCAGCTCGTTCCAATGCACTGCCGATGCGTTTGCCTCAAAATCCTCAAGCCATTGTTCGAAACTTGGACGACCTGTTCCTTTAAACGAAGTCATTGAGTCCTCAACATCTCGGAGAGTAAAGTTGTGGTATTCGACTCTAACCTCACGCACACTTCGTTGGCTTGCTACCTCTTCCACATCAGTTTCGGAACCGTCACTCACAGTCAGGCCGAAATGCTCCATCAGTCTGTCTTGTAGTGTCGCTTTCCGTCCAACAGTCGATAGCCCTAAATCACCCAACCTTTCCTTCAAACCGTCAACAGTCAGCTCAAAAATTTCGGTGCGGTTCATAATTTACAATGTTGTACAAAAAATCGATAATATTCTAAAAAAGCTTAATTTCAATAATAATATTTCCTTTTAGCTTGCGTTACAGTATTCACTTTTTCCCGCATACAATTCTGATAACTTTTATGTTATTCAATTTGATCACAATATCCGCGTTTACAATTTCCGTATACAATTTTAATAACTTGTTTGTTAAACGAACTTTATTACAATATTCGTTTTAATCTTTCGTATACAAATGAAGTAAAATATTTTCTGTAACTCGGATTTTATTACAATATCCGCATATCCGCATTTAACTTTCTTATATTCTTATAAATCTCACGTAAGAATTTTAAAAACGTATTTTCACCCATAAAGGTTTGTTGCGATATTCGCCATAAATTTCACAAAATTTTCACAAAATATTCGATATCTTATTTTACGTTAAACTGTACAATTGTATATCAAAAGGACTTATCTGTTTTTCCAACGATGAACCGTACTTTTACCGTACGCACTGTGTATACCCGCCGTTATTGCTGCTGTTACTGTTACTGACGCTGATGCTGCTGCTTCTGCTGATGCTGCTGCTTCTGCTGATGCTGTTGTTACTGGCGCTGATGCTGCTGCTACTGCTACTCCTGCTGGTGCTGTTACTGACGGTGATGCTGCTGCTACTGCTGATGCTGTTGTTACTGCTACTGCTGCTACTACTAACTGGTGCTATTACTGACGCTGATGCTACTACTGATGCTGCTGCTACTGCTGATGCTGTTGTTACTGGTGCTGATGCTGCTGCTACTGTACTACTGCTGGTGCTATTACCGCCACTGCTGCTAGCGCTTCCCGTTGCACCACTCCGTTATGCGGTTTGAGTACCGCAATTTTGCACACCACGGACCACTTATACGAACGCGTTTCGATTTATCAAAAAGTTTCACTTAAAATCGCACTTATCTCACTTCTGCCACCACTTGTAGGGTTCTATTTAAAATGCCGTTTTTCTTTATACTTCCATAATATTTATTCACAAAATCTAATTTAAATTAAGTTAAGTTGCGTTAAGTGGTCCGTGGCTGCCGGTGGTCTTGCGTGGTCTGTCCGTTTGTCTGTCCTTAAATCATCTTCGTACCTACTGTTCCATTGTCATTCCGGTCCGTCCGCTGCTGTCACATCTGTTCCTACACAGTGTTGCATTTCTGTTTTAGTCTTACTGTCCGTTTACACAGTCCTACATACATATGTACGTTTGAATAGAGCTTTTGTGCAAACGTGGCAAGAATTGAAAAGTAAAGCATGACGAGAATTAAATAAAAATCGAACTCGTAACTAAAATTTATATGAAATTAAAAGTGATTAAAGACACGTATAGTATATTAAAATATTATTATATATTATATAAGTATATTACAGATATGTGTGAGTATAAATATGTAGACTTATTGTTAGATATACACATATTCATATGTATTTTACAATATAATAGGTTGTCAAAAAAGTCTTGCGGTATTTTCGCTAGTTGGCGCTAAAAGCGCGTAGTTCTAGTTTTATTCGTCGCATCGGGTCATGCTATACCTTTTTGAACAGCTCATTTCACGCGCTAACACATGTTTGATTGATTGTCGTTTCTTTTAAGTCGTTCGTGAGTTATAGCGTCGCAAACATGGAGCAAAATAAAGAGAAAATACGCATATTTTACAGTACTACTACGATAAAGGCAGAAATGCATCTCAAGCCGCCAATAAAATTTGTGCAGTTTATGGACCCGATACAGTTTCCATTTCCACCGCACAACGATGGTTTCAACGTTTTCGTTCTGGTGTAGAGGTGGTCGAAGATGCGCAACGCTCCGGAAAGCCTGTCCTCGAAAATTGCGATAAAATCGCTGAATTGGTAGAAAGAGACCGGCATAGTAGTCATCAAACTATTATAAACCATTTGAAGAAGCTTGGAGTCACTAAGAAGCTCGATGTATGGGTGCCACACGAATTGATTCAATAAAAATACCGCGAGACTTTTTTGACAACGCATTATATGTAAATATCAAAATTCTTAAAACATAAATTGATTAGACTCATTAGTCATCGCTTTCATATTTATGGTTTATATGTAAATATGTATGCATATGCTGATTATCAAATAATACGATTGTTTCCACTACTACTTATTTCGGCGCTCCAACATGCGCACATGCGCACTGTGTACGTTCGCTTTGATCAAAGTGGGCAGGTCCACACCTGTGATCGTTCGTTTAGGTCAAAATAAAGATTAAGTCAAATTTATGCAGAAACCTGAATCCAACAAAGCCATTATATCGCGATGCAAGCACAAAGCGAATTCAAATTGAAGGTCGGCACTTTTTTATACCCTGAACAGGGTATATTAAGTTTGTCACGAAGTTTGTAACACCCAGAAGGAATCGTCGGAGACCCTATGAAGTATATATATAAATGATCAGTATGTCGAGCTGAGTCGATTTAGCCATGTCCGTCTGTCTGTCCGTCTGTCTGTATATATACGAACTAGTCCCTCAGTTTTTAAGATATCGTTTTGAAATTTTGCAAACGTCATTTTCTCTTCAAGAAGCTGCACATTTGTCGGAACGGCCGATATCGGACCACTATAGCATATAGCTGCCATACAAACTGAACGATCGGAATCAAGTTCTTGTATGGACAACTTTCACATTTGACAAGATATATTCACGAAATTTGGTATATATTATTTTCTAAGGCAACAATGTAATCTCCGAAGAAATTGTTCAGATCGGTTGACTATAGCATATAGCTTCCATACAAACTGAACAAATAGTTACTAACAGAAATGCACCTGTGAAGGGTATTTAGCTTCGGTGCAACCGAAGTTAACGTTTTTTCTTGTTAAACAATAAAAAAAACAATATAAGTTTAATTCACAAAACCTTAAAGTTGTTTACCGGAACTTAAACAGCTTAACTCTGATTACCGGCTTTTAGCAGCTGTTATTAAAAAGAGTGATAGGTACTCATAACGGTTCAATGTCAGATGGAGCAAAGAGCAAAATAATATGTGTAGACAAAAAGGTGCGAAGGGGTCAGCAACTTTTACAATAAAACAGTTAGATTTTGTATTCACCGTTGCTCACTTAGTAGGCTAAGTGTTTATGGCTCGGCTAAATAACTTATAAAAACCTAATCTATTAGAAAAGATTACGAAAAAATAATTCATTGGACTACTTATAAAGGGTGATCCATTTTGAGGTTCCCTACTTTTTTAAGTTGAGTCCAATTTTCGATGACTCATTCGATCATTTCGACTAGTAACTAGCGAATGACATGTGGCTCTAAGACCTGAATCGAAGAGGGATTGTCCGTTTATACTTTGGACATATCCTCACATAAAAAGTCTAACGGTGTGATATCACACGATCTTGGTGGCCAATTGACCGACCCAAAACGTGAAATTATCTGCTCACCGAAGTGTTCTCTCAATAAATCCACTTATTGGTGCGATGTGTGGGAAGTGGGACAGTCTTGTTTAAATCAAATTTCGCCGGGCGATGATCCCACCGGCCTACAAACCGCACCAATCCGTTGGTTTTTCTGGATGAAATTGCAGCTCTTGAATCTCTTCAAGTTGGTCTTCGGCCCGAATGCGGCAATTATGCTTGTTTTGCATACCCATTGAGCCGGAAATGGGACTCATCGATAAATCAAATTTGGCTCGAAAACGTCGGATCTTATTGGGGCCCATAGAGCGAATCGATGGCGCTTGGGAAGGTAAAGCATTACAGTTCTTGCATATCTTGCATCTTCTAATAATTGCATATATCAAAATTGCAAAGATTTATAAAAGCGCTAAAGTTCTAAAAATATGTAGATTGCTTTTCAGATAATGAGAATGAGGTTCACGGTCTCACCCTATTTTACAATTAAGCGCTCCGATCGATTAAAAGTAATACGCATCTCCTTATATGGCAAAATGAGTTTATAACTTCCGATCTGTGTTTCTGAATACCTACTAAGCTTAGAAACTATCACTTCAAGGAAAGGTGAGCTCAGTCAACAAGGTCATGTTCGCCTCTTTGAAATAAAACTAGTCACTGAGCTATTAATTTTACTATACATCACAAGCGAATATCATACGATATCAATTTGAGCTCTCGAAAACCATGTATCGCGAATAGAGATAGAAGGATTTCAGGTTTTGTGAAAAACCAAAAGTGGCTGAATTATCTAAACGAGTCCATAGAAAAATTGTAGCTGGGTCTTAAAGGCCTTTAAGCAATAAATTACCAGAACTTATTCACAGTTTTCTAGGAATTACTAGACCAATTGTATTGTAATTGAAATTGATTTTTAGATTTTGAAGAAGAACACCACAGATATTAATGAAATAATGTATTAACTAAAAGTGATACACGTATTGTAAAAATTCACAAAAAATATATACTTAATCCTATCTCAAATCCTTATTTTATTACAACAGAATTAAAAAACGTTTCGATTCTCTTTGCAGTTCCGCAAAAGTGTTTCCGATGTGATCAATGAAACCCATGATGATTACTTTCTCCTACGTTGGCTGCGTGGTATGTATAGTTAGTTTTCTTATATTATTTATTAACTTTTCTATTTTTTACGAAGCACGAAAATGGGACCCAGAGGCTGCCGAGGAAATGCTGCGGGCGGTAAGTTAGTTTTATACCAAATAATGTAGGGTTAATAGGACTGTGACAATGAGTTTTACTGAACTTACATGCGATGTTGATGTGAGGGTTGATATTATGCTATCAATGAAGAAACCCAAGATTTTGAGTCCAAGACCCAGCAAAAAAAAATAACATATTTTTTTTCAAAAGTGGTCGAGACTTGACGTGTAACATAGAGCGTCTTAGATTATATGTGTTTGACTTGGAAAGCCTGGTTGTAATATTTCGTTTCCATTAGAAAAAGCTTAACATTTTTGAGATCCATTATAAGTTGGACAACATCAGATCGGATCTTAGAGAAAAGTTCGAGGATACAAAAAACAAAACTTAAAATACAAATGAACCAAGATTTTAAATATACCAAAACATACCAAAGAGCACCTTCAGTGCAGCCCTATAAATATATGTATATAAATAAATAGAGAAAACCGAAATATATTCAAATGTCATCTCCAAAGAATTTCAAACATAACAGAGTATTCACAATAATACCGAGAATTTTCCAATTAAAAACAAAAATCAAAATTCCAGTGAAATTCGAATATTTGCAATATACGAATCATTCCACTCCATCTATTTAAGTGCAAGGAAATTTTAATCCCTTTATTTTTTGGTTTACATAGAGTCTGAAGACCCGCGCTATGTGGAATGTGGACAACTTGGAGAAGTGGGATGCGCCGCGCGCCCTCCGAGAATATCTGCCTTACGGTCTAATCGGCTATGACAATGAAGGCTCGCCAGGTAAGTGACAACGCCCTGCCATGAGTTGAGAGTTTAGTATAAATATACAGGTGACTTTAAATATGTCTGTTTTTTCTTTGTTTCACTTCCAGTTATTGTCTGTCCATTTTATAATTTTGACATTTGGGGCATGCTACATTGCGTCACACGCTTCGACTTCCAACGCTACTTGGTGCTGCTGCTGGAGCGTTTCATGCAAGCCGGCTACGAGCAGAGCAAAACACATGGTCCACAGGCACGTCAGCTAGTCGTCTTCTTCGATATGGCCAATTTCAATTTGAAGCAGTACGCGTGGCGTCCGGCAGCCGAGTGCGTTTTATCTACGGTGAAGCAATACGAAAGCAACTATCCGGAATTGTTGAAAATGTGCTACATAGTCAATGGTGAGGAAGAGCCCATGCTGCCACTCTTATTAGAACTAACTGACTATATATATCTATTTTTTCTTTATCCTTCTATAGCACCCAAACTGTTCTCTGTTGCTTTTAATTTCGTTAAAAGGTTCCTTGACGAATACACAATGAGTAAAATAAAAATCTACAAGAACGGTTCGGATAAGTGGAAGGAGCCGCTGTTCTCCCATGTCGATCCAAATATATTTCCCAAATGCTTTGGTGGTAAATATGTAGATGAGAATGGTGATCCAGAATGTAAATCGAAGGTTAGTGTATAAAAAGTCGGATGTAGTTGTATAAGCTTGTTGTCTTCGGCACAGTCTAACACAGTCTGAAATATTCCGGGTAGGTATAAGGTAATATCTGACAAAATGTTCAGAGTGAAGAGGGGATTTTATTCCCTACTTTGTCTCCGTCTGTCCCTTCGACATTCAAGGTTTATATAAACTTGACATATATCCCCTGAAACCGAGGTATAATACTAATAATCACGAAAATATAGTTCCACACATTTTCCTTCTCAAATAGTTAGAAAAAAAACAACATAGGCCGTCCGCTTAGAACTTAAATGTATATGACTTCAAGACTCATTCAGCTAACTTAGCGGATCCCAAAAAAACACAGGGTTAGGTCGGCCAAAAATTATCCCATGACCAAACAAACTTCAGAAAAATTTCGATAACAAGGCGACTATCTCAAGAACTCATTTACTCTCCCTTGTGAAAGATGTTGAGAAAGTAAATCACCTCCAAAAACAGACGGAGATGTCATAAGATCTTAACCATAGGGCCACTTGGGTGGTATCGCCTACTTGTCAAATTAGTTTCATCGAATGTCGGGATCAACAAGCTTTTCCTGGCAAATTTGTTTATAACCGAGGTTTTATGGTCTCAATCTAAGCATTTTTTCTTCACTTTCTTCTTGTTTCTTTCAGATTATTTGGGGTGGAAAAATTCCGCAAGACATGTTTGTCGAGCAAGGCACTGAAGACAATGATAAAGACTATACCGAGACCACAATAAATAAAGGCAACAAACTAAAACTAGAATTTCATGTGGATGAAAAGAAACAAGAAAACTTAGTGTTGTCATGGGATTTTCGCACCTTCGACTACGACATCAAATTCGGTATATACAGCATTGACAAGTCGTCTGGTGAAAAACGTAGCGAAGTGGCGCTCGGCACAGTCTATTCCAACGAGATGGACGAGGTGGGCTTCATCTCAACGCGACCCAATACGACATGTAAGTGACAATCCATTACTTTATTAAAGGAAGAGGAAAATTTATGCTCTGCTCTCTTTAGACACCGTTGTCTTTGATAACTCACACAGCTACTTGCGCAGCAAACGTCTACGCTATTGGGTGGATTTAATCTCGGACGTTGACGACATTACCGAGCTTTCGGCGCAAGTGCAGCAAACCGATATTGTGGAAAAGAACGGCGCTTAAACGCTTGAGTTATTAGGAAAATGGAGTAGGGGGCGAACATTGCGATCGAAGAGTCGGCTGGGATGTGATAAATCTATGCTAGCAAACCAAATATGCAGACGGATTCCACGCACAGTATATCGAGTCATTTTTACTAACGTAACAAATATTGTAAGCCAAATAAGAAAGACAAAAACAAAAAGAAAACAATCATAAATATGTATATATGTACTTATAACAAAGATTCATATATCGTATGCTAAGAGAAAACTCATTATTTCGCAATTATTATTGAATATAGTCTAAATATATAATAATAATATATTAAATACTGTTATGAGAACTACTATGTATGTATGTAAAATAGAAAATCTTAAAACAATAAAAATAGCTTTATATACGATTATTCATGGCAGCGTTAAAATTATATTTTTCCTCTGAACAGAGTTATTACGAGTACCTAATCCCCGTTAGGATAGTAAGGATTAGATAAGGTTTCATCGACGTCATCGAACGTTAGCCCCAGGAAACGTACTATATAGACGGGGTCGAACCAAAGGAAAAAGGATGTCAGATGAGTAGGGTTATTCTGGATAAGTAGAATTTTAACCTACTACAGCATACAGAACGCAGCTGCGCTAGGGTCACTCTCGTAGGATAGTTCCTAGTTAAGGCCATAAACTATCTTTGCGTTTATGACGCTAAGTGCTGTGGCGGTACTGTGCACTTTTCGGAAGTCTTGCTGGTGGTTTGCTGGGCTTAGGTGGTATGTGAAGGCCGGGAATAGCAAGACCTCAAATGTTGGCAGGTTTCAGTAGTGGGTCTACTCTTCCGATTTTCCACACATCATGTATTTGAAGAGTGGCCAGCGGCAGGTTGAGGACCTTGGTGAGATAGCTTATGCCCGTCAAGCCTAGATGCTTTAATATCAGCATGATAGTTCCATCAAGGCCAATGGATTTGGATGATTTTGCCTTGTTAATTAAATTTTAAAATCCGAGTTTGTCGTGGGTAGATGAGTGATCCTGGGTGTGAGGTAGTGGCGTGTAGATGGTGGTGATTGCAGCTGTAGAACCCGCAGGGCCGGTTATCGTACTGTTGGTGTTGGTTGGCGACGCCACTGTTGGGTGTTGTGGAGGTAGACTCCTGTGGCATGGGGCAACATACGACACACTCCATTCACGTGTGGTGCACAGGCCGGAGCACGTCGAGAGGTGCACCAACCAATGCAACAATTGCACTTATTCAAGACGCAAAGTAGTGCGTTGGCAACATGGGACCACGTAACTCGTGGTCCACTCCTTGTCTTAAGGCCTTAGCTGGTCTTAATATGGCTCCATCCATTACCTGCATTGCACACACCCGAGGTGGAGTTTGGATGGAACCTTAAAGCGCATATGCAGCAGAAGAATTCCTTCGGGCCCGGGTTGAACTCAATGCCAGCACGAGCCAGGAGGTTGCGAAGCAACCCGGGGTTAGATCTCCGAAATAACAGCCCTTGGCCGGATAAAATACGGGTAAATTCCGGTAACGTAGAACTGGCTGTTGTGGGAATTATTTTAGTTTGTCTTGGCAAAAAATCGTCAACACTCTGTCCAATAGGCTTTATTGCGGTAAGGTAAAATCTGTCGGACGCCTGTGCTCAAAGTAGTATAAAGAAGGGTGAGGTGGAAACAAAGAGGCACTGTCCCTCCGTTGACCAGCTTTTGAAAGACAGAGACCGAAAAAACGCCGCGAACCGAAACTGTCATTGTCCGTCTCATCAAATTTGTGGTAGGCTCAAAGC
>JBAWJQ010006575.1:0-22409 GCA_037783105.1 Bactrocera zonata | reverse complement strand
ATTATGGGCTTATATGGAAAACTTCCGCATTTCACGATATAGTTTCACGAAATTTGGTAAGAGTTATTCATATAAATAATGTAATATCGGAAGAAATGGTTCAGATCGGCTCACTATATCGTATAGCTGCCAAACCGAACGATTGGAATCATGGTCTTGTATGGAATTCGCATTTGACGTGGTATCTTCACAAAATTTGACATGGATTACTGCTTAAGGTTATAATATAATATCCGAAAAAATGGTTTAGATCGGATTACTATAGCATATAGCTTCCATACAAACTGATTACATAGTTAATAAAATAAATGCACCTGTGTAGGGTATATTATATTCAGTGCAGCCGAAGTTAACGTGTTTAAAACTAAGAAAAACTATTTGGCCTTTGAAAATGATAAAAAAATAACAAAAAAATGATAGGCTGAAAACCATCGGAAACCAAAGATAAAATAAGAAACATTAGTTTCAATTAATATACATACGTGCGATCTGAGGTCGAGAAGGAAGGGAAAGGGCGTGGTTATATTTTTATGAGTCCTATAAAAAAGTTATATAGTAGTGTTTTAGATAATGAAAGATGTACAACTTTTGCATATAGATTATAATCGCATAACCTCAAAATTTTTGTGAAAAATTCAAAAACTAAGTTTCTGGGTTTTCATTTTTATCTTGTTCAAACATTTTTTCTTTCACGAAATTAGATGTGAACTTATCTTAAAATATTTATTTTTTCTCCTTATGTGTATTCACCTAATAATCCAAAGTGTCAAATAAATACTTTCACCGCCAAATAAATTCTGTAACAGTACTTATTTTGGATAATCAAGTTTACCAAAAACCGAAAGTCTTTGATTGGTATAAAGAGTTAAATGAGGGTCTAGAACTGTTAGTGATGAAAAAACTGAGGATATACTTTCTACAGATTACTAAGGAATCGACAGGAATACAGTGGTACCTCGACATACGAGTTTAATTCGTTCCGCAACCTTGCTCGTATCTTGAATAACTCCTATCTCGAAGCTAATTTCCCCATACAAAACAACTGAACTACCATTAATCCGTTCCAACCTCCAAAATGTCACCCCAGTTATTTTTGTTACGTGGGTTTGAATAATAAAAACGTATGTATAAATACCAAATATTTATTACACAAAAACAAAAAAGAGAATGTAAAGAAATAAATTAGATATCCTCACTGGTCTTTACCTTTTTCGTTACATTTTTCTCGCTTTCACCTGTAGGCCGTTTAGAAAAAAACATGTCCAAGGAGGTTTGTTTCTTCTTCCCTCTCAGAATGTTCCGACAATGAGTTAGGCAAGTGTCATTAAAAAGGTTAGATGCACGACCTGCTGCAACTTTTTCTGGGTGTTTTTTTCCATGAACTGTGAAACTCTCTCCCACATTCCTAAGATCAACTTTATCTCACTTGTAGAAATAACCTCCTCCTCTGACTCCTCAATACCAATTTCTTGCATAACCTCAGTATGCTGCTGTGACTGTAACTCTTGTTTCTCCTCAGTCGTCAGTTCCTGGGTGTGTTCCTCGATGAGTTCGTTCAAGCCTCTCTCTTCCACCACTGATCACAGCGAGGGACGCTGCTAACTGATCGTGACGGCGCGACTGCGTGTTACTACCGAACCGGACTCGTATCTCGAATTTCGCTCGTAACTAAAAGCAAAAAATGACTTCATCGTCGGCTCGTATCTCGAAAAACTCGTATGTTGGGGCACTCGTATGTCGAGGTATCACTCTATTTGCTTTTTACATAGGTGTATCTGAGGCTTATAATTCCCTTTACTAGGGCTCCTCTTTTGTCTTTTATACAAGTATGTATGAAGCTCTTTTTATCGCACTCACAGTATAAAGGGTGCTGCCAGAGGGAGCCCTTTGTAATCGAACCCACGGTCCCGCAGTACGGTACATATATACAAATAAATACAGTGGCTAGCAAATGGAATTTGGCATTAAACCTTAAACCAATTATTACTTTACTACCAATTTGCACAATAACAATGAGGAACAGCCGAGGCGAGCGTATAATGATAGAGAATAAAAAAGCAGCAAGGGCACAAAAAGCAATATGCAGCGGTAACACGCCGTCATCAACAACTCCAGCGGCAAAAAAAAGTGCAATGAGGAAGCGAACAGGGGCGAACAGGGGCCAATGGTGAAGAATTAGCGACAGAACGGTGAAAAAAGGAATAGCCATGCCCGAGGCTATTTAATGACAGGTTAAAACACATAATGAATACGGTCAATAATACGGCAGTGGCCGCAGCAACAGAGCTCCGCGGCGCGGCAGTTACGCTGGGGCTGCAGTTGGCTTAAGTGAGGCGCAACAAAAACACCAAAAACGAAGAAAAACAAAATGCACACAAATAATATGAAATAAAAGTAAATGAAATAAAGCAAAAAAGTGAATCAAAAGCGATGTGAATTAACGTGTAAGGGCATGCAGCATCGCGCACAAACGACCACGGAAGGCAGGAGGCAGGAGGCCGGGCGAAGGTAGGGCGAAACCCCTTAAACAGCGGTTTACTAAAGGCTGGTAATTTTAATTGCAAGCACTTTATTTCTTGCGGTGAGCACGGTGGCTCATGGCCTTCCCAGCTTATGCAGTGGTGAGGTACGCGTAAAGCCCGCAGCCCCTGGGCACTTACCGGCGTACACTGGCGACATGGCCGAGCATAGCGCGATGTATGAGCGTGTGCAATGTGTGCTTTTGATACGAGCTGCTGACAATGCGCGCCAGTCCAGTAATTCAACATAATTTACAAGAATGTTAACAACCGCTGAGACATCGATTGCGATCGCCAAACGGCTTGTAAGACATCATGTACACACATACGCATGCACATACACATACATATGGTATATATAACGACAATAATTACCTACACGGCACTTACATATGTACATACATACCTGTACGGTATGGAGGCATGAATGCAATCGCGAAAATGCCCACATCTCCAATAAAAGTCGTGCGCTCGTGCGAATGTGTGGCAATGTGGAGCATTGGGGTGACCATGTGTGGGATTTTGTGTCGCTTTTTCTTGATCTCAATACAAACCTGCAAACACTCACTGCCAAATCGATGCAAGCGCACACACAGACATACATATGTGCATGGTCATGTAATGTGGTATGTATGTGCTAATCGCCTTCGTTGCGAATGTTCGGAAAATGTTATAAATTAAATTAATATTTTTCAAATGATTGGTGGGCTAACTTGTTGAATTTCGGAATTAAAATACAGTTAAATGCATTGAACATGAGTTCGACTTGTTTTCTTTATCAGCCGATATGAACCCACGTTCGCATTTGACTGATAAAGAATGCAAAGCGCAAAACTGCAACAACACAGCAAAGAGTAAAGTGGGTAATGTTTGTATTTACATACACATACGTACATACATATATGTACATATGTGCATTCGTAAATACCACTATACCACTTGCTGTTTCAAAAAAACATAACAATTTCACATGCAGCGGGTCATGACTAGTGAATCATATACTGAATGTTGAGCTTTAAAAGACTCCATCAAGCATCTTTGCGGTTCAATAACTTAAGTTTCTGTGAATGCTGGAAAGAACGTTGTTCGCTCTCTTACTTAATGCCAGTTAAGAATAATTTCGGGCTAGAGCCCTTTTGTTCTACGAAAGCGGTTTTGGCCCTCCGTAAGGAGAACTGGCGTTTCCATTATCACTTCTTCAAATCGTGGTCAAACTATATTTTTGTATCATGAACAGGAAACATTTAGTTTGCAACGAGTTTGTAACAATAAAAAGGAAACATCGGAGGCCATCTATAAATGATCAGCGTGACAAGCTATCTATCTGTCTATATATTACGCCACAAACGTTATATCTCACAGATACAGACATATTTATAGGAGCCGGTGTCGAAATTGAGCAATCAAATCTGGTATCTTATGGCCTAATTGACCAATTTTAACCAAATTTGGCACATAAAAGGGGTATTCAGACCAGCTTTGTTAATTCCTTAATCGTTACTCGGTAGTTTTTTTATGTGCGTTCTGCTTTTTTAAAATTAACAGATTACCGTTTTACCGAGTAACGGAGTCCAGACTGGCAAGCATGATAATTTTTTCGTTACTTGGTAACATCGCTCGGCTGTTTGGTTTGCATTGTTGCCTCAAAAATTAACTTAACTCTTTGCGAAAAATTCATTTGCTGCCCACTACAAAATAGTTTTTGACAATTTTTTCAAAAGTAAGTATTTAATAATATTTAATCAGCTGTTTTGGAACAAAATCTAACAAAGAGTATCTTCACAGTTAAGTGTTTTAACGAGGTAGCAACCAACGAATTATCAGATTAACAAGATCGGTCTGAATACCCCAGTACTGTATTATGGAGTAAAAGTGGTGAGATTGGACGACAGTCACGCTTACTTCCAATAAGATCATCTCAAGTATATAAATTGGCTAAATTGGAATGCGACCTTTCAAGCTCACACATACTAAATTTTGGATAGTCGAAAAAGACTTTTCTCATTTTGCCAAAAGATGTCGTTGCAGTGTTGGAAAGCTGAGATTTTAACTTCAATTAATAAAAAAAAAATTAATTCGGGGAAGTTGAAAAAAAGTTACAGCTGTTCAAAAGTGTGAAAATAATAAAGGAATTCGCTATACCTTGAAACGGTTGTATAAAAAAATTTAAGAATGCCACGTAAGACACCAATGAAATTTTCCAGTTTGCGGAGACGATGCTGTATCAGTTCGTGGAATACAACAATGGTTCGCCCGCTTCAGTTTTAAAAATTTCGAAATTTCGATTTACACTGATGGAATAATGTCTCTAGCGAAAAAATGGCTAAACGTGATCTACCAAAATGGTATATATTTGTCCATTTATTTATTGGGGGTGGCGCAAAATTAATCCTCCTATCAGAAGATGCTATAAATTTTGCAACTGACCTTTAATGCCAGTTCTGTTTTGATATTTGTGTAAACAATAGTACACTACACTGCTCCAGAACGCGGGTCATTGGTGACTATTTATTTTACCAATAATCGGTCGCCCGACGCCTACTGGTGAAACACTGCGACGTTTAGCCGCTCGCCTCGAAGAGACTGGCACAACACGAGATGCTGCCAGGCGTGGCAGACACCAGGGTAGCCGTTCTGCAGGTAATGTTGTTGCTGTTGCCGTGGATGTCATGGAAGCGCCGTCGACATCGACCAGACGAAGTGCCACGCAAATTGGTATCAGTAGACGGTGTTTACAGCGAATTTTGGTACAAGATTTGAAGATGTTTCCGTACAAAATCCAGACGGTGCATCAGCTGTTTGCTGCTGACCGCCAATCGCGTCTAACATACGCTCAAGCCATCCTTAATCACCACTAAGAGGAAGAGGATTTTTCATCAAAAATAATCATGATTGATGAGGTCCATTTCCATCTTAGCGGGTACGTAAATAAGCAAAATTTAAGCTTTGGGGGGGAAAATCCGCGTGTAACCCTCGACGTGCCATTACACCCACTCAGAATCACTGTATGGTGTGCTGTTTTTGCTGGAGGAGTCATCGGACCTTTTTTCTTTGAAGACGTCGCGGGCCAAGCGGTTACTGTGAGTGGTGAGCGCTACAAAGCAATGATCAACGAGTTCTTTTTGCCGTAACTTGATGAATTGGGATTGGAAAACATGTGGTTCCAACAAGACGGTGTGACGGCACACACTGCACGTGCCACAACCGACATGCTGAAGGATGCATTTCCCAGGCGCCAAATCTCCCGTTTTGGCGATTTGCACTGGCCAGCAATATCGCCTGATTTGACCGCTTTAGACTTCTTTTTGTGGGCTTTTTGAAGTCGCGGGTTTATGTCAACAAGCTGTAGACTTTTGCGACTCTTAAAGACAATATCCGTCAAGAATGTGAGGACCTATCGCCGGAAGTTGTGACCAAAGTGATGGAAAATGTCATAAAAAGGGCTCGAATGAGAATCAACTGTGGCGGCGGCCACTTACATGATATCACATTCTCGACTTGATGTAAAAAAATTTAAAAGACCAAATAAAAATAATCCACCACCAGAATCAAAGTTTTTCATTAAAAAAAAGTACACTTTATTTTTGCGCAAATATAAAAAAAAAAATAAGTAGAAAACATATGATTAATACGTATATCTATGCTAAATGCGGCATGGAAGGTAATAAAATCATTGTGCTTGATATTGAGCACTAACAGAAGGTTTAGAGACCGGAGCGTACTCTTGTAGAACCCCAGAGGTGATCTGGTTATTGATGCTAACTGATATTATGGAGGAAACACTTCTCCAACCTGCTGAATGGCATTGAAGGCATAACACCAAGAGACGGTGAGCCCGATTCCCTAATCAATTACCCGTCTGAAGAACAATAAAGCGATGACGCTGATGGTTTGCCGACCAAGCTATTCAAATACGGTGCCGATAAACTGATAAGAAGCATACGTCTTTGTAGAATATGGTCGGACGAAAGCATGCCCAACGATTGGAGTTTAAGTGTGCTCAGCCCAATTCACAAAAAGGCAGACCCCACAATCTGCGCCAACTACCGTGGGATAAGCCTCCTCATCATCGCGTATAAAGTTTTACCGAGCGTATTGTGTGAATGATTAAAGCCCACGGTCAATAAACTGATTGGAACTCATCAGTGTGGCTTTAGACCTGGTAAATCAAGAACCGACCAGATATTCACCATGCGCCAAATCTTGGAAAAGACCCGTGAAAGAAGAATCGACACACACCACCTCTTCGTCGATTTCAAAGCTGCTTAAGGTATAATGTTCTACAAGAGTGTGCTGATGCTGGCGTACGTCTATGATATTGATATCATCAACAACCTCGCCATTAGTACTGCCTACTCCAGTTGGGAAAAGGATTCGAAGCGAATGGGTCTGGCAGTGAATGAGGGCAAGACGAAATATCTCCTGTCATCAAGCAAAAAGTCGTCGCCAATAACACATTAGCCTGGAAATCTAACACAGAATATCTATTTTCAACATTTCATCTCCTCCTCTTTCTGACCCACATTTGTTAATCATAAGGAAATGTTTTAGTTTAGAAGCCCGAAATTCGAGCTTTTTTTGACAATTGATGAAAAAAGTCTTTGATATTTTTTATAATTTGTAAAATTATATTTAAAGAGTACACAAACTTATTTTCAAGGAATTCTTTTTATGATTGAGTCGTGTCCTTGTCCTTGAAGTAGAAGGAAAAAGTCGCGATTTGCCGTCGCCATGATTTTTACCCTTGTGGACATCTGGAAAATTAAATAATGATGCACATATTCTTCATCAATACGAATGCCTCTACCTCAGGAAACTGCAAAATTGAAAAACAAAAAATCGTAAAACGGTGGCTACTCTAAAATAAAAGTCGACTTTTTTGTTAATTTTTTAATTTTGTCGACTTTTTTTAAATATTAGAAATATAAACTTTAAGTTTTTCGTTGCTTGGTGTCTTAGAGAGATATTTTAAGAGTATTCATTCGGTATTTCAAGTAAATCGGCTGATTAGAACTTGAGATATTGTTTCAACTGCTCAACTGTATTGAAAAAATGAGTTTAGAGAAAGTTTTACAGTTTTACGTTAAGCCGCCTATTGTTCCAAATGTCCGTTAGACCGGTCCAGTTGCCAAGACACTAAAACGTCTTTAATTTCGGAAATAATATGAATTTGAGAAATCCTTTGAGGAAGATATTTTTGAATATCTAAACTATCGAACTTAAAAAAGGCCCCCATAATAAATAATCTTAATATAAAGGAAATATTTTTTTATAAAGAATGTTTCTAAATATTCAGTGGTCTTGAAACATATATAATATAATTTTTGTTATGTATGTTATATCACAACTGGGTATGAAACGTTTAAAACAGCCTGAGCCCACTCCTCTATGCATTTTTGAATTGTTTCAACTGCTTTTCTATAAATTGGTCATGTGAAAAATATTTTATGTTAATTTCCTTATTCATACGATTGTAAACCTTTAATTGCGATAATAATTACTCCGACAGGTTTCTTATATGTAGAAGAAACTGGAATATAATTAAACATTACATGCACATTGGAAAAACAATAAAATATATTGCACCTTTTCATTTGTCAAGGCCTGGCCTGCCTGCAGGCGAAATGCTAATAAAACTAATAAAATTATGTATCTGTAATGAGGAATTATAAAACTAATTCAATGAAGACTAAAATGTGTCGAGACATTGACATGTTTTGCATATGAAAGAAACATTTCCGCTTATCTAGATTAAAGTGTCACTAGAAGTAATTAAGCTGCTTTCAGCGCTCTGGGGAGCGAGTACCAATTTGTCAAATTAAGAGCTTTAAAGCTGATTTCAACGCTGTGATCCGAATATACATATGTGTATAACGGGTGATCAAAGTAGAGGTACTTTTTTCAATAGCCTTTTCTTGACAGATCACGCGTGAGTCGTGCCAAGCTGCCATGTTTTTGTTTGTTCAGTATTGTTTGGCATTTCATTACGGAAATACTAACAGCTGTACAACGTTTACAAATCGTTCAACTTTATTGTGGAAATTAAAGTTCTGTAAAAAATACGAGTGTAGTATTCGCAACACCATCACCCATCTTGAGGCCCAGCATACATTATTGGATAATATTGAACCAAACAGACCATGTCCAGCACGCAGTGACAAAATAAAGCTGCCGTAACTAAGAGTGTAGACTTTCGACCGTGGAAAGTCGATTCGGCACCGTTCGCAGCAACTCGAACTGACGTATGAAACGACTTGACGCGTTTTACGTCGAGATCTTAAATTGAAAACGTACGTGCAAGAACTGAAGCTACACGACTTTCCCAAGTTTTCGAGCCAAATTTTGATTAGCCCATTTCTGGCTCAAAGGGAATGCAAACAAGCTAAATTTATTCAGATCACCCAGAAAAAACAATGGTTTGGATTTTGGTGTGGTTTGTTTGCCGGTGGAATCGTCGGTCCATATTTCTTCAAATATGATGCCGGTGGCGACAGTTATCGCTCCATGATAATCGACTATTTGATACCTGAAATTGAAGCTTGTGTTTTGGTTTGAACAAAACGGCGCCACTTTCCACACATCACATCATTTGCAAATGGGATTTATTGAGAGAACAAATCGGTGAGCAGATAATTTCAGGTTTTGGGCCGTTCGATTGGCCACAAAAATCGTGTGATATCATACCCTTTGGAATTCTTTTCTTTAGGGATATGTAAAATCTAAAGTCTATGCGAACAATCCCTCTTCGATTCAAGCCTTGGAGCAAAACGTCACGTATGTCATTTTCCAGTTACCGGTCAAAATACTCGAACGAGTCTTCGAAAGTTGGAATCCAGGCATGGACCATCCGAGATGTACCCGCGGCCAATATTTGAAAGAGATAATCTTCAAATTATAAATAACAAAGAATGTTCTTTCGAAGTATAATAGACATTTCCCTTTAAAAAATTTGAAATTTTTGCGTTTTTTCTTTAGAAAAGTAGGAACCTTGAAATGGATCACACATTATAACGAGATTAAAACCAAGACGCATAATATTTAATTAGTCATCAATTTTGTTTGTCGCTTTAAGTAATCCCCACCAGATGTAATACACTTATGCCAATGATTTTTTCAGAATTCCAAGAATATTTCATAAGGAAGTTTTTTAATGGCCTTCAGCTCCTTCAGCGAATTTTGTTTTATCTTTTCCATCGACCTAAACCGGGATGCAATGGATGAAATAGTTGTTAACTTGTTTACATGTAAAACTCCGAAAACCATGCCCCAGCGGCAGTTATAATGTTCTCTATGAATGTGGGATCGGAATTCGCACAATCAAGCATGTCCAAAGGGTTCTGTTCACCCTACTCTGTTTGAAAAAAAAATCAGCTTCATCGGGACGAATCCAGCAAGTATGCGTTTCATATCCAAAATAACCATCAAAATTATTCGAACGAACTTGTGAGAGATGTAGAGCTCTCATGCCATCTCTCTAACACTTGCCTGACGATTTTCAAGCACCATATCCTTCACTTTTTAATATTTTCATCAGTTGAAGAGGTCGAATGTTGTTCAGAACGAGGCATGTCTTCAACGATCTCTCGACCGTCTCTGAAGGCTTTGTACCACTGCACACTGGTCGATTTCATAGGCCAAAAATAAAAAAATAAAAGTTTGTAATTTACCGCTGTTTGTATCAAAGCTATTTCTTAAAACACCAATAAAACTAACATTATATTACTTTTTTGCTCTATGACATTCGTAGGGACTACGAAAAGCGAGAGAAGTGAGACAAGAGAAACACGCGGACTGTGCAGTAAAAATAGCTTAAAAATTATCTCTTATAATAAATTAAATTGTAATATAAAAACATATTTAATCCCCATAAATCGAAATGAGTATTGATAATAAAGGTATGTGTTATGTAACAAAGTGGTTTCATGTAGTAATATGATGTTTTATTATTTTAAAACAATTGTTTTATAAGTGCCCTTTTGCGTGGTATGTTTTTCTTTATACATCGATTTAAGATATAATACAGAAAGTTATGATCCCTGTCTCGCTCTCAAATGAATCAAGAGTTTATATCAGTTAATGTTTTCTAAGTCTATGCTTTTGATTTCAGCTGTTTTTTGCAACTTTCTTTGTTATTCATGTTATTCTACTAGGCTTACCATTCTTTGTGTGTTATTTTTTATAATTTTTTGTATTTACGTGTATGTATATTCGTGCATATTTTATTGTTTTATGTCTTTTTATCATGCATGATATGTATATATGTAATATATCTGAGCTTTGGTTTTCATTTCATCATTTGTATATTTATTTGTTTTATACGTACTTTTATTTAGGCACATCATATTGGTGTAAACCTTCACGGCCATATATAATATTATATTTTTGAATTTTGGTGTTTGGAAAATGTGTGAAGTAATATCACTTATCACCGAGCAAATTTCACGTTGGTCCGATAATTAGTTTTTGAGTTATTCCAGAAATAAGAAAGAGAACTCGGGCACTTCAAAGCGCTAGTGTGAAACTTTAAACGCGTTTTTCTCAAAACTATGTTTTTTGAATCGGTGACAACTGTAACTCGAAAACCGTTCAGTAGAATTTAATGAAATTTATACAGCTTTTAGATTATATAATAAACTCGGGCCTGATAGAAGGATTTTTATTTTTTCGAAAATTTCGATTTTTTAAGACCAATCAACTGTTGATTTTTTCACAAAAATTTAGAAAAAAATGTCCTGAGGCCGCCATTTTGTTAATTTTGAAAACAAAATAAAGTCCTTCGATCAGGCCTGGAATTATGTATTTATAAAACTATTTGTTTTTGCCCGTTTGTTTTTAGATGAATCTCCAAGGACTTATGCTTGTCACCGCAAGTACCTCATTTTGGAACAGGGTCAACACAAACAGCTATAACTTCGGAAATTAATATTTTTTTTTCGAAAATTTCGTGACTTCAAGTCAACACATCCTATAATAATGCCATATTACTACTTTTGCAAAATAACACGATTTAGTAGCAAAAAAATACTGAAAACTCTAATTTTTTCGTGCCTCTGACTACCCCTAACCCCTTAATAAAGCTTCAGTATCTCCTTATTAGATGTTTCGTTAACAAAAACTTGATATTAACTTTTTACCCTGCTATGATAACATTTTAAAGGAAAAACAGTTATTCTGAGCAAATAAAGGTCTCAGAATCTGATGTTGAAGTTGAGATAAAAAGATTATTGGACCACATTGCATCACAAATGTAATAAATGAACGGCATGAATTCTCTAATTACCTATTATCCATAGGAATATGTGGCTTTGATGGTAATTCTAGTCAGAGCGAATATAAGCAGAAATTTGAAAATAATAATTTAGAATAAAATACTTTATTTGTCACGACATATGTCCCTGTATAACTAATAAAAAAAAATTGCAAAATGATGAAGAGCACAAAAAAATTTGGAAAAACTACAGACCTTCGTCCACCCACTATTGCCGTCCTGTTCGAATTCAGTTTCAAAAGGAATCAGATTAATAAACCCAAAATGCACTACATTTGCGTTAGATCCTGCAAAAGAATTAACTTCAAATTATTCCTGGTATTATCTTTCTTCGTCAGTCATAATATCGCTCCAGATGTTATTCATATGCACCAGCTGTTAAGCATAATCTTCGTTGGGAAATGTTTCTCAAGCGAGTTATCGCACTTTTAATTTTTCAATACATTATCTTTTTAATATGACACGACTTGCTTTACTGTGGATTTATTTATGAGTTTTTGGGATAAACAACGTCCTCAAACTTAGCATAATAATAGCAGGTTGCTTAAATTTTATGTTGTTCTCCGAATCTATAAAAGTTAGGAAATATATCGGGGCTAATTTTTTCGAAAATGTCTAAATGTAAAAGGGAAATTGTCTTCGTAAGACAGTATGTGTGATACTTTAGAGAAGATTACAAGCAAACGATAAGCTGGTCGTGGGCTTGTCAGATACGGAAAGGTAGAAAAGTAAAGTAAATGTTTAAAGATAAAGCAAAGGGGGCGTACAGGTCCATATACCAGATGTATGTAAATGCAAATATGTTACATGTACAGATGTATTATATATACATATAATAATGAGACTGTATCGCTTGGTGTATGTATATTAGCAAACCTTTGTCGTTGTGGTTCAAGCTCTTTCAGTCATTTGCATTCAATAAGCTCGCTCTGATTTATTCGCTGTCAGATTGGCAAAGATGCTTTGAAAAAAGACAACAACAACAATTTTATGAGCCAATCATAAACGCTTGTCGGCAAGCTCACTTAGCAGTACGCAAATATTAAAACGTGCTTATATGGGCTCATATGCATGTTGTTGTATCTTTATACTAAGTATATGTGCAGTCGGGTGCATGCATTTGCTCACATTCGCGTACTTTGTAAACACAGCGATTAGTGGCTCAGATTATTATAATTACACTTAATCATATACTCGTATGTGGAATGAGTCGTGCTTGCCATATTTTCAAAAATGAACATATATTAAATGAAATATCAAAAAAAAAAAAAAAAAAATACGCTCGTGAATACTCTGTACAAATACGTGCAAATATTCATATTTATATAAATTAATTTTTTCATGTTTTGCAAAAATAATTATTGGCCGCGAGCCACTGGTCGATTTACGAGATACTTGATCAATGCAAACAAATCATTTTTCAGCTGCGTAGGTGTTTGTAGTTTCAACTGATGCAAATGGTTGTTGCTGTACAGCGCAGTCCCCGACCATGCTACTTCACTTCGGATTAGTCAATTCTAATCATAATTATGTCAAAGTTAGTTTTTCTAGTAATTATACTTGATTTATTGCTGCCTTAAGTAAAGGCAAGCGTGGTTTTGCAGATTTTTTTCTCACAACTGTCTTTTTTTGCTTGTAAAATCTCCACGCAAGTGTTAAGACCCTTACCACGAATTAGTACTCATAGTAGAATTTTGTTTTCTTTCTTATGAAAATTTTTGGGGTTCGTATATCCAATTTCGTATGTAAAAACAGCTTATCTTTCAAATATATTTAGATACAACCAAAATGCTTCAATTTCAACGAGTCAAGATCGATACCAAACTGAACTGGAAAATGAATATTGAGAAAGGATTAAGCAAGTAAGTAACAGAGAATATTCAGTAGAAATTGCGGCCTTAAACCAAATATAGGCATATGAGTGTGTGCGGCCGTCAGTAGACCAATTCTTACAAATGGAATACTGGCTTTGGTGGCCAGCATTAAATAAACAATATAATATCAGAAACTTCAATGGAATACAGAGACCAACCTGGGCAGGAAGAGTCATTGACTTAGCGGTATTATGAATCGGAGGATGGAGTCATGTGTAGAAGTTCACGCAAGTGAGGAAAGTTGTCTGATCACCATTCATTTGGGAGTGGCCAAAAACGATTCTTTTACATATGACTCAAGAAGCTCACTACTTCCGGTCTTTGACCAAGTATACTCTGGGTGGCCTAAGAACATCCGTTTGAAAGCGAGCTAAAGTGAGAAGGCGAAACATCCCCTGCATAAGGTTGTGCGCTGGGTTTAGGACCCGCCACGTAAAAAACATCCCCAATGAAAAATAAACAACAGTCTCGGATGAGAGAATTATCTCGGCTATAATCGCGTAAGCGGTGCAAACGCCAATTAAGAAGAAGGTATTCTGAATCAGCTCAAAACAAATATAAATAAATCATACGCCGAGATCACGAGCTTCAATTTCAGGCATCAAATAGTCGGTTATCATGGCGCGATAACGGTCGCCATTGACAGTTACATCATCACCGACATTATTTTTGAAGAAAATTCCACCAGCCGACAAATCACACCAAACCGTTGTTTTTATTTCAATGAAAGACAGCTCTTAATTGTATTGAATGAGGCATTGCTGAACAAAATTTGGCTGGAGAACGTGTGATTTTTTTGCAACTTTTCAAGAGACCTTAGAGTGAAGTGATGTGGCTTGCGAAGGACCGGCTTCAGTTCTTGCACAAACTGTATTGCGTCAGTTTAAACTCTCTACGCAAAATGCATCAAGTCGTTCCATAGGTCAGTCCGAGTTGCTGCGAACAGTGCTTACGTTCTTCGTGTACACTCTCAGCTATGACTGATTATTTTCTCCTCTGCGAGTTGGACGTGATCGATAATATTCGAATAATGCGAATACTACGCTAATTAGGCCAATTATATTGACCATGAATTGAGAGAAGGGCGCGAAACACATTCATTACAGAACGTCAATTTTCTTTAAAAGATTGAACGATTTGTAAACGTTGTTCATTAATTCATTAATTTAAAAATATATCCATTATCCAATGGACTTCAAAATTTGATATTTAACCACACTCATTTTCCTCCCGTCCAGCTAGTCGGCACGTCCTAATTCTCATGTCTATCACGCGAAGTATGTTAACCTCCTCCTTAGGCACTAATGAAAATCAGTTGTAGCCCAAAACCCCCCGTTCTTCGCTTTCTCACAAACTCATTGATTTTAAGAATGTGAATTCCTCTAAACTCTCCTGCTTCATTAAATTTAGCTTCTCGACTGCTTCCATCCACTTTCTGTTTTTCGAGGGTGTCTTCAATTCGCTCGAATGCTGTCTATTTTCAATTATAAGCTCCTTAATACATTCGCAAACACTGAATCCGAGGTACGACACCAGTTGTGTCTGCCGAAATGAACCTTGCTTGTGATAGACGGCACCAGCCACTTCTTCTACTTTCTTAAATGGCGCATTTGCTTTCAGCTTCTTCTTACTTGGTTTCTTCCGGTGCCCTCTCTTGTTTTCAGAGTTGGTACCCTTGCTTACCTGCTCCACAGAATGAAGCCGTTCTTCATTTTCCTCTGTCTCTGTCTTTATGCGCTCAGCACTTTTTTGATGCCAGTCTTAATGGATTGTGTCACTCGTGTGGTGTGAGCTGCCTTGTCAGTAGTGCTACAACCACCTCAATCTGTTTCCGTTGTAATGAAGGTGTGGCCGCTGGCAATGCAGCATGCATAATCGCTGTGCCCGGTAGCGACCTCGATTTTCAATGATGTGTGGGCTGATACCCCAGCCCGCTTTTTCTCTTCAATGACTACCATTTTAAGCTTTGTATTCTCGGGTTTGTACCTTTAAGGTTTTATACCTACCAGGTAACTCATTAGCAATGGCTATTTTATTCTCCCATTCACCTCCTTCTGAGTTTGCTAAAATGGCAGTCCTCCATAGGGAGATAAATCGGAAAATATACCACTATTCGCTGAATGACGTCTGCCTGCAATGTCATGACTAGAGGTAGCTTGAGGTTACGACATTACAAGCAGCGAAACCCATCAAACGACACAACAGCTAAGAAGAATTTTGGCCGAACTGAAAAAGCTTAGAAGTATTTGAAGTTGGCTTCATATATTCATTTAATAATATTAATTTTAATAAAGTTTTTAAGATTTTTGAAAATGTGAGTCAGACTGATTGCGACACGCAGTGGCAATACGTAATTTTTACAGTCAACAATTCCAAGAGTGAAACGAAATTGGATGCTTTTAAGGGGTCAGTAGGGAAGTCTCGCCAGTTTTTTTTATATTTTTTTTTTTATACAAATTTTTATTCTACAATAGAACTTTTTTCACATATCATGATGTATCGTAGTGTGCAAACAAATGTTTTCGGAATTTTTTGATGACATCTGTCGGAAAAATGGCTGGGTGAATGAGATGCAAAAAACAAAATTTTTTGAAGAAAGATTACCCTACTGACCCCTCAAAATATTCATATAAACTCTTTGTTTCCGACAACGTCAAAAATTTTGTTAAACCACTTTCATCTTAAATAGATATAAACGCTCCTTTTAATGGGCTGTAAATAATTAATATATAAATAATTTTGTATGTACATAACTAACTTCTCAACGGGAAAATAACATGTGTGCTTCTCTGTTTTAATTTCTGTTAGATTAGTATCCAGTTTTACGTCGGCCATCTGTTCCCGTATACCTGGTCTAACCCCACAACAACGGCAGCTGTGTAGTGAGTCGCCAGATGCTTTGATCGCGTTGGGTGAAGGTCATCAGATGGGATCGCATGAGTGTCAGCACCAGTTCCGCGGACATCGTTGGAATTGCTCACAAGTCTGGCAGGAAGGTGTCTTTGGACACGTCATGTTTGTCGGTAAGAACTAGATACAACGCACCTAAAAGTTGTATGGAAGACATTTTCAAGCTGCCATGTTATTTACTTACAGGTTCTCGCGAAGCGGCCTTCACTTATGCCATCGCCAGCGCTGGAGCGGCGCACTCTGTGACGGCAGCCTGCGCGCGTGGCAATATATCTTTGTGCGGATGCGACATGCGCCACAAACCCAACAGTGACTCGCAGTCTTGGAAGTGGGGCGGCTGTTCGGCCGATATCAACTTTGGCATGAAGTTCACACGCAAGTTTCTTGATGCACGCGAAATCGAAGGCGATGCGCGCACGCTGATGAATCTGCATAACAATCGAGTTGGTCGAAGGGTGAGTACTTCAGCGCTTCAAAGCTAGGAGCTAACTCTAATTTGTCTTTTTTTTTTTTTTTTTTGAATTTTCTTTTTCAGTTAGTTAAGAATCTACTAAAGACGGAGTGCAAGTGTCATGGCGTGAGTGGTTCGTGTGAGATGAAGACGTGTTGGAAGAGTCTGCCACCTTTTCGTCAGATCGGCGAGGTGCTTATGCGGAAATACAAAAGAGCAAAACATGTGCACGTTAAAGACGTAAATGGACTGAAACAAGTATTAAGGGAGTAAGTGACTGCTCATTTTATGAATCACCTGTGACTTTATTGTTATTCGCCTAGGAGGAATAGTAGTCGTGAACTGAAGCGTATGGAGCTGGTCTATATCCAAAAGTCGCCGGATTATTGCGAGCGCAATGTGCAACAAGGCATACTCGGCACGATTGGTCGTGTTTGCAATCGTACCTCGAGTGGAACTGAAAGCTGTGATAAATTGTGCTGTGGGCGTGGCTATAATACGCGTCAAGTACGACGAAGAGCACAGTGTCGTTGTAAGTTCCGTTGGTGCTGCGATGTGACCTGTGACGTGTGCGAGGAAAATTACGAGGAATTCACCTGTAAATAAACAGTTAATACATACACCATTTAGGCTATGTTTTACAAAAATATCATAAAAAACAATTACATTGTTAGCTAATTATTTGTTTCTTTGTAAGATATTCCCTGTGTGTATATTGTTGATGTAAGCTTATTAGTTCTTAGAAGTGCTAAGTAAGAATTTAGGTGTAAGAATTTGGGTTTATTCCCTCAATTTTGTTAAGCTTATTTATTTATGATTTTTTTAATGGAAATATATGTATCCAAACTTTATATTTCACCCCGAATAAAAACGAAATCGAAAGATATGTAAGGAATATCGCTAGTTTAATTTGTTTGGCAGTTTCGCTCGTGAAATCCCATGCGTTTTAGCCAAGGAACTGTAGGTAATATCAACTTTATTTTTTAATAGCCTTAAATATAGGGACTGCTAAGTGTTGTACTATATTTATTGAAATCATTAATATCAAATATCGTTTCGCCCGCGGCTTTTATGCTATTTTATAAGATTTGTTTGTTATTGTTGTACGTTTTATGTAGTTTAGCTATTAAAATCATCCCTGATCTGAAATCACACATTTTTGTGATATTTAAAATTCTTAAAGAAAACTCTTTTGGATAATGACTCGTAGGATCATATAAATAAAATAATAGCATAAGAAGCTCAGCGGGTGTTTTACATTTTACCCCACCCCATAAAATCCTTATAGTTTCATAGGAATTAAATTTAAAAAGTGTAGCTATGAAAGGTTGTTGCCGAGATATTTCGCTACAAAGAAAGTTGAGATACTATATACACACATACATATGTAGTTAGAATAGACATTATATGGCAATTAGTTTGCAAATTGCTCGAATTGCCTGTCTCTACTCGAAAACACAAAAAGTTTGCTTCTTCATGGACTCGATTTATGTGAAATATTTGTTCTTTTTAAGAAAATTCTCCCAAATTAACAGGATCCCTTAAAGATTTAAATAATAAGGAAGGTCTTAGTTTGGATTACAGTAAATCGAAACACATGTTTCTTTTTGTCCTGTCAAGGCTAAATTTAGTATAATATTGTGTATATGAGGTTTTAGTCAATACCAATCATTGTATGGGATATATTCGTGCTAGAGGAAGGTGTGGACTGATTGAAATGACTACTCACACTGCTATACTGTTATACTCTAGAACATGATTCCCCGTAATATTGGAAAGATAACGACATATTCGGAATAAAGAATGATATTCTAATGAAAATCATTATATACGAGGTGTGTTCAAAAAGTATCAAGAATTTTGTGTTTTTTCAAATATTATTTATTTATTCATGAATATCTATTTTGTCCCCTTCAAAGTAATCCCCATGAAGCACTTCAAAAAATCATTTTTTTTTTATCTTCTTCAGCTCTTCCTTCGATGCCGTCTTTATCTCGTCAAGAGAAGCGTAACGTCGTCCTTTCATGTGCCTCTTCAGTTTAGGGAACAAGAAAATGTCACAGGGGACCAGATCTGGGGAATACGGTGGCTGCGGCATCATTAGTGCGTTGTTTTTGGCCAAAAAGTCGCGCACAAGCAACGATGTGTGTGAGCAGCGGCGTTATCGTGGTGCAAAAGCCAATTTTTGTTCTTCCACAAATCCGGGCGTTTCTGGCGGATTGTTTCGCGCAAATTGCGCATAACTTGCAGGTAATATTCCTTATTGACCGTTCTTCCCTGTGGCAAGAACTCATGATGCACCACGCCCCTGCAAATGAAGAAAACTGTCAGTTACGATTCGCGATACTTTTTGAACACACCTCGTAGTATACTATATGTTGTATATGAGAGCTAGGTTTCACACATTACAAGGACCGGGACTCGAATTAAAAAAACCATAACTTCAGTTAGGAAAATTATTTTTATATATTTTAAAGTACAAAATGTGTGAAAATAATCATAAATTCAGGATCAATTCACTTTTGCTGGATATGACCACCTTTTGCCTTAACTATGGTCTTGAGACGGTCAAGAAACGAATCGCAAGCTGCCCGAATGTGACTTGCCGGTATTTTGGCCCACTCACGGACAATCTTCAGCATCTCGAAACTGGTGTATTTTTTACTTCGAAAATTGTTCTCCAAAATGGACCAGAGGGAATAAACCATTGGATTCGCATCTGGTGAATTCGAGAGTCATTGTGTGGTCGTAATGAAATCCGGAACGTTATTTTTCAACCATTCTTGGTTCACTCGCGCTTTGTGAGACGGTGTTGAGTCTTGTTGAAACGTCCATGGTTTGCGACCGAAATGTTTGTTTGCCCACGGCTTTTAAGCAGCCTCCAGAACACTTTTCCGATAATATGTCGCATTTACTTTGACGTCAGGCTCGATGAAAACAATTGGAGAGCTCCCACCTGCGGTGACAGCGGCCCAAACCATTATTTGTGCTAACTCAAATATTGAATTCAAAAGTCTTATATTAAATACAAACCACATTTTTCTCATTTTTAACACAAGGGCACACTATTATCGGAAAAACATCCTCCCTGTAACCCAATTAGATATCGCACAGATTGACTGATATGTTCGGCAAAAAGTTAGCCATAAACACTGAGGTCTACACATTTGGTATCTGAGGACTTGAAAATATACGCATATACTTAGATTGCCTTTATATATAGATAGTTTGCATGGACGGACGGATAAACAGACAGTGTGATTCCCACGTAGGAAGCCAAAAGTGAACAACAGTGACAGCAAGTTTCAAGATGAGATGGCTCCATCAAAAGTTCTTCATACACTAAGCACTTTCAATCAATTGGTTGTCTACTTTTTTGGAAGAACTAGACTTTTCGCAATCGCATCATAAGAAAAATGCAGAACAAGAAATCAGGAAAATCAACCGTCGAAGACGTACCACCCTTCATCACGACAATGCGAGCTCTGCCACATCGACTGAAACAAATGCATATCTGAGCACTTAAAACATCAATTTGATGAGTCATCCATTGTATTATCTGCCTTAGTAGCAACTGACTTCTTATGATTCCCGTTCGTCGTCAACGCGTTCGTAAGACGTCAACACTTTTCGGCACCTGAGGAGGTAGTTGATGTGATCTGAATGCATGTTTTGGAGATATCTCAATCGATAATTGGTTTAAACGAATGCAAAAGTGTATAGATCTTAATGGAGAATATTGTTCTCTAGTCTCAAAATATAAAAGTATTGTGGAGTAGGCGTGTAGTAGCTCGATTACATCAATTTTTTCACTGTAGTTTAAGAGTGTCGGCAAAGTGTTACGTATTAACATAATAGTTCCAGATGTTCATTTACCGGAATCGCCTACAAATAAGGTGGGTTCCAAAGTAAACAGGACTTTTGAATCTAGCGCCCCCTGATGGCGCCATCTATATGTCGACTAGTGCGTTAGAATCTGCTATCTTTCTATCTTTGTCCAGTGAGAGTTTCAAGACATTTCATTGATTGGAAGTGAAGTTATTGCGTTTTAAGTGTCAGTACGTTTATGTTATCTGTGCGAAAATGAGCTTCGAACAAAGAGCAAACTTTAAGTTTTGTTTTAAAATTGGTAAAACTTTTGCCGAAACGTTTCAATTGATAAAACAAGTTTATGGCGATGACTGCCTATCCCGTAGCAGAGCGCACGAGTGGTTTCAACGTGTTCAAAGTGGTCGTGTGGACATAAATGACGTTCAACATGTGGGCCAATCAAAATCCGTGATCACCGAAAACTCCATCGAAACTGTGCGTGAATTCATCAAAAATCAGCCGAAATCATCATTGGAATTCATGGAAATGGAATTGAACATCTCCAAAACATCAATTTATCGCATTTTGATCGAACATTTGGGCTCACGAAAGGTGGGTGTACGGTTGATGAAAGTTGCCGTTTGTTGCACGATAATGCGCCTTCTCATCGATTGATGCTTTTGTCCGATTAATTGACCAAAAATCACATTTTAACCATTAACCACTCCTCGTATTCGTCTGATATGACACCGTGCGACTTCTTCCTTTTCGGAAAAATGCATTCTCCCATAAAAGGAAAGCGTTATGCAGACGTAGAGGCCATTCAAAATGCTTGCATCGGCATACTGGCGGTCATACCGGCCAACGTGCTAAAACACTCGTTCGACATGCTTTTGGACCGTGCAAAAATCTGTATTGAAACAGAAGGAGACTATTTTCAATAAAATAAATTGATTTTGACGAAAAAAACCATTTGTTCTGTTTTTTTTTTTTTGTAAGTCCTGTTTACTTTGGAACGCATCTTGTATATATAGCATAAAGCGTTTAATTTCATGCGGTAAAAAAATTTGACATGGATCATTGTTCAAAGTAGTAATGCAATCACCGAAGAAATTGATTAGTATAGGTAAATATCCTTTAGTTCAGATATGTGTTTGAATCGAATCAAATTCCATGCTACAGAACGATTTTACTTTTATTAAGGGCTGAGAACTGTTTTAGAAACCTGTGGGCAGAAAAGTGTACAGCTTGAAATATTTTACAGTGATTATTTTGCAATTGAGTGCAATGCTACATCCTGCTAGAGCCTTCTCCTAAGGTAAAGCCAATGTATGTTGGTTCCTACCTCCGATTCAAGGAACCTCTACTCCTAGCAAACAAACCGCCAGGTACCTCATTAATATTGGCAGAAGTAGATATATGGAAGTATGATTATATACCCCAGTCTTAGCTAGAATCCGCCCATTTGATGTTGATTGTGACACAAATGTACGAAACATGAATCAAAATATATTAATAAAACTAGAGAATCTAAGACCCATCATATAAATACATGACATACCAATTTTGATTATAAT